>JAJJWW010001091.1:0-256609 GCA_023531295.1 Papaver armeniacum | reverse complement strand
GATGTGATAGGTGTAGAATACACCGTATTTTCTATGAAGAGTTTATGCTTTCTTTGCTATTTTTCATGTGAATTATGTATCTTATGTGTGCTTTTGAGTTTTATAGGTGTTTTGGAGTCATTGGGGCCAAAGACCCAGTGGAACTCGTTCAAATACAAGATTTCTACTTTTCATTGTGTAGAGGACGAGAATATGAAGACAATGGCGAAAGAACGGAGTCATTCGGAGCTCGTATGAAGAAGTTATGGGCAAAAGAAGAACTCGGAATGGTAAACCGGACATTTCATCGGCTAATACTAATGAGAGCCCAGCCACATGTTAAGGGGTAGCCAGATTTGGTTAAGGGAAGTGTTATTTGGAGCCAGTCGAGGATAAGGGGCAACTAGCTGACTATTCACTAAAGCCAGACTACAAATTGTTAAGGGGCACCTCCCCCTTCATAACTAAAAGCTAGGTCGAGTGTTTCTTTAGTACAAGCACCTGAGATGAGAGTGGAGATCGATTTGGAGGAGATTTGATGCTGTAAAGAAGATGATGATTGCCATGGGTTCGATGGCCATATATCAAGAATTACGAGCTCCATCTGAGACCAGCAAAGAGAAGCAAAAATGGGTTTGTATAACTACAGCTGAGCGGCTGCTGTCGACTGATGGAATGGGAGCAGAAGAGAATACATGACAGTGATGATGATGGGCTGTGTGTGTGGATGTTTACAACCACTGGTTTTGTATGCTAGGGGAAGGAGATTGAAAGAGCTTGGGAATCAATGATAAGCTCAAATTTGTATTAACAGTAACACACATCGGGTGTTTGTGGAATTACCTAATCCGGGAACAACTAAGGGTGTTGGTGCTTTACTAGTGGCTACTTGAGATGGCTTGAATCGGGTGTTGAAGAGCGGATGTTGCGGGGCAAGATGGCCATGGTTCGATAATGGGGTTGAGCTGCAACGGATGGAGTGCGAGTTAGATCTAGGAATTACGGTTGTTTGCCGATCGATTAAGCGGTGAGGAAAACTGCGAGGTGGAATAGGGCTGGAGCCGTACAATCGGGTGTTGTGTAGTGCGAGCATTCTAGCCTGATGGCGGTGAAGTGGTCTTTGTGTGGTTGCCAATGAAAGAGATGGAGGTCTTGGAGAGTGTTGGCGAGGTGTGAAGAGGCTGGGTATGGCGGTGATTATGGCGGCAAGTGGAGGTCAAGTAATGGCAACTGGTACTTGTGGTGGTATGGCGGTGGTTATTGCGCTTGAGTGAAGTAATGGCGTGTGGCAGGCCTGGAGCATTAGTGCGAGGGTTAATAATCTTTGAGCTAATGTTGCGGGGATGTCTTTGGTGGCGCTGGGTATGTGACATTATTGCACGGTTGATTTGCGAGAGGAAAGGACTCGACGAGATCTTTGCGAAGAAAACACTTTCAAAACCAAGTCGGGAATGAAGTTTGGTGATGTTTATCTTTGCTTTGGCGATAAAGAAGGAGTTAATGAATTGGTATTGGCTGCATACAACTGAGCTTGAAAATTTGGTGATTGAGAAGAAATTAGGGTCATGGAATGAACTGTGGTGGTCTCGGATCGGGGAAGCTACAAGGTAGTGGTTAGGCCAGCAATGGGAGCCGGATGGCCGTGGTCTTGGCGGTATGATAGAGCGAAAAATGGAGCGAGAGAGGAGGTGTTGCTCATTACGGGCGAGGCTGAAGGGAGTTGCGAGTGGAGCCGGTGGTTAACTCTTGGCGGGCGGTGGTAGCGACGACACAGATGATCTTTGTGATGCGGCTTGGACCGGTGAACTGGTAAAGATGAAATGATGTTGTTTCTTGCCGGTTAGAGAATGAAGCTGCGAAGGATTGCGAGGCTAATTGAAGTGCGAGAGATGGCCTCCGAGGCGGTTGCGAGAATCGTGCGCCATGAGGGTGAATCAAATATGCAAACAGTGCAAATGAACCGAATCTGAAATGGCGGGACCGAGGCCGGAATAGAGTCGGTGAAGCAATGGCTCAATTTGCGAGAGCCGGTGGCGAGGCGGAGTGTATTACAGGTGACTACCGGAGCAAGTGATGGTGCGATGGCTAGGCGGAGAGAGAATTGAGAATGCGGCTACAATTCAGCTGCAGTGACTCGAACCGAAAGTGCAAATGTGGTGAAGGTTGCGTAGGCAAGAATGGAGTTCTGACCAGAATGGCTAGGCAGTAATGGCTCGGGTAGTGAAAGAACTGAAGTGAGTTGAATCTGCAGGGCAGATATTGCTGTCATGGATCAGAGTCTGATGCAGGGAGTAAAACAGATGCCGCAAATAACAATGCAGCCGCAGTGCGAAAACGGAGCGAAATTGGTAAGCCGGTGAGCATAGTTCCGGTTATCGGATTTTGGAACCGGAGGTGTCGATCGCAATATTTCAGTGAATCGCGAGGGGGGTATGAGTCGGATGCAAGAGTCGACGGCCGGACATATGAGCTACGCATCACGCTTTTGGGCGCGTTTTCGCAAGAGAGAAAGAATTGGTTTGGATGACTTTTGTGAATGTTTGAAATGCGAGAGAAGGGAAGATGAGTTCTTTGGAGTGCACACTTGCCGGCGACGCTCCGATGACAAAAGCGGCTGGAGACAAATTTTTCGGGTGACGGATTCGAAGCGCCGGTGGCCGGATTCCGGTGATGACGTCGACAATTCCGCGACGCTTTTGGACCCAAAATTCCAGAGACATATTTTTCACTCCTGGGCTTGGTGGACCAACTTAGAGACGGGTTTTGAGAAGAATCAACCTAATTTTGGGAAAGTATCCTTATGGGGAGAAAAGCATATAAATAGAACTTTTTCTCTAAACCTAGATATATCTCCATTAGGGAGACTTCTACTTTTGTTCTAGGGTTTCACATGATAGGTTCTTCTAAACTTTTTGTGATGATTTCCAAAAACACAAGTAACTAAGTTGTTATTATTGGTTGAAGATGTAGTTGGATTTTGCAACCAAGTTATGATTTTTATGAATTAGTTTTCTCTCAATATTATCGTTTGATTTCTACGGGTTATAATAATTGCATGATTGATGGATTGCAATATGATTGAATGTTTGTTTAGTCGAGTCTAGAATTGATTGAACTCACATCCATATCTATAGCTATTTTAGGGTTTTCATCGAGCGATAACCTTGAATACTAGTAGCATGATATGATTAGGGTTTGTAGTGATACATCCTCGTAGTCATATGTAGAAATTGACCTTTGTTCGAATTGTTTGCGCAATGTATTACAATTGCATTGATTAGCTTATTTACGAAACTTAATGCTCCTAGGAATTGAACTTGATTAGCGCAAGGCGTTAGGTTATTCTTTAGGTAGATTTCACATATGCACCCTAATGTGTGTGTTGATAACTCAATGCTACGACTTCAACATTCCTTCCTTACCAGCTCCATCTCTTCCACTGCAACCATCAAACATTCTCCCATATCAGGTCAACCAACATCAAACCGTTGCGGCGACAACATTATTTCTTGCACTTCTATCACAGCCATTGTGACCATGGCTTACACCTTGCTTGAGCCTTCACAATCTCCATTTTTTTGAACTAAATCACCACCAGAGCCTATGAATTCTTCATACCAACAACAGCTTCAATCTTAGCTCCGGTACATCACCCATTGCTGCACTCATTAACACCTGCCTCTTGCACCACCAAAACAGCCAACACTAAACCATGACAGGACACTAAGACAACCCCTGCAACACCACAAATCTGCACATTTCCATTCTCCATTGTATTGCAGCACCTCATTATACCTGCAACTCCTCACAGTCGCAGAAATCCACCATTGAGCCACTCTAGCTTCTTGCCTGCACCAGCAATTCTGTATTCCCTATTTGAAAGTGCATAGCACCAGACCTGCAATCAACATCACTCCCTCGAGCCATTCTCACACAGAATCAAACCACCAGAAACAGACCCCAATTTAATCTTTCGAACCCTTGAATCTCAACTTCCAACTCCAGCTGCAATACCCATTTCAGTTCACCACCAATCTCCTTCGTTTCTCCTCTTTGCTTCAATGCCAGTTAAACCCATTGTAAACACGCACCAAGCTGCAGCTGCAATCAGACCATATCTTCCATGTTCTTGTATTATGAAATCTACATCACCACCAGTGCCTTCTCTATTCTACAATTCGTAGCCTCCCAGACCACCAGTCTTCTCAACTCCGGCCCTGAAATTCTCTGAATTCTGACCTAGCCATAGCAGCAACCACCATTTCGTAACTCCTTACATTACTAGCACCTGCAACATCCACCAGTATCCTCTCAAGACCCATTACTCAGCTGCAGTATCAACTTCCTATTTAACAACAACTCCACCTTGTCCTTCTTAAACTGAGATTCAGAACAAACCCTAAGTTATTCTTCTCGTCCCTGTGCTTCTTAGCATCAATCAGACCATCATCTTGTTAGATACCCACCGGAACTAACAATTCAGATCCCCTTTCTGAAACTGAATCTTGCTCAATCTTTCCACAACTTGCTATAAAATCGAATCCACCATAACCCAAAACTCCATTCATCCATCCAATTCGATAGCAACAACAATTATTTCTTGGTTCACTCATTTCTTCTCCATCTGGTTCTCAATAAGACCCACAGCAGAAACCCATTTTCAATCCCTAGTTTCATCCGATTCTATGTATACAGCCATGAATCAACAACATTACAATTTCTTCTTGTTCTTCATTCAAGTTACAGATTCAGATTCCTTTCTTCAATCAGCCAACACAGTTTCTGGATCTCAGATAGCATCATCTCCATTTTCTGTGATATTTAGGTGTCGACAATAATGAGAAGAGATAACTTCTCTCTGAATTCCAGGGTTAGGTAATAGCTATTATTACTATAGGCGCCCAACATATGATACATGCCACCAAGTACTCTTTTTGTATTGTCACTCCTTGGGAACTGACAATCTTAACTGTTGATTTTGCTCGTAACCTTCTCATACGGCACCGGAATGGCCTCGTTCATTCTCCCGTGAATTCCTTTTTTTTTTTTTTTGTCTTTTCCGCTCCAAATGAATGATTTTATCTTATTTTGCTCCAAATGACTCCAAAGTACCTAATACACTCAAAAGTAAACATAAGATACATAATTTACACGAAAACTCGCAAAGAAAGCATAAATAATAGATAAATATTAAGGCGTTTATGACACCTATCAAAGAAGCAGGAAGTGGAAGTCGAAAAGCTGTCCAGGAAACTAAAATTGAAGAGGGCGGCTCTTCAAAGCGAAAAAGAGGCTCTCTCCAAGAAGAGCAAGCCATTGTTGGAAAACTTTCCTTGAACACATTTTTGTTTTTTTTTCTTATGATCTTCTTATTTTAGGTTTCTTTTTTTTTTTGAAAGGCAAATGAAACGCCTAGTTTATGGTTTTGATTTTCTGGATTTTTGAGTTGATAGACAAATGCTACCTTGATGGTTTTGGATTGTTCTTTTGGAATGCATTATTTTGGTTATGATTACAAGTGGCGCAAACATTCCAAGCAAACCATGGAACCGCGTGTTGGTAGATGACATGGGATGAAATATAACATGACTTATCGGTTTTATCATTCTCGTGAAAACTTGAAATAACAAACCATGCATTTTGTCTAGGTAAGACTTACTCGGTTTTTCATCTCTTCCTGTTGAAAAAGGAATCTCCCGGGCGTTAGACCGAGTTTTGTGGGAAACTTCGCCATGACTGTGGAAAGTCCATAGTCATTCCTTGTCGTGTTGCCGATCCCTGGGCGGATCGTTCGCTTCTAAACCCCTCGGAAGTCCCCAGTCGTCCTTTGCCGTGTAACGATTGGTAATTGAGACGCCTGGTAACTGATTAGTCGTTTCCTGAGCGGATTGTTTGATTCTACTGTCTTGACGTCCGGGTCGAGATACGAGATCGATGATTGAAAATTGACATCATGACCGAAAGATCAACCTCCCACTGTGGTCGCCAATTGTTTGAGGGTGAAAATGGTTTCTGCTGATTTCGGTAATTTCGGGTGTGTGGGTGAGAAACGAATTTAAACCCTAAACAATGTACTACAAGGGAGTATTTTAGATTCGAGAGATCAATCTGTACAAATCCGGCCTAAACCAAGAAATGGCCGTTCCAGACTTGCTTCGGTCACAAAAAGGAGGAGAATGGGTTGGTTTTGGGTAGGGAAGCGAAGAAAGTGTTGAGACCAGGTTGATTCTGGAAGAGTAGTGGTTTCACGACTTGTATCAGAAAATGGGAAGCTAACAGATGGAAAGCTAGCAAATGTTTCTGAGTGTTGTATTTCTCCTGATTAAACTCGTTGTTCGGTGGAAATAGGTAAGACCTATTTATACAAGTCGAAGTGAAACGTACTCTGGTCTCATTAAGGAATGGAAAAATGGGTGAGTAAATGGGAGGAGGTGGTAACCGTTAATGCATGGAATTGATGTTCCATAAAAAAGAGCGTTTCACCATTACTCCTTGTATTTACTAACCGCCTCATCCTTATTACACTTCCTTATGACGGGCGTAGTGTACGCCGCAAGTCAGAAACCGCCAAACCAATACCCAAAGTGGATCCCCCAGTTTGTGATATGTATTGATGTCTCGAATGTTTTCGTGGAAAACATGTAGCATGGTTGTTTCCTGTCAAGTCGAGCTTGGGAGACTTGCTAGCTTGGTGACCTTCGACGGTCGAGATTTTGCATCTTAAGAGGAAAGGTAGCAGTTGATCATTGCACGCTTCCATTTTTGATAGCCGTGTAGGGAAGGCCAGCATGGTGGCGTCATAGGTGTAGAATACACCGTATTTACTATCTAGAGTTTATGCTTTCTTTGCTATTTTTCGTGTGAATTTTGTATTTTACGTTTGTTTTTGAGTTTATAGCTACTTTGGAGTCATGCGGAGGAAAAGAAGAAGAAATTACTCTATTTGAGCCAAAAGGACAAAATTGTCAATACCTGGCAAACATTATCTGGAGCCCAGTCAAGATTAAGGGGCAACTCTCTTTTGGAGGAGTACTAAAGCCAAGGCCCGCAGAGGTTAAGGGGTTGCCAGTGGGTGGCCCCTATCAGTTTTCATAGGTGTGCTATTAGCATCCAAATCCAACCCACCTCATAACCCTACATGAGAGACGACTTTCCTCTCATTCATCACATTTCTGTTTCTCTGAAATAGAGAAGAATCAGACCGAGAAGAGCAGATAGGTCTGTGGTTGAGTTGAGATGTAGATTATGGTGGGGATTCGAATCTAAGAGAGATCGTTGCTGCTGCCATGAGTTTGCTGTGAATCGAGAAATTATAGATCTGTGATGAACGGATGAGAAGGGTTTGCGATGGATGTATCTGCTGCTGTTGAAGGTCGAGAAGATGGGCTCATATGAGGATTGAAGCTGGTGGTAATGATTAAGGGTTTTGAGATGAATTTAGAATTGGCAGCAAGATGGGTTCATGGAAGAAGAGAAATTAAACCAAGAGAAGGGGATTTGATGGAGATGAATGAGCAGAGATTGATTGAAGATGGGTTCTGGTGGTCGCTGTTGAGAAGAGAGCAGATGGGTTCGATCTGTGAGAGGTGATTTTGCTATTGATGGTGAATTGAAGGGTTGTATCATGGTGTTGGTTGAGATCCAAAGAAGGAACTAAGGCTGCTGTAAAAGTGAGATTGAAGCTCAGTTCTGTGAATAGAGAAGACAGGGAAGCTAAGGTGATAATGTGTCGGTTTGAATCGATTAGGCTTTGTTGGTTTAAAAGACGATGGTGATGCTGCTGAGTAACGATGGGTGTTGAATCTGAGATTGAAGAAGATAGAGCTACAGTCGTCGAGTGAAGCACTGAATGGAAAATGGGTTTTGAGCGGAATTTCAGATGGGGTTCGAATTGATTCCACAGAGAAGAGGTGGTGGTGCTGAGTGATGTTGCAGGTGCAGCTAGAATGCCAGTACTGCAGCTGAAGGAATTGTGAATGACAATACAGGTTCAGTGCTGCAATGAAGAACGAAATAGAATGAATTTAGATGTATGATATGATTTCTTAACAGGTATGAAGCTAAAAATGGCCTGAACTTGGCCGGAGGAAGTCCTATAAATAGCCGAAACTCGGCCGGATTTCTACCCGGCGAGTTAACTCGACCGGCGACGACCGATCCGGCTGAATAAGACCAGTTAGCCGAGTCAGAGCAGCTGACTCAGTGTCTGACTTCCCTTCCTCATTGACTTGTTGACCGTCAGAGACCGTAAGCTTGACCGTTTAGTTTAACGGAATCTTGACAGAATATTCTTTCATCGGCAACATAACGTGGGTGACCGGCAGGGAATTTTCTGGCCGGATTCCGGTGAACTCCAGGGACTTTTCAGGTGACCGAAATTACAGATTTTTGTGTGGATTCTTCTCATGGGTGTGAATACTTAGATTTGGAAATTGGATGAAAATTTGGAGGCTTTGGAGAATAGAACTTGAAATTGAAATTAGGCTCAAATTGGGAAAGTGGTGTTATTATGGAATGAGGATTATATTCCTTGGAAGATTTGGAGAGCATTGAAGCCTATAAATAGAGAAGTTCTCTACATCTTTTACACACCTTTTTACACACACAACACTTGTGTTTTTGCTTGCTTTTCAAAATTCTTCTTTTAATTATTTGTGTGAATTTTAAAAAAATGAGTATCTAATTTTCTTATTGATTGAGGATGAATTCCTAGTTCTTAACATGTTTTGAGTTTTGTTTTAAATCTACTTTGAAGTTTTACATGATTATCGTTTGTTTTTACTAATCGGAATGTTTATACATTCATGATTGATTGATAGATTGTTTGGGTGGCCAACTAAATTGATTTGTTAATTGATCTAAATCTAGTGAAAGTTAGGGGATAAGTAATCGTTTCTTGACTCTTACATAAGTAGCAAACACAAGACCTTGCAGAGGGATTCCATGGAGCAATTGTGTGTGAAAACAACGCTAGAAAGTGGACCAAGCGAACCGAGTTTAACTACTAGTACTAAACCTAAATTCATAAATCTTAATGCATTCGGGGAATTACATCTTGTAAGCGAACCTCAAGGTGGTTCTTTTGAATAGAATCTGATAACTAAGCGGACTTGTTACTCAGTGAAATAAGGAATTTTGGGGTTAGCTAAGCGAACATGCTATCCTACGGTTGGTGATAATCTGTGACTAATAACATGTGGATGAAAAACATAACTTGAATCATTGTTTTGCAACGAAGAAGGATTCCTTGATCTTGTCTCTTTTATTGATTTCAACTTTAACTTTGAATTGCTTTGTTTATTTTCTTTTGCTTTATAAATCCCCCCTTTTTGTGACAATTTTACAACTAAAAATCTCTTGCTCCTCGTGGGAACGAACTTGACTACACTATATTACTTGTTAATTAGGTGGAAAAATATTGATTAATTTGTTGTGGTTACGACACGCATCAAATTTTGGCGCCGCTGCCGGGGAGCAGCGGATGATTTTAGTTGTTTTTATTTTTTATTTTTGCTTTATTATTGCTTTGTTAGATTCTATACCGTATCTAACTTAGTTTTTGAGAATCTTATTTCAGGTACCAGTTTTCCATGTATGGTGGACAAGAGCAAGCATATTACAACAATCAATACGGTTTTCAACCTCAACATTATGGCAACTTCCAACCTTCCTTAGCATACAGACTTTATGGATATTCTCATACATATCAACAACCTTATGATGGGTATGTAAGTGGACAATCACTAGGAGGGGAGGATAGTTATGCTTCTAAATCTATGCGAGATCTCCTTGGTGTAAGGCAACCTAGTTTGAGGGAACTTGAGAAAAGGTTCTATCAATTGATCGATGAAGGCCTAGCATCGGATGAAGAAATTTTTGAAGCTAAAAGAGCTTTAAGAATGGAGCGTGAAAAACGTTATTATATGGGTTACGATGATGATTTTGAACCTTATGAAAATTATTGTAACAAGGATAAAGTTATTCCAACTCCGGATCATAATAACGATCCTTCGCCTATTCAAAATGAGGAGATTGGGTGTGACTTACCTATTGTTATAAACGGTGTAACACCCGCACAAGAAGATCTTACAATCTATACCGATGAAAATCATTTTAGTGAATGGCCCGATTCCGATGATGAGAATGTTGAAGAGATGATGCTAGAGGATGAAACCAAATTGATTGATTTTGTGGAAGACCCAATTGAACTTGCCAATGATTATAATGATGCCAAAACTTTGATTAAGGTAGAAAATAACGACGAATGGTTGCAAGATTCGATAGAGGACCACGATATACAAGAGGTAAGTAATTTACATGAATTCTCTAAGGATGAAGAGGATTACGCAAAACAAGAGATTGTGCAAGGTTTTTCTAACCCTTTGCCTATTGATTCTTCTCCTTTACCTCTTATTGGTTTGAATATATGTGCTTCGAAAGTATTTTTGGATGATTTTGTTTCTAAATATCCACCATTGGAAACACTTGATGCTAACACCATGCAGGTTTGCCAAGAGGAATACATAGAAGTTCCAAAATTCTATGTTCTTTATACACTTCCGAGTGTGGACGAGAATAAGTGTGGGGGAAATTTCTATCGAGCGATAATTTCACTATTGTTTTTTTGTGCTAATATTTGTATGGAGTTATTGTTTTCAAAACAGGTATTATGGGTGGATCCTCAAATTTTCAGATTGTTAGTATATGGGGAATGAATCGTGCAAGAGCTAAGTCGGGCCGTCGACTTTAAAACAAGCGCTTCATGGGAGGCAACCCATAGGTTTTGTATTTCTTATCCTTTTGCTTTTTGTTATTTCTTTTTCTTGTTCCATATCATGTTAAAATTTCCCACCTTTGCTTTACTAGGAGGATTCAATTACATTGAGGACAATGTAAGGTTTAAGTGTGGGGGAGTAATTAAAAAAAAAAAAAAAAAAAAAAAAAAAAAAAAACCCACCAACTTGTAGAGATTTTAGAGTAACTAGCACACTTCTAGGTATGTTTACATAGAGAATTCTGACCGACATAATTGAACTTGGAAGGAACTACATTCAGATTTCTTAGAGTGTTAAATAAATGGATTTAATCATGCCGGTGATGCAAATTAGGAGCAGGGAGAAATGCATTATTACAGTTGCTGATCAATCATTAGTGGAGACTACCCGTATTTATATCATGTGAGGCACCGACCAAATTTTCTTTGTAGCTGACTAAAAAGCTTTCTTTTGAGTGTGTGTCACCGTACGTTAATTCCGGGTAGAATGGTGAGCTACCCAACCTCCCACCAATAGAGGCACTGCTCTTTGATCTCTTGAGTGCTAATTTTGTCAATCATGAGGGTAACGTCTATAGATGAAAGCCTCCTTCTTGTAGTTCGATTTGCAAGTTAGCACCATTC
Source organism: Papaver armeniacum (assembly GCA_023531295.1). Classification (NCBI taxonomy): domain Eukaryota; kingdom Viridiplantae; phylum Streptophyta; class Magnoliopsida; order Ranunculales; family Papaveraceae; genus Papaver; species Papaver armeniacum. Next base: position 245,232 of record JAJJWW010001091.1, on the reverse strand, counting down.
TCTCCACAACAACGGGTCCATAGAAACACCATCATCATCAACAAGGAGCGACATCAAAATCTACAAGGAAAGTTGGAGAAGTTTAAGGTTTACAAGCAACGGAACAAGAAAAGAGCAAATTTCAAATTCAAGTAAAGCAACATACAAAAGAGCAGATTTTTACATATATGTTGAGGACTTACAATACAATGAGGTAATTCTATATCCAAGTATGAAGACTTATTTACGAGAGCAAAGAAAATCAAAAGGTGAGAATTATTGAAGTTTATGATTTTGAGACGATACAAGTTGTGAAGAATCAAGCGGTAAAATACTTCTCCCACGGCCACGGTTTGTTTTATTTTCACTTTGTTTTGTATTTTATTTCTCTTGTCTTCATATAATTAAAAAAAAATTGAAAAAAGAAGGAAAAAAGAAAAAAAATAATAAAAAAAAGAGTCAAGAGAAATATTTGTTTTGTTTTGTTTTTATTTTTATTTTTATTTAATAAGCCGTGGGGAAGGAAAATCTATAAGGAAGTTTCAAGCGACAAGGATTTTGAAGAAAAAAAAGTTACAAATTGTCAAGGATCTACGAAATTCAAGAGTTTATCATCAATAGTTGAAACCGAAGACGAAGACCAAGAAGATCAAGACGAGGAGTGGAAGACGTTTCTATTGGATGCCGTGAGAGTGGTGTTATCATAATTGGCGATCGGATGTGAAGGTGAGTAAGTAATCTCATCTTCGATAAGTGGTTGATTTCCTTTCTTAGAGATCGTTAGAAAAATGGTTTTTCAAAATGTTAAAAGATGTGGGTTTTTAAAATATTTCGAAAGTTGTCCTTCCCACCATTCAACGTGTTGCAGGATTTCTCTCCTCATTCCTACCTGCACACATGTGAGACCCATAAAAAGACGTCTTTTTGAGTGCAATTATCATAAAATCCTTTTTGGTGAGGCTGAAGTCGAGGCGAAATGCTTATTGATCGTTTCTCAAACACGCGTTCTCTCATTATGGTGTGGTTATTTCTCACTCAACATTTAAGAACGAGAATATGTTCTTTAGTATTTCTAACTTCTTATTACTAGCATGCAGAAACTCTATGTCCTCATAACTCTTTGGATGCTTGGGACGCTGGAACGCTTTAAAGTTGTAAGTTTTAGTTTGATTTGCTCGAGGACTAGCAAAGTCTAAGTGTGGGGGAATTTGATAGGTGTAGAATACACCGTATTTACTATCTAGAGTTTATGCTTTCTTTGCTATTTTTCGTGTGAATTTTGTATTTTACGTTTGTTTTTGAGTTTATAGCTTCTTTGGAGTCATGCGGAGGAAAAGAAGAAGAAATTACTCTATTTGAGCCAAAAGGACAAAATTGTCAATACCTGGCAAATATTATATGGAGCCCAGTCAGGATTAAGTGGCAACTCTCTTTTGGAGGAGTACTAAAGCCAAGGCCCGCAGAGGTTAAGGGGTTGCCAGTGGGTGGCCCCTATCAGTTTTCATAGGTGTGCTATTAGCATCCAAATTCAACCCACCTCATAACCCTACATGAGAGACGACTTTCCTCTCATTCATCACATTTCAGTTTCTCTGAAATAGAGAAGAATCAGATCGAGAAGAGCAGATAGGTATGTGGTTGAGTTGAGATGTAGATTATGGTGGGGATTCGAATCTAAGAGAGATCGTTGCTGCTGCCATGAGTTTGCTGTGAATCGAGAAATTGTAGATCTGTGATGAACAGATGATAAGGGTTTGCGATGGATGTATCTGCTGCTGTTGAAGGTCGAGAATATGGGCTCATATGAGGATTGAAGCTGGTGGTAATGATTAAGGGTTTTGAGATGAATTTAGAATTGGCAGCAAGATGGGTTCATGGAAGAAGAGAAATTAAACCAAGAGAAGGGGATTTGATGGAGATGAATGAGCAGAGATTGATTGAAGATGGGTTCTGGTGGTCGCTGTTGAGAAGAGAGCAGATGGGTTCGATCTGTGAGAGGTGATTTTGCTATTGATGGTGAATTGAAGGGTTGTATCATGGTGTTGGTTGAGATCCAAAGAAGGAACTAAGGCTGCTGTAAAAGTGAGATTGAAGCTCAGTTCTGTGAATAGAGAAGACATGGAAGCTAAGGTGATAATGTGCCGGTTTGAATCGATTAGGCTTTGTTGGTTTAAAAGACGATGGTGATGCTGCTGAGTAACGATGGGTGTTGAATATGAGATTGAAGAAGATAGAGCTACAGTCGTCGAGTGAAGCACTGAATGGAAAATGGGTTTTGAGCAGAATTTCAGATGGGATTCGAATTGATTCCACAGAGAAGAGGTGGTGGTGCTGAGTGATGTTGCAGGTGCAGCTAGAATGCCAGTACTGCAGCTGAAGGAATTGTGAATGACAATACAGGTTCAGTGCTACAATGAAGAACGAAATAGAATGAATTTAGATGTATGATAGGATTTCTTAACAGGTATGAAGCTAAAAATAGGCCTGAACTTGGCCTGAGGAAGTCCTATAAATAGCCGAAACTCGGCCGGATTTCTACCCGGCGAGTTAACTCGACTAGCGACGACCGATCCAGCTGAATAAGACCAGTTAGCCGAGTCCGAGCAGCTGACTTAGTGTCTGACTTCCCTTCCTCATTGACTTGTTGACCGTCGGAGACCGTAAGCTTGACCGAAGGAGACCGTTTCTTTAACGGAATCTTGACAGAATATTCTTTCATCGGCAATATAACGCGGGTGACCGGCAGGGAATTTTCTGGCCGGATTGCGGTGAACTCCAGGGACTTTCAGGCGACCAAAATTACAGATTTTTGTGTGGATTCTTCTCATGGGTGTGAATACTCTCAAATTGGGAAAGTGGTGTTATTATGGAATGAGGATTCTATTCCTTGGAAGATTTGGAGAGCATTGAAGCCTATAAATAGAGAAGTTCTCTACATCTTTTACACACCTTTTTACACACACAACACTTGTGTTTTTGCTTGCTTTTCAAAATTCTTCTTTTAATTATTTGTGTGAATTTCAAAAACATGAGTAGCTAATTTTCTTATTGATTGAGGATGAATTCCTAGTTCTTAACATGTTTTGAGTTTTATTTTAAATCTACTTTGAAGTTTTTCACATGATTATCGTTTATTTTTACTAATAGGAATGTTTATACATTCATGATTGATTGATAGATTGTTTGGGTGGCCAACTAAATTGATTTGTTAATTGATATAAAGCTAGTGAAAGTTAGGGGATAAGTAATCGTTTCTTGACTCTTACATAAGTAGCAAACACAAGACCTTGCGGAGGGATTCCGTGGAGCAATTGTGTGTCAAAACAACGCTAGAAAGTGGACCAAGCGAACCGAGTTTAATTACTAGTACTAAACCTAAATTCATAAATCTTAATGCATTTGGGGAATTACATCTTGTAAGCGAACCTCAAGGTGGTTCTTTTGAATAGAATCTGATAACTAAGCGGACTTGTTACTCAGTGAAATAAGGGATTTTGGGGTTAGCTAAGCGAACCTGCTATCCTACGGTTGGTGATAATCTGTGACTAATAACATGTGGATGAAAAAAATAACTTGAATCATTGTTTTGCAACGAAGAAGGATTCCTTGATCTTGTCTCTCTTATTGATTTCAACTTTAACTTTGAATTGCTTTGTTTATTTTCTTTTGCTTTATAAATCCCCCCTTTTTGTGACAATTTTACAACTAAAAATCTCTTGCTCCTCGTGGGAACGAACTTGACTACACTATATTACTTGTTAATTAGGTGGAAAAATATTGATTAATTTGTTGTGGTTACGACACGCATCATGGCGCGGCAGAGTTGGCATGCCATTGGCATGGCATGCCTTGGCGCGGCCAAACTAGCGTTTTAGGTCAAAGGTTACCATGCGTTGTCTGGTAACCTTGGACGGCTAGGATTTGATCCTGGGATTGAAGGGCAACCGTTGATTGTCGCACGCCTTCGTTTTAGTAGCCGCATAGGGAAGGCCAGCATGGTGGCGCGGCTAGGTTGTCATGGCATGCCTTGGCGCGGTTTGGCGTGGCCAAACTAGGGTTTCGGGCCAAAGGTTACCATGCGTTGTCTGGTAACCTTGGACGACTAGGATTTGATCCTGGGATTGAAGGGAGACCGTTGATTGTCGCACGCCTTCGTTTTAGTAGCCGCATATGGAAGGCCAGCATGGTGGCGCGGCTAGGTTGGTATGCCATTGGCATGGCATGCCTTGGCGCGGTTTGGCATGGCCAAACTAGGGTTTCGGGCCAAAGGTTACCTTGCGTTGTCTGGTAACCTTGGACGGCTAGGATTTGATCCTGAGATTGAAGGGAGACCGTTGATTGTCGCACGCCTTCGTTTTAGTAGCCGCATAGGGAAGGCCAGCATGGTGGTGCGGCTAGGTTGGCATGCCTTGGAGCGGTTTGGCATGGCCAAACTAGGGTTTCGGGCCAAAGGTTACCATGCGTTGTCTGGTAACCTTGGACAGCTACGATTTGCTCCTGAGATTGAAGGGCGAACGTTGATTATCGCACTCCCTTCGTTTTAGTAGCCGCATAGGGAAGGCCGGCATGGTATAGTGGGGCCGCTGGTTTGGCATGCCGTTGGCACATGGTGCGGCTAGAATGGCTAGGGCTAAGGCAGGGTGCGTTTGGCTTGGCGAGGTGGGGCCAATGGTTTGGCATGCCGTTTGGCACATGGTGCGGCTAGCATGGCTAGGGACAAGGCAAGGTGCGTTTTGCTTGGCGAGGTGGGGCCAATGGTTTGGCATGCCGTTTGGCACATGGTGCGGCTAGCATGGCTAGGGGCCAAGGCAAGGTGCGGTTTGGCTTGGCATGTGGGGCCAAGGGATTGGCATGTCGTTTGGCATATGGTGAGGATAGCATAGCTAGGGCCAAGGCAAGGTGCGGTTTGGCTTGGCATGGTTTTCTATTGGCGCAGTAGTGCGACTGGCATGGTTGGCATGCCTTGGCGTGGAGATGTGGCTGGCACGGTTTGCCATTGGCACAATGGTGCGACTGGCATGGTTGGCATGCCTTGGCGCGGTAGATGTGGCTGGCACGGTTTGCCATTGGCACAGTGGTGCGGCTGGCATGGTTGGCATGCCTTAGCGCGGAGATGTGGCTGGCACGGATTGCCATTGGCACAGTGGTGCGGCTGGCATGGTTGGCATGCCTTGGCGCGGTAGATGTGGCTGGCACGGTTTGCAATTGGCAGAGTGGTGCGGCTGTCATGGTTGGCATGCCTCGGCGCGGTAACATGTGGCTGGCACGGTTTGCCATTGGCACAGTGGTGCGGCTGGCATGGTTGGCATGCCTTGGCGCGGTAGCATGAGGGTTTTGTACATGTGATGTCAATCAATGTTAGGGGTTCTGTCGTGGAACATGATACATAGAAATAAAAAAGGTACCCTGGTAATTCTTACGTAAGCATGCTGATCGATTCGATAAATGTGCTCATGGTCATAATGACGTCATGCCAGATGTGCGGTTTTACGATTTTAACCCTAGGCTAAAAGCCACCATCAACAATAGGTAAAACCTATAGATTATTGATTCACTCCCCTTATATAATGATCCGTAAACCATATGTATGTAGTATGAAACTACTAAATGATTCTCCCCCTTTTTGTCGATAAAATTAACAAAGGTACGAAAATTGCGGGATTGTAATGAATACAATCAAAAGATATGTCAAGTTTTAAGGAAGTTTTGAGATTCCACATTATAACATAGTTAAAATGCAACTCCTCATATCAACTTTATTTGGATGATATCACATAGTAATAAATACTTAACACTCATCTAGGAGATTAAAAAGATACAAGAATCCTCTTTCAAATTCCACAGCCACACTCCCCACAAAGATATAACAATTAAGCACAAGTTCATTTAAGAACTCCCACCCATTTGATGGCATTCTTAAGAGAACAACATGAGTGACCTTATGATAGGGTGTAGAATACATCCTATTTATTATCTATTGTTTATGCTTTCTTTGCTATTTTTCTTGTAAATTATGTATTTTACGCTTGTTTTGAGTTTTATAGCTACTATGGAGTCGCACGAACGAAAAGAAGAAGAAATCACCCAATTTGAGCAAAAGGGCAAAATTGTCATTTCATGGGCGAACACTATCTGGAGCCCGGTCAAGGTTAAGAGGCAACTCTATTTGGAGGAATACTAATTACAGTCAAGCTGAAGTTAAGGGGGTTGCTATCAAGGTATACCTTATCATTTATCAGTGGGTGTATTCATCGGATCCTATCTCTGGGGTGTATCTATCCATATCACCCTTAGCCCTAAATCGTGAGAAACTCATTTCTCATTCACTCATTTCATTATTACATGAAATTGAGAAGAAAAGCTGCATAGCAGCCATGAGACCTGAAATCGAGAGAGAGAGAGCTGTTGCCACTGTGAAATCGAGAGAGAGCTGATGTTCAACCAAGATAGCTGTTTCTCTTTATGGAATTGAACCGAGGGATAGAAATTTGTGTTGCTGCTACGGTTGAATTCGAAACCGATTGAGAAAAGCAGATCGAAACCCAAAGAAGAAATCAAACCGAGAAGAAAATAGGGTTTGATGTTGTATCTGTGAATCGAGATCGATTTGGAAGGAGGGATTGAGTAGTTGTTGCTAATGGGTCTTGAGCAGAATTCCAAATGGAGCGAAAGATGAATCGTAGATGGCCATGAACTGAAGATGATATTGATGGAAATCAGAGAAGGAAAAGAGCAGAAAGGGTTTTGATTGAATTAACATTCGAGAAATCAGAGAAGCGGAGATGTTGGTGAAGAGTGAATGAATGGGGTTTGCTGGTGAATCGGGAGCAGAATGATATGGAATCGGATGGGTTCTGTGTTGGTGTGACATTAAAGGCAAGAGTCAAGATGCAGAAATTGATCTCCTGGAAGAATTGATTTTGGTGATCAATGAAGCTACAACAGATTGCAGCCGGATTTGGGGCATGAAGCAGGGAGGCATTGCTGCTGTTGAAGCCAAATTCAAGGTGGTAGTGCTGTTTCTATTACAGGGAAAATGAAGTAGCTGGGTTGTGAGTAAAATTGCCTAGATGTATGTATAGGAATTGTTACAGGAACTGAAGACAGATGGCCTGAACTTGGCCTGAGGAAGTCCTATAAAGAGCCGAAACTCAGCCGGATTTATGTCTCGGTGAGTTGACTCGGCGATTCCAGATCCAACTCGTGAGTTAGACCAATCAGCCAAGTAAGATGCTGACTCGGTGGCTGAGTCACTCTTCTCCCTTTGACCCAGATGACTAACGTTTGACCCGTTTGACCGTTATCTCTAACGGTGCCGTGACGGAATATTCTGTCGACGGAAAAGATTATACCAGTGGTCGGCGGTGACTTTTCCGGCCGGATCCGGCCATAATACCAGCTTTCCGGCGACCAAAATTACAGATTTTTGTGTGGATTCTTCTCATGGGTGTGAAGACTTGGACTTGGAATTGGATGGAGAATTTGGCTCAAATTTGGAAAGAGAAGATGGAAGATGAGAAAGACTTGAATTTGGAAATTGAATTATTATGGAATGAGGATTCTATTCCTTGGAAGATTTGGAGAATGTTGAAGCCTATAAATAGAGAAGTTTTCTATATCTTTTACACACCTCTCTACACACACAACACTTGTGTTTTTGTTTGCTTTTCAAAATTCTTCTTTTAATTATTTGTGTGAACTTTAAAAATTCTCCCTTTAATTATTTGTGTGAATTTCAAAAACATGAGTAGCTAATTTTATTATTGATTGAGGATGAATTCCTAGTTCTTAATATATGATTTGAGTTTTGTTTCAATTCTATCTTGAAATTTTTCACATGATTATCGTTTGTTTTTACTAATAGGAATGTTTATTCATTCATTCATGATTGATAGATTGTTTAGAGTGCACGCTAAATTGATTTGTTAATTTGATCTAAATCTAGTGAAAGTTAGGGGATAAGTAATCGTTTCTTGACTCTTTACATAAGTAGCAAACACGAGACCTTGCGGAGGGATTCCGTGGAGCGATTGTGTGTAAAAACAACGCTAGAAAGTGGACCAAGCGAACCGAGTTTAACTACTAGTACTAAACCTAAATTAATAGATCTTAATGCATTCGGGGAATTACATCTTGTAAGCGAACCTCAAGGTGGTTCTTTTGAATAGAATCTGATAACTAAGCGGACTTGTTACTCAGTGAAATAAGGGATTTTGGGGCTAGCTAAGCGAACCTGCTATCCTACGGTTGGTGATAATCTGTGACTAATAACATGTGGATGAAAAACATAACTTGATTCATTATTTTGCAACGAAGAATGATTCCTTGATCTTGTCTCTCTTATTGATTTCAACTTTATCTTTTAATTGCTTTGTTTATTTTCTTTTGCTTTATACATCCCCCCTTTTGTGACAATTAAGACAACTAAAACCTCTTGCTCCTCGTGGGAACGAATTTAACTACCACTATATTACTTGTTAATTAGGTGGAAAAATATTAATTAATTTGTTGTGGTTACGACACGCATCAAATTTTGGCGTCGCTGCCGGGGAGCAGCGAATGATTTTAGTTGTTTTTATTTTTCTTTTTGCTTTATTCTTGCTTTGTTAGATTGTATATCGTATCTAACTTGGTTTCTGAGAATCTTATTTCAGGTATCGGTTTTCCATGTATGGTGGACAAGAGCAAGAATATTACAACAATCAATACAGTTTTCAACCTCAACATTATGGCAACTTCCAACCATCCTTAGGATACAATCAAAACCAATCTTTTGGCTATGATCAAATTCCTACAGAACCTTATGGATATTCTCATACATATCAACAACCTTATGACGGGTATGTAAGTGGACAATCACAAGGATGGGAGGATAGTTTTGTTTATCATCGAAATTCTCTAGTTTTGCGAGATAAGATGTCTGCCATGATTGGGGATCTTCAACAAAAGTTGCAAGAATCACTACAAGACCAGCAACCCTATGTTTGGGAGGAACCACGTCGAGAAATTCAAAGGAATTCGGAGAAATTATACGAACAAATTACTCAACTCGATAAAAATAGGGATGAGCAACTCCAACAACTTCAAGACGGCATTGCTAAAGAACGAAGAGACATGGATCAATACAAGGAGGATAGGGATAAATAAGAATTTTTCTATCAAAGCAATAACTATTCTAATGTGCCTATGGTGTGTAGTGAATATTTGACCGATGATTATGTTGGAAAAGGCCAACCTTTGGAGACTTTTGAAGACGCTAGTGTAGCTTACTCGAGCCTTGATCTTAATAATGATCAAGCACCTATTCAAAAGGTAGAGCTTGAGGAAGATGCAATTAGTGCTTGGAAAAAATTTCTTAGGGAAAGATATGAGTCCGCGGAAGTGTATGAGCGTTGCAACAATGAGGAAGTTATTCCAACTCCGGATCATAATAACGATCCTTCACCTATTCAAAAGGAGGATATTGGGTGTGACTTACCTATTGTTATAAACGGTGTAACACCCGCACATGAAGATCTTACAATCTATACCGATGAAAATCATTTTAGTGAATGGCCCGATTCCGATGATGAGAATGTTGAAGAGATGATGCTAGAGGATGAAACCAAATTGATTGATTTTGTGGAAGACCCAATTGAACTTGCCAATGATTATAATGATGCCAAAACTTTGGTTAAGGTAGAAAATAACGACGATTGGTTGCAAGATTCGATAGAGGACCACAATATACAAGAGGTAAGTAATTCACATGAATTCTCTAAGGATGAAGAGGATTTCGCAAAACAAGAGATTGTGCAAGGTTTGTCTAACCCTTTGCATATTGATTCTTTTCCTTTATCTCTTATTGGTTTGAATGTATGTGCTTCGAAAGTATTTTTGGATGATTTTTGTTTCTAAATATCCACCATTGGAAACACTTGATGCTAACACTATGCAGGTTTGCCAAGAAGAATACATGGAAGTTCCCAAATTCTATGTTCTTTATACACTTCCGAGTGTGGACGAGAATAAGTGTGGGGGAAATTTCTATCGAGCGATAATTTCACTATTGTTTTCTTGTGCTAATATTTGTATGGAGTTATTGTTTTCAAAACAGGTATTATGGGTGGATCCTCAAATTTTCAGATTGTTAGTATATGGGGAATGAATCTTACAAGAGCTAAGTCGGGCCGTCGACTTTAAAACAAGCGCTTAATGGGAGGCAACCCATAGGTTTTGTATTTCTTATTCTTTTGTTTTTTTTTTTATTTTTGTTATTTCTTTTTCTTGTTCCTTATCATGTTAAAATTTTCCACCTTGACTTTACTAGGACGATTCAATTACATTGAGGACAATGTAAGGTTTAAGTGTGGGGGAGTGGTTAAGCATGTATTTAAAAAAAAAAATTAAAAAATTAAAAAAAAAAAAAAAGTTTTACATAAAACCTTCAACTTGTAGAGATTTTAGAGTCACTAGCATACTTCTAGGTATGTTTACATAGATAATTCTGACCGACATAATTGAACTTGGAAATGTTAGGGAACTACATTCGGATTTCTTGCTTGTTAGAGTGTTAAATAATGGATTTAATCATGCCGGTGATGCAAATTTGGTGCAGGGAGAAATGCATTATTAGAGTTGCTGATCAATCATTAGTGGAGACTACCCGTATTCATATCATGTGAGGCACCGACCGAAATTTTTCCATCTAACTAAAGAGCTTTCTTTTGAGTGTGTGTCACCATACGTTAATTCCGGGTAGAATGGTGAGCTACCCAACCTCCCACCAATAGAAGCACTACTCTTTGATCTCTTGAGTGCTAATTTTGTCAATCATGAGGGTGACGTCTATAGATGAAAGCCTCCTTCTTGTAGTTCGATTTGCAGTTAGCACCATTCTCTCCACAACAACGGATCCATAGAAACACCATCATCATCAACTAGGAGCGACATCAAAATCTACAAGGAAAGTTGGAAAAGTTCAAGGTTTACAAGCAACGGAACGAGAAAAAAAAAGAGCAAATTTCATATTCAAGTGAATCAACATACAAAGAGCAGATTTTTACATATATGTTGAGGACTTACAATATAATGAGGTAATTCTATATCCAAGTATAAAGACTTATTCACAAGAGCGAAGAAAATCAAAAGGTGAGAATTGTTGAAGTTTATGATTTTGAGGCGATACAAGTTGTGAAGAATCAAGCGGTAAAATACTTCTCCCACGGCCATGGTTTATTTTGTATTTAATTTCTCTTGTTTTTCAAAAAAAAAAAAAAAAAAAAAAAAATGAAAAAAGAAAAGAAAAGAAAAAAAAAAACAAGAGAAATATGGTTTTGTTTTTATTTATTTAATAAGCCGTGGGGAAGGAAAATATATAAGGAAGTTTCAAGCGACAAGGATTTAAGGTAAAGGTTACAAATTGTCAAGGATTTATGAAATTCGAGAGTTTATCATCAATAGTTGAAACCGAAGACGAAGACCAAGGAGATCAAGACGAGGAGTGGAAGACGTTTCTATTGGATGCCGTGAGAGTGGTGTTATCATAATTGGCGATCGGATGTGAAGGTGAGTAAGTAATCTCATCCTCGATAGTGGTTGATTTCCTTTCTTAGAGATCGTTAGAAAAATGGTTTTTCAAAATGATTAAAAGATGTGGGTTTTTAAAATTTCGGAAGTTGTTCTTCCCACCATTCAACGTGTTGCAGGAATTTTCTCTCTTCATTCCTACCTGCACACATGCGAGACCCATAAAAAAGCCGTCTTTTTGAGTGCAATTATCATAAAATCCTTTTTGGTGAGGCAGAAGTCGAGGCGAAATGCTTATTGATCGTTTCTCAAACACGCGTTCTCTCATTATGGTGTGGTTATTTCTCACTCAACATTTAAGAATGAGAATATGTTCTTTAGTATTTCTAACTTCTTATTACTAGCATGCAGAAACTCTATGTCCTCATAGCTCTTTGGATGCTTGGGACGCTGGAACGCTTTGAAGTTGTGAGTTTTTAGTTTGATTTGCTCGAGGACTAGCAAAGTCTAAGTGTGGGGGAATTTGATAGGGTGTAGAATACATCCTATTTATTATCTATTGTTTATGCTTTCTTTGCTATTTTTCTTGTAAATTATGTATTTTACGCTTGTTTTGAGTTTTATAGCTACTGAAAGTTAGAAATTTCAATCTTAGAGTCATTTTGATCGTGAGTTAGATCCCTAAAGGAACCAACAATCCAGGAGTTATGTTCTTTTCTCAAAGAAATCCTTTTCAGCATTCTTTCATGGCAAGAACTTTCTTCATTCGGGTCATCTTCATCAAGAACAATGGTTTCATGAGGTCTTTTTGAGCTTTCCATTCTTTTGCAGAGATGAAACACTAGAACTCGACTATCTATTCTTTTAACCAAAGTTTTATGAACAATATGCATTCTCTACCTCCTTTTATAGGGAAACCATAAGGTTTTATCTCCTCCGAGTTAGGATACGTTTACCGGTTCATAACCCTAGTTTACCGATTGGGTTGACAGCTAACCAAGGACAATTTTCCTCTTATCATAACAACAGATTCTCAGCTCATTAAACTTATTATGTCAAATATACATCACATAATAAGCACATAGATGGATACTGATGTGGAATGAATTAAACTAATTGAACAAAATCTGCCAATTACTTAATTCTTTTCCGAAGTGATGTTATTGGAAACAGTCAATCAAGAGTCCGACTTGAGTAATCTCGATATAAAAAAAAAATCTTTGATATATGTACAGTCCTTGTAACTCTCAAGTTAGTTCCAAGAACTCATCTGTCGAGGTTAATCAACAGAATGAGACAGAGTCTCATCACTAGTATTAGAGGGTGATACATCGAGATTATCTTCCTTGTGACGTTGTCTTTGTTTTCTTTCCTTTCTTCTACCTCTTGAGATTCGTTTCAGAGAGTCAGAATCACTTGGATTCCATTTTCTAAACTTAGATATTCCAGGATTACTTCCATTATCAGTAGAGAACTGATATTTGTAGTGTTCTTAGACACTTTATTATGAAAGTAATTGTATTTATAGAAATTTCGTGAGGAATCACCCAGATTATTCCTTCCATAAGTTTCCTGGTTTTTTACAGAAATAGAACTGCAAAGTTAAGCAATTTTTGAAGGTCAGAAATCTGTTTCTTTCTAGAATAGCAATTCAGAGCAATATGATTCTTCTTACTGCAGTGTGAACAGATTCGTGGAATAGAAACCTTGTTGCGTTGTTGATTTTCAAACCTCTAAAATTAGAGATCTTGAGGAAAAGTTTTCTCGGTATCTTGATGAGCTTGAAAAGTCCCTCGACAGGGAACGTGAACTCTCTGATTATATTGAAATCTTTTCTAACGATATGAAAAAATTTGCTCAAGAAATTACTACTCGGGATGAAAAGATTAGTAAACTTGAAGATACTGTTAGAGAATGTTTGATAAGAGAAGATTATCTTCTCAAGTATCACTCATTAGAATTGGACTGCCTTTTTGTTGAAAAAGAAAAACTTGTTACAGATCTCCTATTAGCTCAGAAACAACGTACCTCCTTGAAAAAGGAAAACTCTATTTTAAAAAGTAATTTTTCCTCCTTGACTGATGTTACTGTCCCAGTGACGTTACCTAACATTGATAAAGTTACTTCCGAAAATATCTCCAGTAAGAAACATTTGCGTAGTCTTCCAGCATCTAATGAAGTTTGCTTCTAGTAAGTTCCAACTCATATTCTGATATTAATTCATTGGTAATTAAGAGAAGCATATTTTCAGTAACTGAAAACATGATATCTTTCCCCCTGTATTCAAAAGAATCAACTAAGGAGTTATCCTTTGAGGTAAGTCCCAATCACTTGGAGTAATCAAAATTGGCTGGAGACATATTTGTACGTGACTACAGATTCCACGAGATTATCAAACACATACTTATTAGGTCTTAGCGTGTTTGCCTTCTCTGATACCAATTGAAAACGCAGGGGTACCAAGATACACCACCACTTTTCCCTTAGACAATTTTTATGAACAAACTCAATACAACTCCGAGAGTTAAATTCAATCAAGGAATAATATTTAGAGTTATATCTCTCTCTCTTGCGATTAGAACGTTTATAGAAAAAAAAAACGTGATGATGCGCGTCGTTTACACAACAAATTAATTACTTCTTTCCACACAATTAACTGGTAATATAATGGCAAGGAGTTCGTTCCCACGAAGAGCAGGGAGATTTTAGTTGTTTAAAAAGTAACCGAAAGGGGTTTTTTTTTTTAGATTTTAATCAAAGTAAATGACAAAAGAAAATAAAAGAGATTTGTTGTAAATAATAAGAAGAAAGATGACTAGGGAATCCTTCGCCAATACAAGTTTATCTATTGTTGAATTTATATTGTTACCAACCGTAGAATAGCAATAAGCTCTGTTATCCCCCGGATTCCTGTTGTCACTGGATACGGAAGCGCTCGACTACCAGTTTCTATCCAACTAACCCACCACGAATAAGCTCTCGAGGTGTAGATTAACGAATGCTTTACAATCTGTGAATCAGGTTGATCCTAGCATCAGACGCATAGGCTCGGCCCGCTTACTAGTGTTATCTTTACACACAATTGCTTAACAAAATCCCTCTGTCGGCTCTTGCGATTTACTACTTGTGTAAAGAATTGAGTGACAATTACACGTATCACCAACCCCAATACTAGTAGAAGAATTATTGATTGGTTAATTTAATTGATCACTTTAAATAACCCCTCAATATTCTTAAACATTAAAAATAATAAAGATAATCAACAATAAAATAAAACTTGAAATAAACTTGGTTTAAGAAATTAAAGCTTTATTGTTCAGGACTTTAAAATCATCCCTAATCAAAAAGGAGTTTAGCTACTCATAGCTAAAAAGAATTCTAAAAATAAATAAGAGAGAAAGAATAAAAATAGAATTAAAGATAAAAACTCACAAGAAAAGCCAAGGACATAAACTTTATTTCTCTCTCTGTTTCTGTCTTCTAGCTAGAGAAAAAGAATAATAATAAAAGAAGAAGAAGATATATTTCTCTAGGTTTAGGTAGCTATTTATAGGCATCAAATACCCTAGTTGATCCACAAAACTCGTACATGATAGACAACAAAAGTCGGTGATAGTTATCCCACTGATAATTGGGTGCAAATGGTACACTCTAGTGGCGTGCGTAGAGCTTCGATCCGTTCGATCCTCCGAGAAATCCTTATATCTTCATCTCGCACCGTCCACCTATCCAACTTCAAAGTGACCCGCAACACACACAATCGCACCTTTCTCTCTACGCGTCGAGCCCTAAGAAGCGTGTTTTCTCTTCCTTTCTTTTTTTTTTTTTTTTTTTCGCAAGTACAGCAGGTAGGGCCCACACACTTCTTCTCCTCCAATTACGTGCTCACCCAGTTCTCTCTTCTCAGAACCATCGTACGGCTTTTGGACTTCCAGGATGACGTCATCTTTTCCAATCGGCCGTCGTCCGTCGAGCATCACAGCCTAACTCGAGCTCCAAGATCGTCTCGCATCTTCTCTTCCCAAGAAGGACAAATAACCCCCAACAAAGAACTCCATTTCCTCGTCCATTAACCATCATCGCTTCCGGCATTCACTGCCATTATCGTTACTTCCAATCCCTGTATTTCCTTTCTCGAATTCTTCTCCGACTTCAACCTCCGTCCCCGAAGTCCTACCCGAGCATCGGGTCTCATCACTACCATTGGCGAGAGTTCATCGTCACCACAGCTCCATTAATGGCAAATAAGCTCGATCGAGTCCTTCTCGGCTTCTTCTTCCTCGAGCTCCACCGCCAAATCACCGTAAACCATCGAACCACAGCAGAACCATCACCATTGCATACTCGAGCTCCAACCACGATCATCAATGGCAAAGCATCGATTTTCACTACCAAGCTTAAATACCACCGAATTGTCGAAATCGCACGACAACCCATGTATTCTAATACCTTCGATTACCTAATGACCCATTCGGATTCGAGAATCACTCCAAATCATTCCCATCTTGATCATCACAAACATCAAGATTCTCTCGATTATGATGGTCGCACACCCTTGATGTGAAATCGGATCCTACCCAATATTCATATCATTCTCCGAACCCAGATGTATTCAAATTCGAGTATAACGTTAATCAAGATCCATCATCATCGTGATCATCATGATCATCGAGTTCCGTACGCCATTCCCGTGTTCTCGTTTAAGAACAAGAAGACAAAGTGCCCTTAGTAATAAGGCAGGTGCCTTTAGTAATGTTTGAATTCCGGCTTTCCCTTTGTAAAAGACTGGACCCCCTTTAGCACTTCTCTTGAACTTGACTGCCCCTTAACAGAAAGGTGTCCCTTATCATCCGGTTGGGATACCAATAGCACTTCCCTTGGAAAATGACCATTTTACCCTTTTAGTCTTCTAATTCTTGTTTTGCTCATAACTTCTTCATACGAACTCAGAATGACTCCGTTCTTTCGCCATTGTCTTCATCTTCTCGTACTCTACACTTAAGTACAAATTCCCTTAGCTGGAACTCAGAATGAACGAGTTCCAACTGGTCTTTGGCCTTTCTCCACTTATAGCTAGCTTCTTTCCTTGCACAATTAAGTACAAATTCCCTTCTTTTGGATGATTTACCTGACAAAACACAAATAAGAGAAAACAAGCGTAATATACAATAATTTGCACGAAAATCAACAAATACTAGCATGGAATTGACACTAAATATATGTGAAATATGCACTTATCACGTGAAACTAGTCACAAAGAGATAACTTGGACGGTTTTAAATACCAATGTCCAAGAAACAATCAAGTCGTATCCAACAAACTAGGTCGGATGTATCTACTATGATTGATCAACGCACAACCTGTGATATTTCAATTATAAAGATAAACAATATAATGCGAAAAAATAAATAACACAGACACCAGAAGTTTTGTTAACGAGGAAACCGCAAATGCAGAAAAACCCTGGAACCTAGTCCAAATTGAACACCAAACTGTATTAAGCCGCTACATACACTAGCCTACTACTAATTTACTTCGGATTGGAATGTAGTTGATCCATAAAAGGCATCCCACCGATTAAGGTACAGTCGCGCTCCTTACGCCTCTTGTATCCCAGTAGGACTCCGCGCAATTGATTCCCTTAGCTGACGTCACACCAACTAAGAGTTGCTTCAACTCAATTGAAGACTTTAAACCAAATCTGCCTCCCAAAGATTAAGCTTATATAATTGATTTCCTTTTACAATCAAATAGTTTGATCAAAGGTGTGGAAATCGATTACAACAGACAAAGTCTAGCTAACCTCAAAATCCTGACTTATGCAACCCGTAGTGCAGCTTAGATTATTATTCACCTCACAAGTATAAAACTTGTGGAATCAAAAAAGTTTGAGACGAAGAGGACTTTGACGACTTCTATCAATCTTGTTCAAGTGATAAATCAACAATCGAACAAGATTAGGATACACGAGTTATCAAGGAAAGATAATTGGACCTGGCTTCACGAATCCCTACGAAGACTTTGTAGTCGCTAAACCCTAAAAGGGTTTTTGGAGAGAATAAATCTATATACAACTAGGACACACCAAAAAGTAGTGTGGGGATTCAAATATCCCAGTTGCTTGAAGTTCCCCTTTTGTAGTCATTCAAAGCATAGGTTGCTTTAGGTTTAAGCTAAGATAGCTTCGGAACCAAGCAAACAAAATCCACCGTTATCTGAATCTTTGAATCTGATTTACATAAACAAGATGTACACTCTGGTTAGGTTAAACCAAAACCGAACTGTGTACAAAGACTATGTTCAACATGGTTAGCCGAAACTAGCCGATTTGAACTTAAAAGCTTAATCTTTATTTTCATGAACAAATAAGACATTAACTATGAGTCACAAACATGTGATCAAATAAGTCTAGTGTTTGTAGAGAATTAATCAAATGCTAATTATCTCGTTGAAATAATTTAAACGCACTTGAAAATATAATCGACATGGTTAGTAGGTGTACAAAGTACAAATACCATTGCCGTTCGTGAGTCGGTTCAGTCACAGTACGCGTACCGGTTTGTGAACATTTAATCAAACTGAGTTCTGGAGCTAACATAACTTTTTAAGTTTGCGTACCGGTTTGGAAACCTTAAGACTGTCACCGGTTCCGGAGTTCACAGAACTAAATCGGCTTGCGTGCCCATTTGGAAACGCTGTCGAGTTCAGGAACACAGAACTGTTTTAGTTTGCGTACTGGTTCGGAAACTCACCACGGTTCCGTAACCAGAGTTCAAGGACGGTTTTCATACGAGTATGCATATCGATGCGGTTCACGAGTCAAACAGATTTTCATATGATATACATAAAAATATGTGTACCACGAATCTGTAAGTCGATATATATATATATATAGATAGATACTCCGCTACGTGTACGAGTACATGTAATACGGGTTCAGAATTAACAGTTTTCCCAGTTTGTAAGACTGATACCTCTGTCTTGTATCTGAAACTATAGTGGTTCTATATTTCTCTCCAAATCGATTCGAAATATTCCCGAATAACATCAATGACACATGTCATTGTTCCAGACTATTTTCGAATGATAAACTTGAATCATGATTTTCATTCCAAACAATAAATTGTCCTAAATCGAAATTCATCAAGTGTGAAAAAATGTTCATTAAGCTTAGTCATTGTATTTCGAGAAATAATTATCAAGATAAACATGACTCGAAATTCTTGTTTATGCATAATAGTCTAATTAGTTATGCGATATCGTCTCAAATGATAGAAAGTGAATATAACTTGAAATATAGGTGGTTCAGTCTTCACTTACCTTTTGTTGATGAAGTTTACCTCTTCGCCTTCAAACGGTAGAATGCAATGATGACTGTTGTAATCCACTATTTCTCAACTACATTTCTATCCTAGTCCGAGACTGTTAGAGCATAGCTCAGTCGAAATCACCTAGCGTTGGTATGTCAAGTTTGGTTGTCATATTTTAGTACCAAAACTCATCTAGAGTCGCTTGATTAAATACTAGAGTCAACTTCGTTTAGGTTAGACTAGAAAGTCTAGGAATGTTGATACGTACAAGTATTACTCCAAATACATGAAGAATGTGAAGATGTAACGACTACAACGACGACATCATCCTTCCACTTGAGGTTAGTAATATTGACTTGATCTTGTTTCCATTCCTAACGTATCTTTCAATTCGTGCTATATGGAAAACATAACATGCGAAGCTGTATATATTGTTTATAATACTCTAGTGATGTGAGTTGGTCATAATAGTATGATCAAAGTGTCAAGGAAAACATATTACGAAGGATGAACGCTTATCTTTTGGAACTTCGTAAGTACGACATCGACATAATCTATTGTATATAGTTATTTGATTATGTGTGCATTATATATAAATGATTTCACCCTAGGAAATAATTTTTATAACATTTGTTTAAAGGAAGTACATTTATGAACTTGTTTCATAATCGAAAGGAAATCATGATTGGTCGTGCTATTCTTTGAATATATTTTGGATGACCAATGAAAGATGACTTTGGTAGAACCTATATTAACTTGTTGAGATTTATGGTATAACCAGTCATAGCCTATACAATAGAACCTCTATATAAGAATACTCCATATAGGAATAACCTCCATATAAGAATAAAAATTTCTAGTCCCGATTTGGGCCAGTTATATTTAAAAATAAACTCCGATTTGGGCCAATTTGGATATAAGTTTCGTCATGACGTTGTTCGTGATGTTGTCTTCGATATTTGTTACAAAGCCAATGTGCCTGCACGCAAGGAGGTTCCTCTCGGTCTTCGATCTGATGATGGCAAAGACCTTAAGCCCGCTGATATCCTCGTTTTCAACTGGGAGAATGGGAAAGATGTTTGTATGGATGTCACATGTGTCTCTCCTTTCACTGGTGATGGTGTCCGCTCCTTTGTCCCTGGTGTTTATGAGTAAAAATCGTTTCCGCCGATTTCGGTAAATTCGGTAGGTGAGTGAGAAACTGGTTTAAACCCTAAACAAATGTGCTGCACGTGAGCACTTTATAGATTCGAGAGATCAATCTGTACAAGTCCGGCCTAAACCAAGAAATGGCCGTTCCAGACTTGCTTCGGTCACAAAGTGGAGGAGAAGGGTTGATTTGGGGAGGGAAGCAAAGAAAGGTGTTGAGACCAGAATAGTGCAGGAGAGTAGTGTCTCGACTTGTATCGAGAAAGTGAAAGCTTCGGAAGCTTGCAAGAGATGAAAGCTTTTTGGAGAGCTTGCAAAGTTGCCTTTTCTGAGAGTGTTGTGTTTTTCTCCTGACCGAGACTTGTTGTCTGGTGGAAATAGGTAAGACCTATTTATACAAGTCGAGATTGAAACGTACCCTGGCCTCATGAAGGAAGAGAGTAAAGGGTGAAATAATGGGAGGAGGTGGTAACCGCATGATGTTTATGGGTGAAAACGTTTTCACCATTATTTCCTCATTTATTTGACCGCTTTATTCCTATTCACGCTTTCTTAATGTGAGCGTAGTGTACGCCGCATCTTTGTGACCGCCAAACCAAGATCCCGGAAAGCATCCCCGCTTTGTGTTGACGTCTCGAGTGTTGGTTGCACCTTGAGTGCAAGTGGCGCTGCTAGTGGCGCGTGTGGCATGTACGGAATGCCTTTGTTGCGGGTTGCACCTTGAGTGCAAGTGGCAATGCCAGAGCTGCTAGTGGCGTGTGTGGCATGTGCCAATGGCATGTGCGGAATACCTTGGTGGTAGGTTGTACGTTGAGTGTTAGTGGCAATGCCAGAGCTGCCAGTGGCGTGTTTGGCATGTGCCAATGGCGTGTGCGGAATGCCTTGGTGGTAGGTTGCACGGTTTGCAAGTTAGGCTACCAGCGTGGGTTTTGGCATGTGTCAATGGCACGCATGGCCATTAGGGCTACATCCTGATAAGAAAGCTACCAGCGATGCATGTTGGCATGTGCCAATGGCATGCGTGGCCAATTTGGGTCACGACCTGGTAGGAAAAGCTACCAGCGAGCGTGTTGGCATGTGCCAATGGCATGCGTGGCCAATTTGGGTCACGACCTGGTAGGAAAAGCTACCAGCGAGCGTGTTGGCATGTGCCAATGGCATGTGTGGCCAATTTGGGTCACGGCCTGGTAGGAAAAGCTACCAGCGACGCGTGTTGGCATGTGCCAATGGCATGCATGGCCAATTTGGTCACGGCCTGGTGAGAAAAGCTTCCAGCGTGCGTGTTGGCATGTGCCAATGGCATGCTCGGCCATTAGGGCCACGCCCTGGTGAGAAAAGCTACCAGCGAGCGTGTTGGCATGTGCCAATGGCATGCGTGGCCAACTTGGCCTAGGTTGCACGGTTTGCAAGCCTAGGTGCGGGCGCTACTTTGGCATGGCGCGGTTAGGGCCAAGGTAAGGGTGTTTGGCTTGGCGTGGCGTGACCAGCGTAGCTAGGCCCAAGGCAGAGTGTGTTTGGCATGGCGCGGCTAGCTTGGGCAAGGTGTGGCTGGCATGATTTGCCATTGGCACGAGGTGCGGCTAGCATGGTTGGCATGCTTTGGCGCGTTTGGTGTGGCTGGTATGATTTGCCATTGGCACAGAGGTGCGGCTAGTTTGGGCTAGGTGTGGCTGGCATGATTTGTCATTGCCACGGAGGTGCGGCTAGCATGGTTGGCATGCTTTGGCGCGTTTGGTGTGGCTGGCATGATTTTCCATTGGCACGGAGGTACGGCTAGCATGGTTGGCATGCTTTGGCGCGTTTGGTGTGGCTGGCATGATTTGCCATTGGCACAGAGGTGCGGCTAGCTTGGGCTAGGTGTAGCTGGCATGATTTGCCATTGGCACAGAGGTGCGGCTAGCATGGTTGGCATGCTTTGGCGCGTTTGGTGTGGCTGGCATGATTTGCCATTGGCACGGAGGGGAATTAGGGTTTTGTTCGTTGTAACCCTAATTTGAAAAAATACCCCCTATTAATTACTGACTCATGCATTAAATGTTCTAATAAATGTGTCATCGGTGACATTAGGTTATTTGGGGTTTTACGATTTTACCCTTTGTTTAAAATCCACCATCAACATTAAGTCCCCTACTTAGCTCGGAACAGGAGCTTTGTTGCGAGGTAAGCATAAGATGGTGACAAACTATCAACAGCAAATCGTAAAAAGAATTGAAGAGGCTTGTCTGACCTTTTTATAAATAGGATTTGGAATCCTTACCTCTGGCAGTTTTGCGCAAATCGGGAGGCTAGCACAATTGGGAAGTCAGCGTCATTGAGAGTTAGGAAGATGGGCGGCATTGAGAAGTTGACACGAGTTGGGAAACTGAGCGTGCTAGCTGGCGGGACCGGCGCAAAGTGGGAAGCTAATCGCGCTGGCTGGCGGGACCGGCGCAAGGTGGGGAAGCTGAGCGTGCTAGCTGGCGTGACCGGCGCAAAGTGGGAAGCTGATCGTGCTAGCTGGCGTGACTTGGGCGGCGTTGGGAAGTTGGGCGCAATTGGTGTAAAATCATATTTAAAAATTAAAACATAGTGTATCAACTATCCAATCAACAAACCAATAACGATATTAGTAAGAATGATGAGAAATTATTAAATATGTTATAATTTTTAGCGCGACGAACTTAGACTTATATATCAGTTAGAATACAAAATATTTGTAGTTGAGCCTAGAACTACAAATTTTAAATATTAGTTGTAGACAGACATATAGATTTGTGTTTGGTTACAAAGTGTTTCGAACTTATTTGAAATGAGTTAGTTTTTTCGCGCTTTTGTAAGTATGAGCAGTACTTGCATTTAGCCGAAAGTTAGTATTTCGCTTTAAGGTGGGGAGTTTTGAAGACCAGAAGGATGGTTCGATTTTCGAGGACGAAAATGTTATAAGGTGGGGAGAATGTAAGGATCCTCTAGCTCGTCAACGCTATTAGATCGGTCTAGAGATGATTTAGCCGCTAATAACTCGACTAATTAGATACGAACATTAATTAATATAAAATAGTAAAATAATATTTTAAAAATGAAATTAGTACCATTGGATAGACCTCAAAAAGTTATGCGAAATGGACTACTAAAACGCGTCAATCGGACACCGGACGAAGAAGATATCGCACTTGGGAATTTGAATGTCGAAGTTTGATTCACCGTTGACTTTGACCGCGATATTGACCGTTGACCAGATCGTTGGCTTTTGCTGACCGGACCTATAAAAGACTATTGGACCTATATCTAGTAATAGGTTAGCCCTTAGTATCTTATTTGATATTATATAATAAATCTCTAATACTTGTGTAGTTAATTTATATGGTTTTCTAAGTGAAGAGTTATCTCTTCTTTTGTATGTAAGGTGGTGCTGTTGGTTTTCTAAGAGAAGTAGAGAATGAGTCATTGTTAGTTGGAGTTAATATGTGATGTGTTAGGAAAATAAGAAGAACAAGAAAAATAGGAAGTTTTTTTGGTGATTAAATAAAGATAGGTAATTAATTATGATGATGATGGTGATCATGAAGTTGATGATAAAATCATTCTATTGACCAAGGTAACATCTCTAATTAGTCCTAGATTGTGTTTTATGATTTGGGTATCTTTTAATAATGATATAGGTTAGAAGAAACCATGAAACTATAGTTTTGAACATTATGGCTATATCTATGCAATTCATAATTTTATGTAAAATTAAATGTTTACTGCCCAATTTGTATACACTTGGTTAGGTACCTTAATGAGTGAATTGGATGTATCTATATAAACGTTAATTGTATCCCTTTGTCTTGTGGTTCTGTAGATATAAAGTTTGTTCAATTTGGATGAGAATTGAGTAAGATATAGTACCTAGAAAATGAACCGTTGAGACTGTATTTCTGTGCTTGACAGTCACGAGTAGTGATATCTATGAGCTTGGAAAGATAGGTTCGAGTTAGATCTAGAAAATATTCAGTAGGTCAAAGTTGTATAGGGTGACCCGGTGATTTCAACGAACTTGAGTTTGATTCCTCTGGAGTTTTATTGATTAATATAGAGACCTTGGAAGTTGACCCCAGGCACTGTTTTTAGTATTCCAACACTTGAATTATTTTCGAGGATAGTGAAGAAGATGACCGAGTCGCCTTCGACGACTCAGTTGACCATCTGACTCGGTATGAGTCAGATTAAAACGGGCCATGGAGCGGGTAAACGGGTCGGTTCATGGGTTGACCCGATGGGTTAGTAAGTGGGTAGCGGGCCGGATTAGTGGGTCGTGCCGGATCAGGCCCTATGGCGTGGGTTTAGGGCCAGAAATCTTATTAGAGTTTTTGGACCACTTCTGGTCCTAATTAGCCTTCGGTTCCTTCTGCAAAGTTGTAGGGTTTTTCGAGGGCTTTCCAATGATACCCAATTTGACCCTATTTGGATAAGTATATATTGTTTTACACCAAAATTACTTACTAGCAGGTTATAGAACTATTCATAGAATTAAATCCATTAGTTATTTCACTTAGTCTATAACTGGAGACTTACATGATATTATGTTATGAATCTTGTGTGAACCTATTGGGCTAAATTCTTAGAATGCTTGTGTGATTAACAGTTAGTCAATATTAACAACGATCGATTCAAAGAACGAACCCGTGGATTGAGGAATACAAGGTAGGCGTGGCTGGTCATCAAACCAGGTGGGAAATTTGTAACCTTTTTGTAATCATTAAGTTACTTTATATGCGAGCATGGTGAGTCCTTACTTTTTGTTAGCATGTTGTTTGTCTTGAATGGGTATGTTGTGTGATATGCGTTTGGTGGTTCCCCGCGAAGATTGTCTGTGGTTTCCCCATAGCTCTTTGCTAAGTTTAGTAGGGCAATGCTACGTTGTTTGATTATTACTTAGTAGCCCGGCTTTACCCCGGATAAATAGTATTACATTTTATTGTCTTAAGATAGTAGTACGGCTTTACCCCGGTTGATTATTACCTAGTAGTCCGGCTTTACCCCGGTTGATTATTATATATATTACATTTTATATGGGGAAGTTACTCTGTGCATATCATACTTGATTGTTCAGTCTTAGTAGCATGACTGGGTTACTATGACCTTGACTTAGGAAGAAATTCTAGGTTCATGACTGGATATGGTCATTATTTGAAGACTTCGGCCTATGAATAATGATTGGGCCTTTTGTGAACCTGCTGTGCGGGGTCAGATCATAGTAATCCCTTATATTCTAGACTTAGATGGTGGCATTGGGTTTTATGAGGTGTACTCATTCCACGATAATATCTTACGGTACCTGGATGCATTCTATCATTTGAGACTGGAGTTATTCCTAGCATCTTCTTCTCCATTGAGTGAGACGAGGTTGGGATAACATATGTTTAGGTTGTTTGATTCGTTTCTCGTAGATCTATCCGGAGGTGGATCTTTCACGGATATTGCCACTATGGACGCAATATCTGGGGATGCGAGTTGAAGCAATCTTCTGCTTCATGTTGTGTGTAAAATATGTTTATCGTTTTTCTTTAGTAGAACTGTGATGCATGTTGGTGATTACATTAGAGTTATATGTTTCCATTGAGCACCCCTTTGGAATGATGTGCTCACTCGTTCCCACTACAGTTTCATAAATCAGAAGATATGGTGCGCGTGAAGATAACCGTTTTCGTAGCTTAAAGTTTTTTCTCGATGTTAGAGATGTTTTGAATATTTTATATATATAAATATGTATATTTTTGTTGGTTTGTAAAACAACACATTAACATATTTATATCACTCGAGAGACTACCATTTCTATTTTATTCAGAAAGGTTGGATTTTGTTATTAGCTCTTTAATAATTATGATTCTTATAATCGGTAATCTAGGTTTGCTGCTTCATTTAAGATGTAATCCCATCAGCTAAGCATGTGATTAGGTTGGGGGCGTCACACCTGGCTTCGGTTAGCATGGAGGAAAAGTGGAGGCGCGATGAAGCATCTCAGCTAACGAGTGCTAGGACTGAAAGGTTTGCTGCCCAGCTAAAGTGAAGGAGGGTGAAGCATAACATGAACTGCTGGATAAACATGAATACCCTTTTCATGACGATGTCATAATCCTCGACTCTGATGTGGACGAGCCCTATCATGAGGAATATCCTTAAAATGCTGCTGAAGCAATTTCTGAAAAATATGTTGAAGCAGCTCAAGAGGATGTTGAAGCGGCTGGAGAGGATATTGAAACGGCTTCCGAAGAGGATGTTGAAGCAGCTCCGGTGAGGACTCTAGTAAAGGTGCCATTGGCCCTGGCGTTGATGACACTTCTTTGATGTTTAGTAGTCTTTGTTTCATGTGGCTGGAGCCAGGGATTGATCGAATAATAGTCCCTCATTCATGCTTGAAACTTTAGACGTACTCCTCGGTAAGGTTATAGTAGAGCCTGTGTACATGATTTTGCAATCTGAGCTCTCCCATTCTTTTGTTTGATATTCCCCTTGCAGACCACACGCTTCTTGAAGATTTGTGGCGTACCGGCTAGGTAGGTAGAAGGATGGACGTTGTGCCGCGAATCTTTAAGGACTTCATTCCAAGCGACATCTTTTGAACCGTCTTCTGAATCTTGGATGGTTGTATGGAATGTGATGCGATGAGCAGTCCCCAGTTACACTTCAGATTCGATGGCGTGGCTGGATACGTGAAAACATCTCCGATTTGTACTTTTGGAGTCTTTGATGCACATGTACGTCTTCATGTTGAGAATTTTTTGCGGCTCGTAAAGCTTCAACAGTGATGATGCTGATATTATAAATAAACCAGTTGAGGGACGTGAAGGCATCTTGTGCTGGCAGTCCCCAGGTGTAATTATCTCGAGCCTATTTTCTCTTGAAAGACGTACTTTCATTGCATTTGCTGGTAAGGTGTTGGAGCGGCTTCGGCCTCTGAAGAGGGCGCTGAAGCGGCTTCGGGAGAGAGTGTTGAAGCGGCTTCGGGAGAGAGAGCGTTGAAGCAGCTTCTTCTGGAGAGAACGTTGAAGCGGCTTCAGAAAAGAGCGTGCATTGAAGCGGCTTCTTCTGGAGAGAGCGTTGAAGCGGCTTTAGGAGAGAGCGTGCGTTGAAGCGGCTTCTGGAGCGTGCACGGCTTCAGGAGAGAGCGTGTGTCGAAGCGTCTTCTAGAGCGTGCGTCGAAGCGGCTTCTTCTGGAGAGAGCGTTGAAGCGGCTTCAGGAGAGAGCGTGCGTTGAAGCAGCTTCTGGAGAGAGCGTGCGTTGAAGCGGATTTAGGAGAAAACTCCAGTGTGGGCGCCCTTAACCCTTGATTTCGAAAAATGAGTTCATCCCGTTCTTCTGAGGCGATATGATATGGCAGATAGGAAGACGACACACAAATAGTGCTGGCCGGCAAGTCGTGTTTTCTCCTCATGGGAAAGAATACCGTTTTTACTGTAACATCTCAACGCATGCAATGCTGGCAATGGTGATTTGAAATAGGGGAGATAACAATAATGGTTAAGGATTCGACCAACCTTCAGTTTGATTTTCCCTTGCAAATTACATGCTTCTTGATTGATCGTCTCTCTATTGTTAAAGAAGTCCTTGACTGACGGCGAAGGAATTTCATGCTAAGCCTTAGTCCCCAAGTGTGGTTTACGTGATTCTATCATGTGCGGTCGATGGGTTTACCATGAAGAGGATATCACCCTCTTGTTGATGACTATGTAAAAAACAGGTTGACTGGAGCATGGATGGCTGCAATCACGATTCTTGACAAGGACGAGTGATGACTACGGGCACAAATCTTGGTAGTGACGAGTGGTGGCTACGTCCATGGATCTTGAAAGGAATGAGCGGAAGCTATGAGCACGAACCTTGGTCGGCCACGACCATGAATATTGACGGGCTTTAATAAATCACACATGCGAGTTTATTCTCCCTTCTTTATTTTTTTGGTGAAGCAGCTCTTCCCTGATTCCTTGTGTGCGAAACTCGCTTATTGTTATTTGCATAAATGCTCCATCATGGTCTGTACGGTTTCGTGGACGGAGTCCCCAGGAACTATGCAACTCCTGACGGGAAGAGGGTCTCTGCGAACTCCCTCAGTGCCTAATTGAAGTTCTCCTGCATCTGTGGTAACGACAATATTTGGGATTTGCCATTTGTTCCTGAGTTGGTGGCCTGATAGGAGGTAGTTTGATAGCATCATCTTGAATCCATACTTCCAGGAGTTAAATCACTTCGATCGGGAACAGGAAGTTTGGAGCAGCATCTCCAGTTTCTTGTTGTTGTGTAGGAGTCTTTAGCCGCGGCCTTTCGGAATAGGGTCGTCTGATGCGCTGGTGCTGCACGTTTGAGTTGTTGTTCTGCAGCTGGAGCTTTCCTCTTTCCTCCTACACTCACCACGCTTACAGAGGGTTGAGTGTTGTATTGTTTGTTGATGAGACGTCTGTTTCCTCGAATCTCACGTGTATCTTCATTCCTGGCGGGTCTGATTCCTTCCAGCAAGGCTGGTGCTGTTGTAGCCAACCACTTAGCAGCTTCATGAAGTTCAGAGAACGTCTAGAAGCGCAGTTCTCCAAAGAAAGCGCGATGACAGGTGCCATGCCATTAATGCACAACTCTAATAATTGATGTTCAGTCACATTTGGATCATAGTGCTTGAATCCAATTGGCTATGCGGTTTGGTGTAATGTTGTTGTACCAGGTGTACGCTCTCCCGGTAAGTGACTTTGGGAACTCTTTCAGGCGGAGGACGTGATTGTATTCGTGCTCTTCCGATGACTCCAGAAAACGAGAGATGTGTTCACGGGCATTACCAGTTCCGTCATAAAAGGAAAATTGAGGACATGAGTATCTTCTCGGAAGAGGAACTCTTTGCACATCAGGAGGATACGGAAATTGATGCTGGTGCACATCCACCGGGTTTTCCTTGCTTCGATTTTGGAGGAGACGCTCCAGATCCTCACGTGTGATGAAGTTGGACGGCTGATTCCCTTCTCTTGAGCGCTCAGGAGTAACACAAACTTCCTCATCTATGAATGCACGCTCTGTTGAAGTGCTTGCGCCAAAAGTGTTGAAAGTACTCCTTATTGGCTCCACGGGATGACGCGGCTCTTGTGGTAGTCGTTCGGTTAGCGTCTTGAGGAAAGTGAGTACCTCTTTCTGAGTTGTGGACATGTCCGTCTGAGCCTTAGCGGGAACTTCTTATCTTTCCATCAAATCGAAAATGGTAATAGGGGGTTGGCCTCCTCTGGCTCCTCCAGTCTCTCGTCCGGATGGGGGGGGGGGGGGTAGTTCTAGTAACAACCGGGGACGTTACGCTCGAAGAAACATTGGGAGTGGCGGCAGCGGCTCTGGCTATGGTGATTGGAGGTGTCACGCCTAAGGGAATGTTTCCTGTGCCGTTGGTATTGGCGGTTGAGGATATAGTGCCACGATATGCGTTGATCGTGCTGGTAGGCGGTACAGTGGTGTCACAGGCAGGAATGTTGACACCAGGGGTGTAGTCAGCGCCAGTTACATCGGGATTTATCGCTGATCCAGACCTAAGATCCACCATCTTGAATTTGAGAAAAATTGGAATGAAATTTAAAAATTGATCTTGTAACCGAGAGATTAATCTCCCACTTTGGTCGCCAATTGTTTGAGGGTAAAAACTGATTCTCCAGATTTTGGTAAATTTGGGTGTGTTGATGAGAAACGAATTCAAACCCTAAACAAATATACTGCACAGGAGTACTTTTGAGTTCGAGAGATCAATCTGTAAGACTCTGGCCTAAACCAAGAAATGTCCGTTCCAGATTCAATTCGGTCACAAGGTGAAGGAGAAGGGTTGATCTTAGGGAGGGAAGCGAAGAAGGTGTTTGAGATCAAAATTATGAAGGTGTGGATGTTTTATGACTTGTGTCAGAAAATGGTTTCTAGCTACTTGTGTTCTGTCTGTTGTCTAAATAGATTGAAAACCTATTTATACAAGTCATTGAGCGCACCCTGATCTCATAGGAAGTGGAGGAAGTTAAGTAATGGAGAAGTGGAGTTGTGCGTAAGGTAATGATCATCGTGTTTTCGTTATGAGGGAAGACTGATCACACGTTCACCCACTACTCTTATTACTGTTAACCGTTCGTCTTTCCTGACACTTTCTCGTAATGGACGCGTTGCACGCCGCACGCTGTAAACCGCCAGACCAATACCCCAGTGAGCATCCCCCAGTTTGTGACATGTTTGATGTCTCGAGTAAGTGGGTCGAGTCGTGGGACTCGTTGCTGAAAGCAGCACGTAGTGCTTCTAGGTCAAATAATAAATTATTTGTAAAACTGATATTTATAAAGCATTGCTTATAATCGATGTATATGAAGCATCGCTTTCGAATAAGCAGCTGAAAATAATCGATGTACTAGAAGCATCGTTGTTTTTGAGCTCGATTGAAGCAGTCACGAATCAAGCGTCTTAAAAGCAGCACGGCTGGCCCTCTTTGGGTGTTCGTTTGAGGAACATATAGGCGAGCTATCACTTGGTCGATCGCTCCCTGTGGGGAAGAGATGGCCGGTGATCACAATGCTACTTTGTTAGATTTCTGAAAACAAATCTACATTATCCAACTAGGCTGGCAAAGTTGGATGGACGAGATGATTTGCGGCAGTTGTATATAGTCGTTGTCGTATTTAGGGTTTGGAAGTCGTGCATCCATCCCTGTTTTAGCTAGTCGAATCAAGGTGCTGGGCGCTGATTCGAACAGGCTGATCGGCCATGTGCAAAGATGATCCGCTGGTGTGCACGCTGACATCTTTTGGGTCATCTAAAATTAGATCTAAGCCACTCGATTCGGCTGGCGAAGATGGGTGGTCGTGCTTGATTTGCGATAGTTGTATACTGCCGCAAGCACAAATTAGGGTTTTTAATGCGGCCGCGTCCGCCCTAATTCAATCGAATAGTTTGATGTGTCATTGACTTGCTATAGGCGAGTCGATCGACTGGGAAGAAGGTTGGGCCGCCAATGAACACATTGGCGCTTCTTTGATCGTTCGAGATGCGATCTAGGCCGTCCGACTAGGCTGGCGAAGTTGATTGGTCACGATTGATTTAAGACTGACCTAGGCAGCCTAATTCGATTAAGACTCCCTTCGTTCACGCGGCTGGCCTGTCTTCGTGCTAACGTTTTTGGTGGTTGTTAGCATATCGTAAGTAGTTCGACCGGCCAGGGAGGGAGGTGAGTTGCTGGTGAGCATATCTGCACTTCATTGGTCATTCGAAATAACATCCGAGCCATCCAACTAGGCTGGATAAGTTTGACGGATGTGATGAGTTTGAGACCGATATGGTCGGTCTTAGCTCGTTGAGCTTCTTTTCAACAACGCGATCACCCTAACTTTTGGCTAACGACTAGGGGTGCTGCGGGTGAACTAAAAGTATCCTGATTAGTTGGGATGATAGTGGGCCCGATGGTGAACATTATGGAGCTTGTCCGACCATGTTAGGAGGCGGCTAGGTTTTATAAATCGACTGGCCAAAACGTACGGCCGTGATCGTTTTGAGACTGACATGGACAGTCTATATTTTTCTTAAGGAATGTAAACGCATTCAATCGCGCTATCTTTTAATTTAAAAAGTGTGTAAACACGTTGGTCTCTTTGTCAGAGAGTGATGCAGCCTGTGTGAGTACTTCCATGCAAATCTCGATACTGACACTTCGGGAGATTCATGCTACTCTGCTGAGAGTGAACGTTTAATCGTCATGTCATGTCAATATTGAGAGTTCGGCTGGGAACATAGCGTAGGAAAATACTAGGCAAGTCATGCATTAGTGAATAATGCTGGTGGAAGATAAAATTCGCAGAATATTTTGGGATTGCTGTTGTTCTCGGATTAACACTCAACACACCGTTAATCGAAACTTCATATGGAGGGTCAACAATTTCACCATTAACATAACTGTAAAGATCAGTAGAGATCAATACAGACTTAAATTGATCACGCCAAAGCAAGAAATTCGTATGATCTAGTTCTAATGAGATTAAATTACCTATATTGTTAAAAGGTAAAGGAAAATAATCTGAATCTCCATGACCAGATTATCAGCAGCGGAAAAAGTACCACCCTCTTGATTCAGAACATTTGAAGAATTGAGAATATTATTCATCATTTCTCTAATACTCAGCATTGATCGTGATTGTAAATTGGAGATCCAATATTGCAAGAATTGATTAAAAAGATCAAGATCTCAAGAAACCAGATGATGAAGATCGGTGTAAAAAAGAATCAAGAAGGGAAAAGAAGATCAGAAAATTATTGAATACGTTTTTGATCTGAAGATTTTGTGATTGAATCACAACTCTCAGTGAAAAAAATGTTGCAGAGAAGTGTTCCCGGATTCAATGATACCATGTGGAAGATATTAAAGTGTAATATTATTACAAAAGTAGTATTGATACCATGTGGAAGATATTAAAGTGTAATATTATTACAAAAGTAGTATTGGTTTCGGTACATAACACAAATTACAGAGGAGAGGTATTTATACTAATACCATATGACAATTAGGGCAAGTCTTATGGTGGAATCCAAGCTATTCCAAGCTTGAAAAAGTATGGAATGTCAAGTCTAATGGCTTCCAAATAAGACTGTTCCGCACTTTTTCCAAGGCATGTTCCATGATATTGTGGAAGACAGTATGGAATCCAAATGAAAACGCAAACCCCAATAACGCTTAACGCTAATTAAAATAGCGTTTTATGACGTCGGAAACGCTAAATTGATTCACGTCAAGAAAAGTTAGCTGGAAACACGACAAATTCTGTTGTCTATAAAAATATTTAACGAACCCATCTATACAAGTGTCTTCTTCTCAGTAGTTAACGACATTGACTAAGAAAACTAAAAGAAAAAAAAAATAGTCTAAATGTAAAGCTTGACCGCGTGAATAATTAGTGATGTGTCCAAAAAAAAAAAAAGACCACGTGAATAGTCAGTGATCCGGCTGTTTATATTAATAAAAAATGAATATAAGTTTGACGCTAATTAAAACAACATTTGAGGGTTTTTTTTTTCCAAAGGAATTCTTCCATCACTAGACTTGCGTTTCCAAATTCTCCTATTACATTAATTCTTACAATATTACGTCATTGGGGGCTCGAACTTGGGACCTCTTGAAACACAAGAAACTTTGGGAAACGGGGATGACCGGCTGAGCTAGGTGCCCGTTCATATCTGATGCCCTCGGATTTTTTATTATTTTATTTTTATTTGTGGGGGTTAGTGCATGTCGATCATCAATTGAGTAGATTCCACGCAATCAACTTTGTTGTTTCCTGATTCTTAAATACAGAGGAAGCTAGAACACATTCATACAGTGAAGAGAGGGTGAAAAGAGAGAGAGATGGGTAAAGGAGGGATGTCTCATGGTGGTGGTGGTGGTGAAGAAGAAAACATGGCAGCATGGCTTCTTGGTGTGGATAATCTTCAAATCCAACCATTCAAGCTTCCTCCTCTTGGTACTACACTCTTTTGCCACTACTTCATTTATTATTGAAAATTAAAATTCCTTTTTCCTTTCAAGTTTGAATTATTTCTGCTGATTTAGTTGATTCATGAGTTATGTATTTATAGTTTTAGTAGTCTAATTGGGAGTAAAATATACTTAAACATATAAATTTATTTTTTACAGGTCCCCATGATGTTAGGGTTAGAATGAAAGCTGTGGGTATCTGTGGAAGTGATGTTCATTACCTCAAGGCAATCTTCTTCTCATTCCTCTCCACTGATCTTAGATTTTTTCCTTTGTATTTATATAATTCATATTTTTCCTTTTGGGTTTTTTTGTGCGTCTAATATGGCTCTTTAAAGTTCATTTACAGGGGGTTAGTCGTGAGAGAGTTTGAGAGATTTTAATGTATTTAAATCCCTAGGGATTTAGAGGGAGTGTATGAGAGTCTAGACAATTTGGGGGAGTTTAACCCCAACTCCCCAGAAATCTCTTGTTTTTTGAGAGATTTTGTTCAAGCACAAAAACATCATGAAACTCCCTCAAACTCCCCCAATTTGTAAACTCCCTATACTTCTAGTGTTTTATGACTAACAGGGAGTTTAAGAGATTCTAATCAAATCTCTCACCACTAACAGGGAGTTTGAGGTATTTGTAGAAACTCCCTAGAAATCTCTCACCACTAACAGGGAGTTTGAGGTATTTGTAGAAACTCCCCCACGACTAACAGGGGATTTGCTAACTCCCTTGAAATACATCAAAATCTCCCAAACTGATATTATCATTTGTATGGACCATTAGATTCGCTCAACAAAAAAAAAAAAAAAAAAAAATCTGATTGTTGCTTGCGGTTCAACCATTTCTGATTGATGATATTTTCAAACCACTGGATGTGCTAAATTATGTGTTAGATTTTACTTGAAATTTTTTGAGTTTTTTATTTCCTGTTTTAGTCTGATATTGTTCTCTAAACATTGAGATGGTAATTTTGGTACCAGACCATGAGATGTGCTGATTTTATTGTGAAAGAACCAATGGTGATTGGACATGAGTGTGCTGGGATCATAGAAGAAGTTGGAAAGGAAGTGAAATCTCTAATAGCCTGTGATCGAGTAGCGCTAGAACCTGGAATTAGCTGTTGGAGATGTAATCTTTGTAAAGATGGTCGATATAATCTATGTCCCGATATGAAGTTTTTCGCAACACCACCGGTTCATGGCGCTCTTGCAAATCAGGTTCTCCATCCTTGCATTTTTCTAATCTGAATATATGGTTATTACAATGATAGTCTGTTATCTGCCTAGCTGATTAGTTTATTTCATTTACTCTTTGTTGGATAGATGAGAGGTACTCAGTTTCAGTTCATTCTTTAACTGTGTTTCTTTTCAATTGTTGATGCATTACCGGTACTCAAATAGGTGGTTTTTATAGTTGGGATTATAGGGTACTATGCTCTCTCAGTTGTAAGGAATTGCGGTTCGTAGTAAGTGAATGGCTAATTGAGACACAAATACACCATATCTATTCTTTGTGTACCCAATTTAAGGCTTCTTATCATATCTTCACCTGTAAAATAAAAAAACTCAGGGTGTATGATAATATTACCTTAGCAACTTGGAACCATTCTTAGATTCCTTGAGTGTTGTATTCCCTCTCTATAGTCACAGAACAAAACGTACATACTGGGACAGTTGATAAAATCAATTGTATCTTTTCGTGGAGGATTTGGTTGGATATACTTCGATGTATGCAAGCAAGAGATTTCTTGCCGCTTAAAAACAAAAGTTTTTATCTCATGACGATGGTTGGGTAAACTTTGACGTCTACTCAGTCTGTATGCATCCAAACAGAAAGTAGTTTGAAAATGCCTTATTTCTTGTAACAGGTGGTGCATCCTGCGGATTTATGCTTTAAGCTGCCTGACAATGTGAGCTTAGAGGAAGGAGCAATGTGTGAGCCTCTGAGTGTTGGTGTGCATGCTTGTCGTCGTGCAAACATTGGTCCAGAGACAAACGTGTTGATAATGGGAGCGGGTCCTATAGGACTCGTCACTCTTCTGGCAGCTCGAGCTTTTGGAGCCCCCAAAATTGTTATTGTGGATGTGGATGATCATCGTTTATCTGTTGCAAAGAAACTCGGTGCAGATGACATTGTGAAAGTTTCAACAAATATTCAGGTGCACAATATTTTACTCGTTTTGTAAAATATCCTATCTTTTGTAACATCCAAGTACCATCTCATCAAATTGTTTACTATTGGTCTTCAGACATCTTTCACGAAAACCATTCTTTAGATGTTTACGGAGAAGTAAATCTTCTCTTAATCGCTAAACCCTGTCGTCTAACCGTCTTGTAAACAGAAACTGGGCTCTGAGACACCTTATGGACTAGTGTCTTCGTCGTCCTCCAATAGGACTAAATTTATAATAAACAGAAAATTCTTCTCTGTGATCTCCAAAAGTTCGAAATAACTCTGTTTGGATAAATCTTTCCTTGCTTACCTTAATTGGGTACTTCTCTACAGCATGTGGATAACGAAGTGGTTCAGATTCAGAAAACAATGGGGATTGGGGTGGATGTGACCTTCGATTGTGCAGGCTTTGAAAAAACTGTAAGGACAGCCCTAAATGCTACAAAACCAGGTGGAAAAGTTTGTCTTGTGGGAATGGGCCATAACGAGATGACTGTCCCACTTACTCCAGCTGCTGCAAGGTATGTTTTGCCAACCACGTACTCCAAAACCTTCAACTGTAAAAAGAGAGGTGTAACAGAACATGTATCAGAATAGACATGATTGCAAGTTAGTGGCAGACCTCCTGCAGTGATACACTGTATCCTCGAATTGAACCCTCAGCCTCGGCTCTCTCTTCCTTTAGAAAACTAGGTAATAGTTCATGCTATTTACAGTAGGTTCCAACTCAACCTTCACGTTTAATCTTGTTATGTGAATAGTTATCTCAAGTTCCAACCACACATCCCATAGGCCCTCTTATGTTCTTACATTAGGACAGGCTTTAGCCAGAACTGCATGCCCCAGATTCCATCCAACAGAGTCTTCACTAGTGTGAAACTACTCCCTTGCCAAAACTATATTGAGCGAAATAAGAACACTGTCATGTTTATTTGGTTTCTTCTGCTCTAATAGTGTCATTGCATATTATTGTTGTTTGAATTTGCAGAGAAGTTGACGTGGTAGGCATTTTCCGGTATAAGAATACATGGCCACTTTGTCTGGAGTTTATACAAAGTGGAAAGATCGACGTGAAGCCGCTTATAACTCACAGATTTGGGTTTTCTCAGGAAGAAGTTGTGGAAGCATTTGAAACTAGCGCTCGTGGTAGTACTGCTATCAAGGTCATGTTTAACCTTTAAAACTAAAGCCCAACTGCCCAAGACTAGTTTTAATTTAAAAATCCTACCAAGATAGTATGTTATCAGAATAAATCCTCACCGGAGTTTATTATGTATGGCCTTGTAGAGAAAAACAGTTGGATGAAAATTTGTATTGGAGAGAGTTTCAGGAGAATAAATATAGCAGTTTGTCTACTTGTTTCATCTAATATGCGGTTTAAAATTGAGCAAGCAGTTTGAGGTTTAGTTCCAAGTATATTGCTGAATTCTTGAAACTGTGTTGAAGTTAAAACTACTTGTTTTTGACGAAAAACCTTGACTGACTTGAGAGGATTTAACATAGTCTGTCCATGACTTTTGTCCCAGACCCATGACCTCAGGCTTTGATTTGATACAAGGCTTGACCAGTGCCTAGGGTGACCTCAAGGAAAGCTCACATTCAGTCGAGTTTCTTCTTCGAACATAAGTCATGGATATTATAATTTCATGTTAGATGAAAAGCAAAAGAGAGTATCTTATTATTACAAATCCAGGAGAAGTGTTACAGGAAGGAGAGTGTAATTTGCTGATCACCAACCAACAACTGAAGTTATTCACTTACAAACTAATCAAGCTAGCTAGCTAGCTAGCCTGATCTTAGCGAAGAATCACGTAATTTTTGGCTCTGCTACAGCTCTACTATATGCTAAAGGCAACATAAGAAACTTCTTTGTCCTCCCAACATAAGCACGTTTTGTCAAATTGTCATGGTTATTATCTTCAATGGCATCCAAGATCTCCCGGTACAACAACAAAGAAGTCCAGACCTGCATAAATTTAATTAGACATATCAAATGTCAGTGACGAACCTTTATTCATTTGAGAATTACTATTATCATAAAATTGGCTAAAGTTTTTGAAGGTACTTGCCGGCCAACGACTAGCTTCATCGAGCTGAGAAGCTCCTTCTTCTGCTTTGCTGAAAAAGAACCTGGCCCTTGTGATCTGATGTTTCATGAATTCTCTCCATTTGTCAGACACTGTTCTTGAGCATCTCGTAACCCAAATTGCGCAAGCTCATCTTGTGGAAGATACACTCTTCCTCTCAAAGCACTGAAGTCGATTAAGAGCATACATACGCACCCAAATGTAAATTAAAACCTGACAGAATTTCATAAAATTGAGTTTGTAGTTGTTGTTTACTGCTGTACTTACTCTTCTCCCACATCTCTAAGGATATTAGTGAGTTGGTTACCAATGCCCAAGTTGAGAGCAGCTTCATAGATATTGTGGATCCTAGTCAGAGATTCAGATGCAACTCCCATCACTGGAACCTTTAAAGACTCTGGCAGTGGGCAACTGAAATTTAAGGCATTCTTCCACTGCCACCACCAGATCGTTGTGATAATAATCCATGGTTCCAATATGAGCTATTTTGGTGGCCTAAGGCCGGTTCCTATGGGCGTGGCAAATCAATAGATTTGCCAGTTTTGCACCCACTATGGAGCTGGCAAACTGGTCAAGACTACACCGACCGGTCTAGTTTAGATAACATGTATTTTGGTGGCCTAAACATCGAACTTCATTTACATAACTGTCGAGGATGAAGATTGACCACATGTATTTGCAAAAATGTGGTGAATGTAGGCTCCTCAGTCCTCACCCTCAGATATGCAACTCCTATAGTAAGGTTGTTTTTATAGGCATCAGAGAGCAATGACATTGTCATCAATTGCTACTGGCGGGTCGTGGGCAAACTTATCACTAATTCTGGAATGCAATGACTAAAAAAGGGGGAAACTGAGATATTACCAGCTTTACAGATTCAAATAAATATCTTATAGAAAAAAAATTGACTACAAGAGTACATCGGAAGTCTCTGTGTTCATTCTAGTGTTACCAAAACTTTAATTTGATCCCTGAAAATGCTGCAAATCCACTAAGGATGGACAAAATGAAGGCATACCCAACCAAGATAGCCAAGGCTGTGATAGATGAGGTGGAGATGGTGTCAACGCTCATGTTTATTACACCCGTCATGATATTGGCCTGCACATGAAAAACAAATACAGTAGTTAGTACAAATTAGCAAGGCCTGTTGCCAACAATAGGAAGAAATAGAAAGAGGATCACCAGGAGGAATGATCCTAGTAAATTTCGGTCAAATGCTTCTTCAATAACTGAAGTTTTTTGTCCAGGAATAAAATCCGACAGCACCAAAATCGAAAAAACCTGCAAAATGTCATGGAAGTTCAACAGACAACAAAAACCTCTTTAATAGAAGACATTAATGATTAAAAATTCTCCTCGATTAAAAATTCAAAGAGTTAAGTTCTCGGTTATAGATTAGCTACTCTAATCGGACATATCTTCTGAAGTCGTAAAAATTTAGAGAGCAGATTGATCAGCTAATATTGACAAGCCCTAGAATAAATGGTTGTCGTTTACTACACAAACCAAATATCACCACTTATAATCAGTAGTCCAGAAATACCTGAAAGTTTTGGGCTAATACGAAGGCAACATATGTCAGATTGCACTGCATAAAAACCATGATTAGTACAAGGTGATAATTAAAATTACACCATAAAAACGCGTGGCAGCACGAATCATAAGCTTACTAATTTCTCATCATTACCATTCTGCGGGAAACTCTTTCGACATGCCTGTCCAATATGATAGTAGATAACCTAAAACATAGATAGTGCTTACGGGATTAAACAGAATGATTGACAACATTCACGTTAATTCAAAGAAACCCAAAAAGCTTAATAAAATTCATATGAAAGGAGAAATTTTACCAAAATATAACAGCAAGAATCCAGACTCTCATCCGGGTTCGTCGATTGTTTCCAAAGAAAAGAAAGTTTCCCAATTGGACTCCAACTAAGTACATGCCCCAGTATCCTAACAAAAGAAAAGAAAAAAACAACAGAAAATAAGTGACTTCTTACCTTATAAGAAAACGAGAAAGATCACAGTTGATAGTTCAAAGGATAATGAAGACAAAGGAGTAAATGCTGGAATCAGCAAGCCTAAAAGATATTACGGATGACACTTACCAAAAATACTAACAACACCCTCTTTGTTTTGGCTAAAGAGGTTATTTGCTCTTTCGTTGGACAAAAGGAACTCATTTAATCCAGAACTTAACCATAGCTGATATCCTGAAAGAAGAAACAAGATTATTTCATTTACCTACAATAAAAGAGATACAATCTAGCTAATCTGAATAGAATTTGAAAAGAGAAGCTGATATTAGTCCATATGTACCTATAAGAATTGATAAACCAAGAATACCACAATAACGAGAATGAATGTTTATCAAGGAAGTTAAAAGAGATACGCCAGCAAGAGTGAAAAAGAAATTCCAATGTACTCCATACTCTCCCACATGCACCTAAAATAGATAACAACACAAGTTAATTCCATGAATTTCTGTGAAAGGTTAAATGTATTACTGACTTTTCACACTTCTAATGACATAACCTGTCTTGGGTTTTAGCTAATGGATTGAGACGGTCGTAATCGAGTACCTTTCACATTTCGATCATTTTAAAACAACAACGTGTCTGTGCACAACCCCACTTCTTTTCTTTGAAGTATAAAATAAGAAAACATAGTCATGGAAGGAACAGTAAAGGAGCTTTCTACCTGATAATCTACACCTGATGTAAAAATGAGTCGGCCAACTCCTAGGATGATCATTGGACTCGTTGATTGAAGAACGGTCTTCCACTTCCTAAAAGAAAAGATATTGGTACA
Source organism: Papaver armeniacum (assembly GCA_023531295.1). Lineage (NCBI taxonomy): Eukaryota > Viridiplantae > Streptophyta > Magnoliopsida > Ranunculales > Papaveraceae > Papaver > Papaver armeniacum. The sequence continues at coordinate 204,744 of JAJJWW010001091.1, read as the reverse complement.
AATTCAGTAATAATAAATCATTCAAAGAAAATCTCCAAGTTTCATAAGAAGCGTGCAAACAAAGCACAAAAGGATAAAAGATGATTCACTAATCCAAAAATTTGGTGATAGCCATCATATTCTCTTGCTTACAGTCCACATCCACAAGTATCATTAGGTCATTCATTAAATAAAGGAAGGGATCCAAATTAGTTAAAAATTACACAAGAAGACACATGAATGTCATTGCACAGCAATAGTTGGCTCACAACAGAATCGCTGCAACAGATTTATTTTTCCAATAACTGCAAACAATATCGGTTTTCTCTGTGCTAGATGCATTTACTGGAAAATGAATGATATTGTCCGAGAATATTCAACACCGATGAGATATTTTCTTCAAAGAAAGTTGTAACAAGGCTGGGGATAATTAAGCAATGTTTCCGAAAAATAATGAAACAAGGGCTCCGGAGCCAAAGTTTGTACTAATAATAGTCAAAAGAGGTGAGGAGAGAGTCTAGGTGGGACATGATATTTGTGAGGCCTAAAAATTTCTAACAAGGAACATAAGTGCAATACTGAGTCCAGTAAATCAATCAAGTAACAATTCCTTGCCGGCATTTATCAGATGTGTAAGTAAAAGATGCAAGAAATGACTCACATTGACGAGACATTCCGTGCTTGTCTTGAAACTAAAGAATTTGCCAGGACAAATGATCCTACCCCGAGATCCATCTGTTGAAGCCAAAAACAAGAGTGGGAATTCCCCAATTCCTATGATTAGTTTCTCGATGTATGTTAACTAATCAAGAATGACATTAAGTAGCAGACCAGTTCAGATGCTAGAATATTACAATGTTACAGAGAATTACAGAAAATTATAGCACCTCGACAACAACCAAATGTTGTCAAATAGGAGATGAACATGCTGTCCTAATTAAGCTTCTCAAGCAATCAAATTCAACTATTGTTCCATTAAGTGATTATCCATTTAAATTGTTTGCAACTATTGGGAGTAAAAAGTGACAAGCAATTTATGGAACAAGCAAGAAGGAGCTTACCAGTCCAGTACCGTAAGTCTCAGTCTTGGCATATCTCCGAGGATATATTGTGAAATCCACAGCCAAGATGCACAAGCACGTGACAATCATCTGCAGTGTAACTACATCATTTCTTGTGAGGGAAAGTAAGACTTGAAAAGAACGAAATAATGTAACAAACCAATATATTAACATCAGAAGTAGAATGCATACCACGGAAACTCTATATGCTGAAACATTTGCCCTAACGGAATATGCAAGGTCAGATCCTCTTTCTGAATATGAACCTGATCTAGATAAGACGTATAGAAAGAAATGTAAAGGTCTCCTCTCACTGAACAAACTCCAGCACTGTAAAGTTATGTGAGCAACAAATTCAACTGAAAGAAGAGTTTGAACAACCAGATGATCCATACTTTTACCTTTTGTCTCCAATGCAGAAGAGCAACAACAGTATCAAGCAAATCGCACATATATTTGTCCATTCTGCTAGAACCTGGCATGAATATAGATTCATAAAAAGATGTATAAATGATAAAGAACTTGACTCCAAGCAATAGTTCAAAAGTGCACTCACAGTGAGAAAAAGAAGGGTTGGAAGAACAATAAATAAGAAATCCATAACCAGCGTGCTCATGTAAATTCTCCAACTTCTACCATCAATAGTGCCATCTTTTTCTTTCTTTGATGTGATTTTCTTGGCATGTAAAGGGCCTGGGCAGTCAATAATTGGATTAACCCTTACGACAAGTAATTAGAATGTCATATCGATTGAATTATACATATCACAAAATTAAGAAGGATTACCACATAGTCCCTTTGCGCAAACATAGTGACGCAAAACAATCAAAGCCTGCACAGAAAGATGTGACCTATACGGTTAATAATTGTCATATCTAAGATGCAACTGGACAAGAACACAAAATCAGGGGGAAAATTCAACTTACAGGTACAATTGTTGAGAGGGAGACAATTTCAAGAATGGAAGATCCTGTCAGGTTGCTTACGAATCTAAACATTAGAGAAGAAAAGTGTAAGTGGCTGGGCAGTTAATAACTTAAGAAACAAAGATATAAATGAATGAAGATCGTACTCTTCTTTCAGATGCTTGTTGGGATTGAAGGAATTTCGATGAGGATCCATTTGGGCGTTAAAGTGAAGAAGAATTTTAAACAATGCCTTTAAGAGAAAACTTCTTTCATCCGACTCATACGTTTTCTATCACAATTGGAGAAAGGGGTTTTTAGTAAACCTTGAGTGTGAATTAAAAGTATGTTGATTTTTTTTTACAGCTAAAATAGTAAAGTAGCGGCATAGGTGACATTAATTGAACTGACTTCCAATAGAGAATAAACTATTTCAGAATTGAGTGAGTCCTACGAGATTTAACTTAAGTGGTTGAAGCTATCTAGAAAAGTCAAAGTTCCGACCATGTATAACTTGATGACTTGCTTTCAGAACGAGCCTAGGAGCAATGGAATAGCAACATGCATAACCACATCTGAAGGCTAATTATCAATAGAGTAACCAAGCACTTTAATCTATATAATTGGATTTGAAATGAGATAGATTTTACACTAGAATTCAACAAAGTATTGTACCAATTAACTTGATGACTGCTGACACGGTGAGTGGCGACGAGGAAACAAATGCTAGAACATTTCCTTACGCACATCAAGAGCAAGCAAAACTAAGTTCGTCCAGAGTAAAAGTAACAACACAAGTACCTAACTAGCATAAGCAAAACTAAGTTCGCCATAGCAGAATTTATCCTAGGTTTCATATTGCATCCCTAAGTCTGTAATATATTTTCCTAAAGAAGATTCAAAGAACAAATTGGCGAGAATATACTTTCAAAAATCGAGCACCAGGAGGATTGGACAAGAACCCAGAAAGTATGCACCAACAACCCAGAAAGTATTGCAGGAACTCTATATAAATCTATGATCTGATGCACAGAACTTTTCAGTTTTCTAGTTTTTTAAGACAAGATTGAGTGAAAACAAAATCTCCTTTTATCAAAACTAGGGTTCGTAATAAAAATCAAACATCATCGTACCTTGCAAATTCGACTCAATTTCGATTTCTAACCTACGTATGTGCCGTTATAGAACTAACTTGAGGAGACAGAATTTTCTATTTTTCGTTTTTAAGATTTTGGGTCAAAATGTTCACGAATCGGATAATGGGTATGCATCCTAATAAACCTAGACCCGAAGCTCCGTCATCTCACGCAGGGCCGGAGCCGAGAATTATCGGATAGGGGTACAAAATGGGAAAAATATCGTTTAGTCCTCTTTTAGATGGTCTCACGTCTGTTTAGTCTTTTGCGAAAACGACTTTACTATTTGGTCCATAATTATTTAAAAAAATATTAAATGGACAAAAGTACCCTTCCGTGTTAATTTCTACTTATTTTATTTTTTTTGCAGTTCATTCTTCAAAATGAACTCCTGTTAATTTTTACTTATTTTTTCAGAAATCACCTAAAAAAATAGAGTTCATTCCAGAAATGAACTCCATATAAAAAGCTAAAAAAAAAACCGAGTTCATTCCAGAAATGAACTCCATATAAAAAGCTAAAAAAGCAGAGTTCATTCCAGAAATGAACTCCATATAAAAAGCTAAAAAAACAGAGTTCATTCGAGAAATGAACTCCATATAAAAAGCTAAAAAAACAGAGTTCATTCGAGAAATGAACTCCATATAAAAAGCTAAAAAAAACAGAGTTCATTCCAGAAATGAACTCCTGATAAAAACTCTTCCGTCGTCTTCAATAGCAGCAGCAAACATCATAGTCTTCAAAACAGCACCAACAATATCGTATTCATCATGTTCATCATCTTCAACAACAACATCAAACGATAGAGACGAAAAAAGAGACACAAAAACTACATCTTCTTCAAAAACTAAATCATCATCATCGTCTTTGGCATCAGCAACATCATCTTCATCGTATTTATCATCTTCCTCGTCTTCAACAGCAGCAAAAAAATCAACAAAAAACGAAAAAGAAACGAAAAAACTTCACCATCATCATCTTCTTTATCGTCTTCATCATCATCATCATCAACAACAACATTAGCAAAGAAAAAAGAGCCCAAAAACATCGTCGTTTATCATCATCTTCAACTTCTTCATCATGAGCAGAGAAAAAAAAATGGGGAGAAGAAAAAACTAGATCTGAAAATAAAGAAGAGAGAGAATGTAAATCTGAAAATAAAGAAGAGAGAGAAAATGAATCTGGAAATAAGATATTTTCTTCTCTTTTTTTTGTGTATATATGGACCCAAAAGGGTATTTTTGCCACTACAAGATGATAATTACATCATCCATGACGTCACCCTAGGACCAAATCATTATTTCTATGACCAAACTATAATATATATTCCCAAAAAGGACCAAATAGACAGTTGACTAGGTCAACTGGACTGGACTCCCTTTAATATATTATTTGTAGGACCTATTGGTATTTCCAACGTACAACATTTGGCTATGGATAAAAAAAAAAAAAAAAAAATATATATATATAGGGGGGCATACTGCAAAGAAACAAAAATAGGCTCGTATATAGGAACTGTAATTGGGCGTAAAATAGGCTCCGGAGCCAGCTTGGCTAGGATTGCAAGTGCACACCCTTGCGCTAGGCTGGTTCTGCCCCTGCATCTCAATATCTTTAGTTTCTTCGGGACCTACTATTTGCTCCAAATTAACATGATTCGAATAATTGAGAACCCGTGCTATGTTATTGCAGTACAACATTAGGCTTAGTCCTACGGTGCTTCAAGATTCAACATTCAACATGGTTCCACGTTACTGTGAATCATCGCACAGCCCTTACAGTGGTTTAACATTCCTTCTAAAAGCGTTAAATGGAAAGACGCTGAGCGACCAACAGTTTGGCGCTTTCTGGTGAGCGCCGAATGATTAGTCGCCTGACCTAGTCAAAAGTTTGTCGGTTTCTGCTGACCAATGTATAGTTTTAAAAAGGTCAAACAAATATTTAATGTGAGCGACCAATCGTTTGGCACCCATCGCTCGGCGCCAAACCATTAGTGTTTTTGTCAATGATTCCACGTAATGCTGAATCTTGATTATGTTGATCTCATTAGAACCATCCCTTTAATCATCTAGGCTTCACTGGAGTTGTTTATGCAACCAAACCAACTCCAATCTTTCAGTTATAACTTCATTTAGTATTATTGTATTTTTTTTGCCATGCAGTTTGAGCTAATTACGATGACTTAAGAATCAAGTTGCCCTTAATCAAGTCAAGGATATGGACATAACTGAACTTCTTGCATTTGGAAGGGAAATGTTGGCCTCAGTGCCCTCAGGAGGTAATGCTCCAATCACTACACCATATTCTGTGATTAGTAACTAAAATTCGTAACCAACATGTTGCCGTTACGAATTCGTGACCAAAAATTTCGATTCTGAAATTTTTCGTAGCAGTTTAATTTACATTACGAAATTACACTAATTTAGTGACGGCCCGAGCTTGGTTACTATTCGAGACTGCTGGGAAAAAATCATGCGAAAAGTGCGTGTGAAGGAAAACACTTCTACCTAGTATTCAGCCCAAATTTTGTAACCGAAATGGATGAGCCGAGATGGTTCAAACCTTGGCAGAGCCACTTTCCCCCATTCCCACACCGTACTAGCCATTTTCCCCCCATTCTCACACCGTACTAGCCATTTCTAACCACAAAAACCCTATCTACTTTCTCTCTCTCTCTTTTCACAAAAACTCACTTTCAGAAACAAATTTGTCTCCGATTTGTGGTTCGTAATACGTTCAGAGAGGAGCGGAAGTAGATCTGACGAAAGAGCAAGTCCTCAACAGTTAAGATGGAGATTCTTCAACTGAAAGATAAGTAAATCTATCCTAATCGCTTTAATTCGATTTGAATTGCTGATTCATTGAATCAAAATCGATTTTCAGAAAATTTCCTTAAGGGTTCGAAAACCTAATTTCTTTGATTTCATATCAATTTTCTTGTTCGATTTATGATCAACGCACAGATATATAGATATATCATCTTAATCTCTCTTTTGAGATTGAAATTTTCGAATTTTTTTATCAATTTTTTTCTAGGGTTTCAGACAGATTTTCGATTTTATTAATCTGAGATTTTCCCCCTGATTAAGTAATGATTATATTTTGGATTGGTAGTGAACGCGTTACACGGAATTGAAGCATCAAGTTGGATGGAGGGTGGTATATTCTTGGGTTAAAGATGGTCCATGTGGAGATGGTGATATACCTTCTTTTGGTCTGGTGCTTTTACCTTCTCTGTACTAGAAGATTATAGAGTTGTCACCGGGATGTAAGTAGAGTTTTACATGTTTCCAAGTGGTTTAAGGGATTCCGTTTCAGTAAATATTTCGATTTCCATTGTCACTGAGTCCCCCTACTTTAAATACCACTAGGGGTATTACAATATCAATTGTTTGGGCCTTACCCCACAGCTTTAACCATACTTACTGTTTTATACGCGGGAAGCTTCTGAATGTGCTGATCATGCAATGGTTTCTTAGAATTGACTTTATCTTTTTAATTGTTTTCCAGGAATTGGAGAAGGAACATACTATGGAAGGTATGAAAGCTTGGGACTATGGTTACCTTTCTGAATTAGAAAAGCTGTCGCATCAGCTAATAACATATTCCATCTTATCCATCTTCTTCGAACTGGTGAGGTTAATATCAAGTGAGGATGCTACTTTTAGTGGTACCCATGATCAAATCAAATACAGAACAGTCAGCAATGAAGGAAGTTTCTCAAATGAAGGTATGACATAGATGAGCTGTTTGTATGAAAGTTGTTTAATTTCATATGCAATGTTATTTCTAGGAATAAGCTAGGTGTTGTCTATCTTTGTTGGGATTTAGAATTAGTTTGGTCAAGATAATAGTTTGAAGAATGAATTTAGCAATAATTTATGATGTCAATGATTTTGCAGGTACTACAATATGCTTAGGTATAACTTGTGACTGTATATTGTACGAAACACAAAAGTTACATGAAAGTAAAAAAGAGAGAGCCTTGCATGTGAAATGCAGGAGTTGTAAATGCAATTTTATATGTCCGGTCTTTATGACTTGAAAGTAGCGATCTAGTTCAAGTAAACAGGACTAGTAACTTAATTTTGGTTCACTTATGTCTCATTTTGGTTCAGTTATGTCTCTGTTAGAGTTATTGCTCATAAATGAAGATTGTTCAATACTTTTTGTTGTGGTCATCTGACTAGATGGGGTAACATCTTGATTGGACCCAAATATTTTTGAGTTGTTCACTAATCTCATTATCTGTAAAAATTCTATTTGATTATGTAGTTTCTATCGGGTATTACTTTGCGTCTGTGTACCCAATAATAACTTGAGTACTGATTCATTTTGTTTTCGCTTGATGCTTTTGTTTCGTAATAGTTAGACTTCGTACTCGGAACTAATCATGTTTTGGGGTTTATGGAATTTAAAATCATTCTCAAGGTTCTGTTCTTATGCAGTATCAATGGTTGGGCCTTACTGAATAGCTGTAACCGTACTTAGGATTTTGCGCAAAAGCCTGATATCAAGGTCAGTTTTTTCTTCTAGCGTAAGTAACCACACCAATATGCAAAGATGACCTATATTTGATTTTTGGTAGTATTATGTGAATTGACACTCGGTAATTGCGAACACGTAACATCAAGAAGATGGTAATCAATTATTCATGAGTTGTTTGGAGATTAATTCGAATTTCAAAGATAGAATCTCTTTGAAATTGAATGAAGTGAATTTGCACTAGTTCATAATATTTCTGGTTTGTGGAGTTCAAATTGAACCTTAGAATGTCCCTATTGTAATTTTACATAGTTGTAAGTGATGTTTATTGAGGTTGTGATTGTTGAGTATAGACTATTTTTTGAATGTTGCATTTTTAATTAATCAGTCTTAGTATCTTATTAGTTACGTGTATGCGATTGCATCTATGTTGAAAAAGTTCATACTCAGGTGAACCGAACCACTTCTTCAGGAGGTTATTGCAAGTACTGTCCACTTGAAAGTTGCAAGTTAATTCGAAATGAGAAGGCATAGTTTCTGAGTTAACTATAAAAGGATGATTGTCAATCATCCTTGTAGGGCTGGACAGTTGTATGCTTACCATTTGCTACTGTTTTTGGTTGTTTATATTGGTGTTTGCTTACAATTTGCGTTACTTTTCTTCTTTAAGGATGATTGTCAATCATCCTTGTAGGGCTGGACAGTTGTATGCTTACCATTTGCTACTGTTTTTGGTTGTTTATATTGGTGTTTGCTTACAATTTGCGTTACTTTTCTTCTTTACAGTCATCCTACGGTTTTATTGATTACTTTGATCGTAGATGTGCTGCTCTCGCTATTATGACTCTCAATGGGAGACATTTGTGAGTAGAATCCTTCTGCTTTTGATTGTTATTTGTCTTGTTCTTATGTCCTGCGTCTAACTCTATCCATATGCAGGTTTGGGCAGTCTATCAAAATTAATGGGGCATATGCTAGTGGTCAGAGGGAGGACACCTCCGGGTTATATGCTTTCTTAATTGTGTGCAATATATTTGCTCGACACTAATCTCATCTAATGCTGTTTGCTTCTTACCATGATGTGCAGTTCCTTTCCGTGTATTAATTGCTGATCTTAGCCCTGAGGTTACTAATGGATACTTTATATGCATGCTTTTCATTTCTTGATCTTGGTCTTCTTAGTCGATGTATCCATGGATGTCGTATAAACATGGGCAAGTGCAGCATCATTCAGCGCTTTAAGTCAAGTTATTGTTGATCTTCATGTAAGTTTGGTTATTACTTTGCAAGAAGTTTATAGTTTTTCATGATGTTCGATTTTAGAATGATTTTTTCAACGTGCATAATTTCAGTGCCATCCTTGCCATAACTGAGAGCAAGAATGCAATAATGGAATATACATGTTTAATAATGGTTTGTTGCTGCAGGAAGGCCATCGGACAATGGTTGGTATCTCCACATTTGAGAAAAGGGTTTTCTAATCTTTGACTGAATTGGAGTCTTTTTTTCACAGCTATATATAAAGTCTTATAATGAAGGAAAGAAAATAATCTCCATTTATTTTGGTTATATTTTTCTGGGTCTTTGAAGTTTATATGACATTAGAAAAGGTGAAAAGGAAAGACCTAGGGAAGTTTCTTTTGCGGACTTCGTTTTTCCCCTGTAATGATTCAAATTCTCCCTGTAACACCTATAGTACCTTTCTTGTTTGGCATTGATGGAACAAGTGTGGTTGCTTAAGATGTTGAACTTTGGATTACCGTAAGTTCAGTTTCCGTAGATAGAAATTAGTTGTTCATCTTTTGTTGTGTGGTATAGATATTTTCTGATTGCTCTATTGCTAGTATTTTCTTAGAACAAATTTGTAATGTGTGATTGCTTACAAGTCCGAGAGCTTTATTTCTTAGTAGTATTCTTTGTATGTTTTATCTTGCGTCGATATGGTATGCGAGAGTTTGTGTAACTCTATTTCTAAAAGCATTGTTTTCTTGTTTGCAGGTGAAGCATTTATAAAGAATGTCGAGGACAAGCGGATATTGAATAAAGAAACAAGTGGATCCAGGTAAACTTATTGGTATGCTGGAACTCTTATATTTTTGGAGTGATAAAAGAGTTATCTGCCTATACTTAGCATTTATGGATCAGCTGACAGTTGAACTCAACATGAACGCAAGTATCATATAGCAGTTATTTTTGCTTCTTATATTTTTGGATGATAAGTCATCTGCCTATACTTAGCAGTTATGGCACTTCTATACTTAGCAGTTATGGCTCATGAACACAACAGAAATTGGATTGAATGACTTCTTTTGAATGTTGAAATGTTAAATTGGATTGATGACTTCTTTTGAATGTTGGAATGTTAAATTGGATTGAATGACTTCTTTTGAATGTTGAAATGTTTGAATTGGATTGTATTGTAACAATTCCTGGGGATAGGGTACCCGCAGGGTAAAATGAAAGGGAGGGAACATTAATATTGACCAGGTCAATAAAGAAAGGGAGGGAACATTAATGTTTGAATTGGATTGTAGTGAATGGTCGTTGCTGCATCTGGTGGTGGCAGCGGAGCAGAAAGAAGTGAACGTAAAAAATAGAGAAGAGTCTGATGACATAACCTCTCTCTACACCAGTGTGATGAGTTAATGATGCTAAGAAGTTTGTGTGTTATTTTGATTGATTGTTTATTTGTTTTAATTGGTGCAGGATGTGGGTTTCAGTCTCTTTGACTGAGGAAGTTGGGTAGTCTCATCTTCCCAATTTCCAAATTTTACGTATTTGTTTACAATCCACATTGTTTTTGTTCTAAGTGGTTTCTATAGTTATAACATTCCCCTTTTTTACGAATTTTGATTTATGGAGGAAGTTTAGGGAGGAAAAATGTCATGGATGGTTAACTTATGAATGAAAAAGAAAAAATGTGTTTGTTTTACTATTGTTTGATGATACATTATAATGCATTTTGCTTCAGTGTGTCATTGTTTTGTGAAAGTAGGAAATACGAATGAAATGATTAGCGTTTTCCGACGTGCAACGCACGTGCATTCCACTTGTTATCAATAGAGTGAACAAGCACTTTAATCTATATAATTGGATTTGAAATGAGATATATTTTACACTAGAATTCAACAAAGTATTGTACCAATTAACTTGATGAATGCTGACACGGTGAGTGGCGACGAGGAAACAAATGCTAGATTATTTCCTTACGCACATCAAGAGCAAGCAAAACTAAGTTCACCCAGAGTAAAAGTAACAACACAAGTACCTAACTAGCATAACCAAAACTAAGTTCGCCGTAGTAGAATTTATCCTAGGTTTCCATAATAATCCCTAAGTCTGTAATATATTTTCCTAAAGAAGATTCAAAGAACAAATTGGCGAGAATATACTTTCAAAAATCGAGCACCAGGAGCATTGGACAAGAACCCTGAAAGTATGCACCAACAACCCTGAAAGTATTGCAGGAACTCTATATAAATCTATGATCTGATGCACAAAACTTTTCAGTTTTCTAGTTTTTTAAGACAAGATTGAGTGAAAACAAAATCTCCTTTTATCAAAACTAGGGTTCGTAATAAAAATCAAACATCATCGTACCTTGCAAATTCGACCAAGGTCAATTTCGATTTCTAACCTACATATGTGCCGTTATAGAACTTGAACTTCAAGGAGACAGAATTTTCTATTTTTCGTTTATAAGATTTTGGGTCGAAATGTTCACGAATCGGATAATGGGTATGCATCCTAATAAACCTAGACCCGAAGCTCCGTCATCTCACGCGGGGCCGGAGCCGAGAATTATCGGATAGGGGTACAAAATTTGGCTATGGGTACAAAAAAAAAAAAAAATTTAGAGGTGCAGAGAAACAAAAATAGGCTCGTATATAGGAACTGTAATTGGGCCTAAAATAGGCTCTGGAGCCAGCTTGGCTAGGAGTGCAAGTGCACACCCTTGCGCTAGGCTGGCTCCGTCCCTGCATCTCAATATCTTTAGTTTCTTCGGGTGCTACTATTTGCTCCAAATTGACATGATTCGAATAATTGAGAACCCGTGCGATGTTATTGCAGTACAACGTTAGGCTTAGTCCTACGGTGCTTCAAGATTCAACATTCAACATCGTTCCACGTTACTGTGAATCATCGCACATCCCTTACAATGGTTGAACATTCCTTCTAAAAGCGTTAAATGGAAAGACGATGAGCGACCAACAGTTTGGCGCTTTCTGGTGAGCGCCAAATGATTAGTCGCCTGACCTAGTCAACAGTTTGCCGCTTTATGCTGACCAATGTATAGTTTTAAAAAGGTCAAACAAATATTTAACGTGATCGACCAATCGTTTGGCACCCATCGCTCGGCGCCAAACCATTAGTTGCTCACAAGCATATTTTAGGTGAATATCCTCCGGAGCGCCAAACCATTGGACGCAAAAGCAATTTTTGGAGCGTCAAACCATTGGTCGTTCATGTGTTGATTCAAGATTGCGTTCAAGCAATTGTTTGAACCTTATGTTGAATCAAGCCTTTGCCACGCTTTTGTAACGGTTCCAATGTTGAATGTTGAACTTTGAACGTCCAATGGGGCCATCCTTAAGTCATTTGGTGATGTTAGTGATATCTGGTGACCTGAGTTTAAAAATAATGATATTTAGCGACCCGAGTTCGAAACCTGTCAGCACCAAACTTTTTATCAATCTTATAAATATAAAATTAAATAATTGATGTTTTTTATTTGTTAGAGCATTGCTCTCGATTGAACCTACCAAGCATTGGCATCATTCTTATAAGTTCTTCTGATGCTTTACTCACTTCTTTTAAAGACTCCCTGAAATTCGCATTTGTTATGAAAGATTTAGGAAACCTATACTACTTCTTAGGCATTAAGGCTCATCATGATACTTCTGCAAAGAAGATACTTCTGACACATAAAAATATTCTTTGGAATTGCTCTACAAACATGACATGACGGGAAGTAAACCTTGTCGAATTTTTGTAGCTTGAAGGTGAAGTTTTGCAGGTTGCAACACCTTATAAGAGTTTGATTGTGGATTACAATATTTGACACCGACAAGGTCTGATAATAGCGATGTTGTAAACTATGTCAATCAATTCATGCATTGTCCGACCAGTGTTCATCTTCAACTTTCTGAGAGGATTCTTATATATTTGAAAGGCTCACTTGGTCAGGGTTTTACTTTTGCCAGTGGAAATTGTTCTGAACTTATTGCATTATGTGATAGTGATCGGGCAGGATGCCCAAACCCCAGGAAATCTACTTTTGGATACTGTGTTTTTTGTTGGTGGTAATTTGGTGTCTTGGTTTTCTAAGAAATAACAGACTATTTCTTGCTCTTTTAATGAAGTAGAATATAGAGGACCTGCTAATGCAGCTGTTGAGATTTTATGGCTTTCCTACTTGTTTGAGGAACTTTCTGTCAGTTTATCTCTTCCTTGCAAGCTACTTGTTTTGAGGAGCTAGGAGTCTTTCCGGAAATTTTAATCTTTTGTACCAAACATATTGAGGTTGATTGTCACGTGATCATGGATCTTGTCAAACTGGGGTTCTTACAGGCCTCTTATGTTCATATACTTTGAGTCAGATAGCTGATTTGTTCACAAAAGGTTTACTAAAAGATCAGTTTGGTATTCTTAAGAACACACTTATGCCTTCTGTTAGGACATAGTATGAGGAGAATTTTACAATGGCCTTGTTTGGTAAAATTTATGATTATCTATTTATGATTATAGATAATCATAAATTGATAAATGATTTTGATATAATCATTTTTTAAATAAATTTTTCCAAACACTTTTTTCAAATAATTGATTATCCTAGAATGATGATCTCAAAAAGAAGAGGAAAGGACAATAATCTAGGATTTTTTTTAGTCCTATGTAGTTTTATGTCTCTCTCTTGATAGTTTAGAAAAAAATAAGAAGAAAAAATTCAACTTGAGTTTGTTGGAAAAAATAATTGATTATAATAAATTTTCAAAACAACTTTTTTCTGTTTATGGAAATAATGGATTTTTTCAATTATGATTAAAATAATCAATTATTATAATGGTTACCAAACACATACAAAATCCATTATAATCTGCATAATGGATTATGGGCTGATAATCCTTTAAAATGATGTTTACCAAACAGCCCCAATAGTTTATTTCTACACCTGCATTTGTCTTACATCTGTATAATTTCTGTTAACCGTTGGTTATAACTTTCCGTTTCATTTCTCTCACTGTTATTTTGTCACTGTTGAGTCCTATCCATATAAAGACTTATTCATGTGCTTTTATCGATGCAATCTGATTACATCTTTACTCCCTCCGTCCCTAATTAGATGAGCTATTTGGTTTTTAGTTTTGTCCACAAATAGATGAGCTATTTCACTAACCAAGGGGATATTTCTAAAACTACCCTTTTAATTGATTATTTTTTCTATAAGAAATATGTATAATTTGATAGTCATGTTTATATTCGTTGCGTAGGTGTTTTAAAATTTTTTTCAACGGTATAAACTTTATAAAAAACCGTGGTATAGTTTAAGAGATAAATCGTTTCTAAATTTTACTAATTATTGCCCATAAGGGTATAATTGTAAAAAATACTTAAATATACTCCAATTTCCTCCTTGCCTTAAAATTTGTGCAAACTACAAGTAGCTCATCTAATTAGGGACGGATGGAGTATATGTTAGGATTGTACCATAACCTACATAGTGAACAAATTGACCAAAAACTTCTGTCATTAGCAGAATGATAAAACCAAATAATCAGCTAATCCGATTACAGCTTTTATCTGTTCAAATCAGAAAGCAAGTGTTCAATGAACCTAGCAATTCTTTATACTTCAAAATCTAATAGTGATGGAGAAAATTAATGAAGAATTAGAAAGAATCAAGGAACAAATGGAAAAAGCTCAAGGCTGACAACATGAAAAAATTGGAGATGAAAAACAAGGAAGCCAACTTCAGAAATAAAGAGTTCAATGAAATGCCTAAATCAGGAACTTTCTTATACATTTATTAACAGATGATGTAGATAAAATTACAATCGACTGACATCCAGCCACCATCGAATTCCACATAAATTGAATCACATACATTGCTGAAATTCATATTTCAAAATGTACTGACAGTTTCGGAGATTTATGCAACCGAACAATACTGCTGGTTTCCATACACCGAATCGCTAGCTAGGTTCTAAGCTATGAAGTTTATTATAAATAGGGGGTCTAAGCGATGTAGTTTCAAAAAAACAGTAAAATTGTTTCTATTCAACCTTATTTGTACATGTTAGGATTACAGCTTTCATCTGTTCTTTATCCAAAGAAGCTTGTACCATAACCTACATAATGAACAAAATAAAGAAAAACTTCTGTCATTAGATTCTTTTTAACAGACTGATAAAACCAAATAAACATAGCAATCCAGCAGGGAGTTAATTAACTGGTCATACAATGATAAATTGATAACCCCCTTTTTTTACAAAACACTAGTTCCATGTGTAAAAGAGTGAAATCCTAAGATTCGGGTCATCAGTCCCAACTGTCATTACCTCTTGTACTTTGTTTCCCGAACGAGCAAGTAACTTATACTGGTTTTCGAACATGGACGCCATATACACCTGAACTCGTAAAGAAGTGATTGTGATTAGGTTAAGAGGGTATGTAAGGTTTGAGATTGGTATTACACCTAGTAGAGAAAGTACATTGCCAAGTTTCAAACAATTCTAGCAAACATCTAATTGTGCATACCTGAAATGTTGGAGCTAAACCAGGGCTAAGGAAAAAACGGCCTTTAGAAACCGATTGAACTCCTGCAATCTTCTGCAGTTCCCCAATAATTGATTCAACCTCGGGCCACTGCCAAAATTAACTATGATATAGTTAGATGTGAACAACATATCACGTGTAATATGACCACAGCACCAGTAAGTTCAAATACGAAATCACTACTCATTGCCCACATACTTTGTCCGCCACGTGTCAAGTTTTAAGTGGTCATTACACCACTAAACCCTAATAAACAAAGCAACAACCTTTTATACTACCCCGAAAACCAGTCAAATTGAGCGAAGTGGCTTGGAATAGTTTTGAGTTACATTTTCATATTTTATGTAAATTAATGCAGGTGCGTCAGAGATGAATATAACTGTATCCTCAAACATAAACAAATAAAGAACCTCATCATCCGCTTGTGCTGCTTCATTATTTCCATCCATAGAATTTCGGTCACCTACTACAAACTCCAATGCCTCGATCAGCGGATCTGGCTGCCATGTAAAAAAAACCAGATATATAAAGCAGAAAAACCACACAAAATTTATGCATGTCTGCAGAAACAAGGGAGAATAGAAGGGAGCGTGAACTTAGAGATAAAGTACCGCTATTTCTTTCAATGACAATGAGATGCGTTCGAGTGCATAATCCAGTTGGAGAACTTTTGCATCAATAATCTGAAACCAGAATACTTATATCAAATCAGAGTTTAACTTTTGCGTCTAAAATAGAAGACAATGAGGCAGATAAGCATAAAGCCAACTGTCGACGAATAATAACCTGCACCAGCTAACCTAAGTCCATGACACTCCATCTACTCCTATTTTGAAATGAAATCACGGGATTGGTTACACTTAAGCTTAAATGAACTCCTAAGTATAAATTGGAAACCAGGAACTTACACTTAAAAGTTTCCAAAACAGCCAGTACATTGAGAACCCTTAATTCTCTCTACACTCATCACAATGTCTGTTTTAGCTCGATTTTCTTTGACGCAAATAAATAGACGTAACGTAAAATTCATTGGGTGATCAAGGTTGAGCTCCTATGGAATATGCATCACCAAATAAAATTCAAAAAATAAACTGAAAAAATACTACTCCTATAATTTTCATTACCTGACCAAGTTTAAAAAATGCTGAAGGATTCACTGTAGCATCCCATGAAACTTCTGACTGGTGAATCAGAGCTGGCACGCCTTCAACCTTTATCAATATATCTAGGTTAATATATGATGATGCATAGCATCTAACAAAACCCAGATTGATTAGTTATTCAATTTGAGCAAAGCAGATTTGTATTTCACGAAAACCAACCGCATGAGAAATAAATCATCAAACATTTTGCATTACCTCAACAAATATACCGAAGTAAGTGATTTTCTTGATACAACACTTCACAACATCTCCAACGCTAAGCTTAGCCTGCATAAAAAATGTTGAGTTGCCAATGAACACCGAAATATTCACAAGTTCAAACTTCAGAAATTAATTGGGTAATCTTCCTCTTTTTGTGTGAATATCAATTTTAAACCATTCAGTAGGCCCGGGAGAGTTATCATATTCAAATATTAGAAAGGGAAATCTAGCTCTGGTTTATCTGTTAGTAACAATAAGGATAATATCTTATGGATATGAGGCAACATACCATATTTGATACACACCCTATATTAAATGGTAAATCTTCTGAGAACATTTAACGAACAGCAAGACTCATAAGACTAAGGGAATGCACGCAAAAGCATGTAGCAAAAAAAGCACGTTACCATTAGATTTCTCTTCTTCTCAACAGATTCTTCCTTTTCCTTCGGTCTAATAGAGAACATCAGCTTTCTGGAGTTCCTATCGGCCATTAACACATTCACCTTTGTTCTCTGTAAAAGACGCGAATTTGAAGTGTTACCAGATGCAAATTCGAAAAGGCATGAATTTAAACATCAGGAATAGCCATCACAAACCTGACCAATAAAGGATGATAAAAATTTGATCTTCTCTTGGTCATATATCTCAAGTAGATCTTCCACCCTCATGTCCTGTGATAATTCCCCACCAAATTTCCCAACAGTTGCCGGACTTGGATTTGTATCCAGAGGCAAACTCTTGGTCTGAACTTCATAACCACCAATGATGCTTGCGTTTTGCTTGTACATGGACGGGTCTAAGCCTTTCTTTCTCAGCCACGATTCAAAGGCTAAGAATTTCCATTTGGAGCCTAAATTCCTGTAGGGTAAGAAACCTACCAAAGAGCCAAAAGATGCCTGAAAAAGATAAAAGTGACACCAGTAAGTTCAAAGAATATTCCGATAATCAACTGCACAAGGCGAACAAAAGTACCAAATAGAAGATTTTTTTTTTAATAGTTTTAATGACTTCTACCCATTAGGGGGACATACAACAAACCCTCTGGTGCTGCAGCTGATCAATTCCACTTCTTCCCTTTCTTCTGTCTTTAGCAGATTTTCTGCCCTTGTCCAGTCAGCATCTTCTTGGTCCTACCATAAATATGATACCCATATTCTTTACATGAACTAGTTCAAAATAAATATACATAAAGGAATCAAGTAAACACATTAATCATTAACAAGTGTATCTATATGGTGACACATAAAATCCGATGATCAAAAGCTCAAATTGCATGAGATAAACATGATGAAGATGAAGACGAAAATATAGACAAAGACTTACCTTCACGGGTGCCGCGGCTATGAAGTCCCCCATGTCTACACTCTCGCTAAAGATACTGTCACTCACGGGGCTTGTCTCCTCCTTCAAAATTACCGAACTTTGTTTTACAGACGGATTTAACCTACAACGCGAAAAAGAAATGCTAAATAAGCAAACAGTAAGAACAAAAGTGACCAAAGTAGCAACATCCAATACCAATACCTTTGAGGTTTTCCCTGCAGTGCAGCTTCTATAGTGGATTCATTGGCGGAGTTACTTGAATCTGTATTGGAACGTTGCTTCACTGCAGCAACATCATCCATTACGCTAAGCACAACATCTCTTCTCTCGAGTGGCTGTAGTCCTTAAAAAATAAGACCAGTATTAGCATCTACAAATGACTTAAAACTAAAAATTAATAAACATGATTTCTAACTCCAAATAGTAACTAGGAAGTCTATAACAATTACCTATTTCCGGTTCATCCTCTACTTCAGATACCTTTTCAAACGGTGCATGGTTAGGTTTCTGAAGTATACTGTTGTAATCCACACTGCTTAAACTGTTGAAATCATCAGAATTTTCAAACCCACCAGAACTTAATCCATTTAAATCAGCAGAATTATTTTTCTCATGTTTGTCATCATCATCGGTAGTATTGACCACATCTGCTTCGGGCTTTCTTAAATTGTTGAAATCATCAACATTTTCAAACCCACCAGAGCTTAATCCTGTAAAATCAGCAGAATTCTTTTTCTCATGCTCATTATCATCGTCGGTAGTGTTGACCACAGCTGCTTCGGGCTTTCTTAACAATTCACTAAAATTATCCTCTTTAGCATTGGCATTGTCATCCTTCCTCATTTTCAATACCAAATTTGGTTTAATTTTCATTCTCAAACCTTTCACATTATCAAAAGTATCTTCTTGAGAGGTAGTAGGCTTCCGCAACATCACATTAGGAGGAATATCACTAACACTACTACTACTAGTTTCGGTCATAAAATTTTCTACTACTTTCTTTCTTCTTCTTTCAAGTAATGGATTCACCTTATTATCACTAACAATATCTTGCTCAAACTTGACACCTTTCTTAGGAACAGGACGTACTAAATTCAAATTACTTACAGAAGAATTTGATTTCTTATCAAATGGAAGATTAACAACTTGAACAATTTCATCATCAACTTCTTTCTTTCTACTAAATGATTTCTCAATCTCAAGATATGAAATTTCTGGGTTTGATTTTTTACCTATTACCTGTTATATAAACCAAAACCACAGAAAATTATAAACCAAAAATGAAAAAGAACAGGAAAAAAAAAAGTAAATTGAATATAATTGGTGTGATTTCTCACCTTAGCTAGGGTTAACTTAGGGTCTTCACCAATCATACGACCAAATTTAAGTTCCATTTGGTCCCAATGATCAAGTTTAGGTTTTTTATCATCATCTTTTGATGAAGAAGCATAAACAAGAAAATTCAATTTTCTGGGTATTGTTTTTCTATTATAAGGAAGAAAGAAACGATTGGTACAGCAACTAGTAAGACTATCCATCTGTAGTGATGATGAATTTGATTTCAGTGAAGTAAGTGAAGATTGAAGGAGTTAAGAGCATTTGAACTAAAACCAGATAACATTTGAACCAATAATGGCTTGTTGTAACTCGTTAGGTTCAGCTAAATTTAAATGAAGTTCGCGGAAAATATGAGGAGAAACAGTGAAGAGTGAAGGATTTTGGTGGGGGTTTTTGTTTGGATGGGAATTGGATAAAAGAAAGATAAAAGAAAGAAGGTTACGGAAGTCAAGAGAGAAAAACACTTTCTCGCTGTTTGCGAGAGTCCTGCGTGTGTGGCCATGGATTGATTGTTGTATGTTACACCATGGTTGGCTCCGAATTTCCTTTTTGCTTCAACCACTAAGGCCTGTTCCCATGCACATGCCAAAAAAAATGTTATTTGGCATACCAGGTGGCATGGCAAACGAGTTGCGCCATTATGGAAAAACCACTGAGCGACAAAGTTTCTAGCGAACGTTATTGACAATATCGCCAGCGATAAAGTGTATATCTCCAGCGCTATTATGAATATCGCTCGGTATTAACTCTAGCGCCAACGGCTAGTTCTTTATCGCCTATAAATATGTAATTTTCGAACTCAAAACTTACCCCAAATTTTTTGTGTAATTTTTTTTCTCTCTTTCTCAATCTAATTTATTTTTTCAAATTTTCCCAAATGGCACAATTTCAAACCCAACTTGATTCGGCAACACAACTTGATTTTTCTGGAGTAGTGCTTGAAGGTGCCGTTAAGAAGATATGTGATAGTTATAAAGAAATAGGTAAGAAGCAAAGAAGTCTTCAAGTTTTGGATATTAACCAAGTCAAAACCGCAACTAAGAAAAGGGAAAGAAAAGTTCAAGGCAGCGAAAATCAAGGCAAAACAAATTTGAAGCCAAAGAAGAAGATAAACAAAGGAAACTCCGTTCATGAGCGCATTGATTGGAAATTTTGTGAAATGAAGAAGATTAATAAGATGAAGAACATTGTCCCAAATTTTTATTTTTAAAGTCTATATTTCAAATTATTATTGTCTAGTTTTATGTATTGTAAAATGACTATTAATGATTAAATCGAAGTTTTAATGAATTTGAAAATTTGACGAGTATTATTGAAAATTAAGCTTAATTATATTCTTAATCCAATCTTACATATTTTAATTAGACATACATTTAATAGTTTAAACAAATATTAAAACTTAATACTTATACAATTAAGAAATTAAAACATAAGAACTTAAGTGGACAATTAAGAAATTAAAACATAAATATTGGACAATATTTGGGCAAATATTTTAAAATCTCGAAAAAACTTCCAAATTGGAAGTCTTTTTCTTAGATTCGACGATATTCCGCATGACGCCTTTGTTGAAGTTCCATCATGGTTTTACCACTCCTCATGTTTGGACATTCTTGTTGAAGTAAAACAACATACCTAGTAACTTCCTGATTGATTGTAGTGAAGCGTTGACTCAACTCTGAAACATCATGATTGTTGAGGTTCATTGTTTGTTCTTGAAATTTCCCAAAAATCCTTTGCCAAAATGTTTGGGGATGTAATGCATCTCCGAATATAGTCTCGGTAAAAGAAATATAATTCCTGCAAATACATTCATCTTCCGCGGTAGTGAATTTTGGTTTTTGCCTCCTAAATTGCTTAACAACTCTTAATTTGAATTCTTCTAATTTCACTTTGCACATTGGCACGCGTAACAACTCTTTGATTTTCGGCAGCATGCTCATTTGCTACGAACTCAACAAAGTTCATATTATCAGCCATGCTCTCTGAGGAATTAATTGGAAGATGAAAAGAATTGAGAGATTGATAAATTCTAGAGAGATTGAGAAATTCTAGAGAGATTGAGAAATTCTAGAGAGATTTAGAAATTCTAGTGTGAGTTAAAATGAGTTTGAAATTAGGTATTTATAGGGGGGGAAATGGTAGCCGTTGGATGAGTTACTGATGAGCGATGATCATGTCTGCGAGCGATATAATGACTAGCGCTAGCTCTGGAATGACCAGCGAGTGAGATTATGACCATCTAGCGATGGACATTCTATCGCTCGCTGGAAACTCCATCGTGTATGCCTATATGTTATAATTGACATATAGGCATATGAGTTTGGCACTTTGGTATACCCATAGTAGGTGCATATATGGCAAAAATATGAGTTTTCCATACCTATAGGAATAGGCCTAAATGAGCCAAACACTAAAGGTAATTTTTTTTTTCCAATAGCTTGTAGATTTTCGATCTTTAGATGCAAAAATGCAAGAAATTAATTTGGATATAAAATGTCAGAACGACTTCTAAAATCAAAGAAATCAACTTTTTGTGAAGCAACAATATGTTTCTTGCTTCTGACTTCTACTTCTAGTATCCAAACACGCTCTTAGGGAATATGGGTTCGCATGGAGTTAAAAATCTCCTTTGGAGCAAATGTGACGGTTTAAGCTTGGAAAAAATATGAAATAACTTTTAAACTAGGGTCTTTGACACTTGATTCAAGTTGTGTTCCAAAGTTTTATGGAAGATAGCTTGGAATGGAAACTAAAATGTCATTCTCATCGACTGTCAATCCAAATCACATTGATTGTTGATGTTTTTTTTGCATCTAAATCTGATTGTTCCTTTCTTACCGTTGATTTTGTAGGCTAAATATTGAACATAATTCAGAATAACGTTGAGAAATTTCCATAATATATTCCACGTGATGGGTGGCAATGAACATGGAAGACGCAAATCTTCAATTATTAGACTTTCTTTTAGTACATTACCCAAAAGTATAGAAGATACGTTATTTGCCGACGTTGTTGAGGTGACCTTCATTTTATCTAGCGATTCTCATCGAACTCAACGAGATTTTTCGCTCATAGGTGATTACATATCCTTCAACATCATGTATGCATGTCACGTGCACCAAAATGCACATGTACCCTATCGCAATTCTATACTACATGTCCAAATTTTTTTGTCATGGAGTACATCAAGAAAACATGTTTAAGCACATATAATTGTCAGTTACAAAATCCGATCAACAACACTCATGCACAAACAAACAAGGAGCCACCAACAACACCCACTTAGGGGCAACCTATAACTCCAACACAAGGGAAACTTATTTTTGTACGGGGGAATCGAAACTTTATGTCATCCCTTCGAATTTCTGACCATAACCGTGAGAGTCAACTCAACTTGGATAACCCAAGTTCATTTATAAATTTACTTGAAGTATCATTTTTTTTTCATGTAGAAATAAATTGGCTTCGAAGGATATGGCCAGAGTTGGTTGTTATTGTAGTTTGCAGTGTTAGCACCAATATATACCTTCTTTCCTTCAATAAAAAGTGTTAACACTAGTAAATCTAGCAAGATGCGGGTTTTTTTTCTCAAACATGGAAGAATTTTGGACTAATTAAATTTTCAGCTTGCACAATGGTTTTATCTGTCCATACTCCTACTTGAATCCATTGTCGCAAACTTTCATCTCGCATCTCACTATATTGCATGTAATTTCGAATCTAGCTACTGAGTTTGCTACTTGGTTTACATCTTTAAGAACCTGAAGACAAGACTAATCCTCAACGATTTTAGCTGACTTGAATAATCCCCTACTAAATTACTGGTAATCCATTAGGTGAACTCTTCCTTCCCATTTATAACATTTATAACCTTGTTGCAGTCACCCTTCAATTAAACTTTTCTTATTCCATGCTAATTATCCAATTCAAAACATTTAGTAGGGTCATAACTTCGGCTTTATCTTCATCCAATGTTTTTATACATTTGTATTTAGCTCCATCACGGTCACCTGCGTTATTTCTTAATATTTGTCTCAATTTAGTTTGTTTTATTGTATCTATAAAATAACCATCAAAAGTTTATCTTTGAATAATGTGCATGTTTCTATAAATGAATTTTATTTTATCTTTCTTACAAAGCTTAAGAATTTACCTGGACATTGTTAAAAATGAGTGAGCATCTAGATTTCTACAAGTTCCACATAACAAAACTAATAGTATGCGCAATGTCAATGTGATTATGTACATTAGGACTACTTATGATTAACATTTAGAGTAACTTGATCCAAATTTGGACCTATATTACTCCAAACATCCCTAGTAAAAAAGAGAGGGTACCTACTACATACACCACCAAGTTTTACATTCGTGAAACTTTATGGAAAATTCCTTGTATAATCGGTAATTTTATGCTAACAGAAAAGATCCTTGTACCTGATTGTAAAATAAGGTCAACCTAGTATGTATCAGAACTGTACGTAAGCTGAATTCCAACAATAGAAAATTTTGTAGTCTATAAACTAATTCACAAGAACAAGTCATGTAGGCTCTATACAGTTTTGTGCTAAAAACTATCTAGTTTGATTAACGAACTACTTGTGATATTTCAATTGCAGAGATAAACAATGTAATATGAAAAAGAAATAACACAAGACACCAAAAAATTTGTTAACGAGGAAACCCGCAATATGCAGAAAACCGGGGACCTCGTCCAACTTGAACACCGTACTGTGTTAAACCGCTACAAATACTAGCCTATTATCAGAATCCGATATGGAATGTAGTTGAAACTGAATTGACCCTTCGAGCAATTTTGCTTGAAGGATAAAGAAGATATCAAACAAAACTCAACAATTAGGAAAACTTACTCTCTTCAAAAGGTTATATAGATGCCTAATCGATTACACCTCACAAAATCAAGTTAAGAACATATATGAAACTTGTGGAATTACAAAGTCTGGGACAAAGAGAACTTTGTAATTTCTATTAATCTTATTTCTTGATCGATAGTTCTTGAATGGTTGTATATCTAACGAGACGAACCCTAGAATATACAAGAACTATGATGATGATAAAGATAATATTCTGGATATCAAGAACTATCGGGTAAAAGATAGCTTGGCTGGGCTTTACGAATCCCTTAGTGAAAACATCAAAATTCGTATCATAATACAGTTTCACTAGGAATGGGACCACTCTATACGTAAATTGGACACAATATGCTAGGAATGGGATTATAAAATGCAGAAAATCCTCAATTTATAATGACGAACAAGGCTAGATAGCTTGCAATCAAAGCTAAGCTCGTGAACTAGTTTCCATGTTAAAGAATTACTTTGAAACTAAGTAAGCTCAACTTCTCAATACAATTCTCAATATAGATTGTTCATGTAAGCATGACATTAGTTTGCCTCGAACTCCAAAAAAGAATGTGCACCTGCGTATTTATCAATATAAGCTCTATGCACCAAAAAGGTTATCCCAAGAACAATGGCTAAGTAGTCAGTGTACCATCAAGCAATCATGAAATTTGATAAAATCAGTTCGTGTACTGAAAAAAACAGTTCGTGAACAATTTTCCATCTCGCTGTTTAAGAAAATTTTGTATCAACAAGTTCACGAACTGAAACCATTTTGAAAAAGCGGGGGTCTAACAACCACACCCAATATTTCGCTTAGCAATCTGTATGGACTAACTCCAATATAATTCCAGGAGAATCAACTAGACAGTCAGACTCAATCAATGGAAATATATCCTAGAGTTGTATCTCAATTTCTCAATTCAATCTGCAATCAAACAAATAGGAATTTGTGAGCCCGATTGCATATAAGAAATAACTTGAACGGTACCAAAGACCAATGTTCAAGTGTCAATCAATTTATATCAACAACCAAAGGTTGGATTATCTAATTGATTGAACTTACACACAACCTGTGATATTTCTATTATATAACAAAATATAATGCGGAAAAGAAATAATACAGACACCAGAAATTTTGTTAACGAGGAAACCGCAAATGCAGAAAAACCCCGGGACCTAGTCCAGATTTGAACACCACACTGTATTAAGCCGCTACAGACACTAGCCTACTCCAAGTTAACTTCGGACTGGAATGTAGTTGATCCCTAACCAATCTCACACTGATCAAGGTACAGTTGCGCTCTTTACGTCTTTGAACCCCAGCAGGATTCTACGTACTTGATTCCCTTAGCTTATCTCACCCACAATAAGAGTTGCTACGACCCAAAGTCGAAGACTTGATAAACAAATCTGTCTCACACAGAAAAGTCTATTGAATAGATAAATCTGTCTCCCACAGATAAACCTATGAGTTTTGTTCCGTCTTTTGATAAATCAAGGTGAACGGCAACCAATTGATATACCGAATATATTTTTCCGAAGAACAGCCTAGAAATATCATTCACCTCACAATAATCTTAATTGTATGGTAGCGAAACAAGATATTGTGGAATCACAAACGATGAGACGAAGATGTTTGTGACTACTTTTTATCTTGCCTATCGGAGATTAAATCTCGAGCCAATCTTAGAGAAGATAATACTCAATCACGATAGAAAACAGCAAGATCAGAACACGCAACTACATAGAAAATAGTTGGGTCTGGCTTCACAATCCCAATGAAGTCTTCAAGTCGTTAACCTACAGGGTTTCATGAAAAACCTAAGGTTAAAGGAGAATCGACTCTAGTCGCAACTAGTATCACACAGAAGGTGTGGGGATTATGTTTTCCAGTTGCTAGAGTTCTCATTTATATAGTCTCCAAATCAGGGTTTGCAATCAATGTTACCTTGGTAACAAAGCATTCAATATTCACCGTTAGATGAAAACCTGATTAGACTCAAGCTAATATCTTTCAACCGTTAGATCGAACTTAGATTGTTATACACAAATGAAATATACCTTCATTTAGATATGAGTAACCGTACCTAAACGTGTACACCTTGTTGGCTCAACAATACTTAACTGAAGTTATCCATATGAACACTTTCATATCAACCTCATTCATCTTAACCATAACTAGTTCAAATGACTCAAATAAAACTAGTTCTAGAGTTGTTCAATTGGTTATATTATCATAGAAGCATACAAGATACAATTGAAGCAAAATCGATTTTGATTCACTCGAATCAAGTCATGAACATTATATCCACGGTTTGCAAAAGATTGCATTCCTTATTATATAAATGTATTAGTTCATGAACAAACCGATTTTAGAACATCATCTACTCAGGTATGCAAACGTGTACGCATACCTTAGTGCCGGACTAAGTTTGGGTTCGCCAGTATGCGAAATTGTACGCATACCTCCAAACTCAGCAGAAATTCCCGGACCTAAACCTTACGCCAGTACGCGTACCGGTATGTGTACTGGGTTCCCGGACTTTCACAAACCAACATGTACGCATACGGGTATGCATACTATGGTTCCCAGACATGGATTACATATATGCAAGTACGCATACTATGCTTAAATCCAATTGTTCTAAACTCTTTTTTCAACCATTGAAACATTCTCGGAAGACGGGAATAGCTGTATCACACAAACTATTAGCTTCAAAGAAATTTTCAAGTAATCGAATGATCAATACGAAACATTCTGAGTCTACATCAAATGACTGTCTCACACAAATCATGTAAGATGTTACCAGGCAATTTTCACATGATCATCTTTTGACTTTCGTCAAAGATATAAGATGAACTTGGTTAAAGCGAAAGCTTACCAACACATATTTCGAGAAATATGTGAGCGAGTTAAACTCACCTCGAAATATTAAATGTGCATCATTGAAGTCTATATAGCTATACGACTTTTGTCTCAAATAGGAGATAGAGTAGATAGACTTTTGAGTGATAGATGAGTTCAAGTCTCCACATACCTTTTGTCGATGAAGTTCCACAAGCTCCCCTTAGTAGTTCTTCGTCTTCAATAGATGAACGCCGTGAAGTCTAAGCTCAACTACATTTTCTATCCTAATATGAGACTTAGCTATAAGTGGACTAGACATCAAGACTTATAGTTTTGGCAACTAAACTTGACAAACAAGCTTGAGATAGCAACACTTGCGAGTTCGACCGAGCAGTGCTCTAACAATCTCTCCCTTTGTCAATTTTAGTGACAAAACTATCAATACATATGGATTACAAAATTATAAACTTTGTAGCTTTCTCATCCAAATGCTTGATCTCCTTGGTTCTTCAACATTACTCGAAATCTTTGTCACTTCCAAGTACTGCAGTGATTTTGAACGTGTTCAACTCAGCATCAATGTTGTTGAAGATCCTTAGCTATAACAATGACAAAACGGTTGCTCTTAATCATTGTTATACAATGTCATAGTATTATTACACAACATCAAAGTTCAATTGTATCACAACTTTGACAACAATAATATGGTGATATGTATCACTCCCCCTTAGTCAATACTTCATCTCACATGAAAACCACTCCCCCTTAATAATGATTCGTAAACCATATGTATTTGTAGTGTGAACTACACATTAATTCTCCCCCATTTTTGTCAATAAAAATTGGCAAAGGTACGAAAACTAGTGGGATCCTAATGAAATTTCCATAGAGATACTTCATTACCAAAAGAGAACAACATATCAACTTGTTTAGATGCAATCATACATCCGAAGCTAAATGCATTCATCAATGAGTTTATAAAGATACAAGATAACCCTTATAATATTCCACAGCCGCACTCCCCACAAAGATTTGGCAATTAAGCACAAGTTCAATTAAGAACTCTCCCCCATAAAATGTCATTCCCGAAAGAACAACAAGAGTGACCTTACTTTCACATAAAAAGAACGATTTCTTTTGACATTAACAAATCACATGAAACATGAATTTGTATCCAAAATACTCAATTAAATTAACCACAAGAGAACCCATGATTAATTTAATCGAAAACGCTCACATAAGAGAACTTACAGAGCCGCACAATATATACACAAAGATGTGGATCAGGGAAAGACCAATATTGCGGAATATTCAAAGATTCATTCTATATTTCATCATTATTTGCATAGATACATATAATAGACTTAATCTTCGTAAACAAAAGTTCATCCCATCTTCCATCAATATTTTCATAATGACATAATAGGCTTAACTTTTGTTGTCAAAAGTTCAATCATTCTTTTATCAATATTTGCATAATGACATGTGAAAGACTTAACTTTTGACATATATGGGACAATCATAGTTCACGAACGCAAACACACATATCCCATAACAAGTTGCAATATATGAAACCATAAAGATTAATACTGCAAAATCATCTTCCAAATCAACTTTAGAATTTAAATAAATAAATCTAAAAACATTGCAAGATGAAAATCGTTGTACATAGCTATGTGTACTCACAATAATGGCTATTCCAAACCCTAGTTATCCTTCTTAAACCACAAGAATAAATTATCATAAGAAGTTTTTCCTAGACATTAAGGCCTCTAAAAAATTCTTTATCGTCCCCGAACTTCTTGTCGTCAACAGCCATTGGAACATAAGGTTCATGAAGAAATGAGCCAGTTCCAACAAACCTTCTAGACTGATGCCGAACCAGGGCCTTCTGAATTTCGAGAGTCCTCAAAACAATAGCCTTTATTTGCTGAATCTCCTTTCTTGTTTCAATCAACTCTTCAAGAACACCAGAAAACTTCTAAAGATTTGAAGGAACAACCCTTGGTTTCCTCACATTCCTTCTTTTTCTTTTCAAAGTTGGTTGAATATGAGATTTAAAATTTTCCTTCATGATTGATGGATTAACAATCATATTAACATATTTTCTATCAGAAGACATAACACTTGGATTCTCCATACAAGTATGAGATTGTGGGAGGAATTCACAAATCAGACTCAACAAGCAATCTTGTGATAGAAAGAGTTTTTCAGAGAAGGAAAAAATAATGTAGGGTTACGGAACCTTTATATACTAAAAATGATTCACGTACGCATAACTCACAACCCTAAAGAAGGCAGAATTTTCGATATTAACCCTCTTTTATTAATCAAACAGGGAAGGCCCTTTCAATATCAATTAGATATGAAAGGATGAAAGAATTCCAAAAACGTGAAAACAAGACTAAAAAGACATAACAAAAATCTTTTTCTCTTTTCCTTAAAGCCTTAGGTGTGCAAATCCTTGTCTCTTTTGAATCAGGCACATGAGACAAGACACACAACCAACACAATTAAGTTGTGCTGGGGTGAACAATAATCTGTCCACCATACCCTTCTTGAATGAAATTCTTAGAACCCTGTTTTACATACTGTTTAGACCGTATTCTTTTCTCTAAAGGTCTAGACATTTCTTTAGAAATTAACTTCTTTGGAGAGGAGATAAGATTACATAACTCAGTCGACTTCTGAATAAATTTGAGCTTGTTTGCTAATCGATTCGCTCTCCGTTGTAGTTTATTGACATATCTTATCTTATGTTTGTACTTGAAACAATTGGTGAGTTCATGACCCTTGAGAGTACAATAAGAACATGTCAATAGAGAAGATGATTTAGACGCCATGTCTGTGCAAGCTGCTAGACACACGGTAGAATCTGAAACATTAGAAGAAGAATTTCCAGTAGACATGGAGAAATCCATTTTATCCTCCAAGGTGGTTGAAGTCTCTCCCGGAAGAATATCGAGGTTGATGTACGTATTGCTACAATTATCAAAATTAATATTTTCACAGAGGAGTGCAAGACTTGATTTTTCATCTTCATTAGAATCATAGTGATCAGACATTTCATCAAGAGTTGCAGCAAGACCTTTGTTTCCAGTGTATTTCTTACGATTTGGACATTCATTAGCAAAATGACCAAAACCTTTACACTTGAAGCACTGTGGCATATCCTCGTCATCAATATCATCAAAATCCATGTTTTTAGGAGGAATGCGATTATGAGGTTTAACTGACCGTTTACTTCTCTTCAAAAGAAGATCTTTAAACTGTCTTGTGATTAGAGAGACTGACTGGTCAAGATCTTCATCTGATGAATTAGTCTCAGAAGGATCATCTTCAGAGATTCCAACACTCTTACTTTTATCAAGTAATTTAATGTTCTTTTGTGCCTTGAAAGCAATATCCTTTCCAGATTTGGATGTATGCTCATGATCAAAGATCTTTAACTTCCCAACCAAGGTGTTTCTGGAAAGAGTGTTAAGGTTATTTCCTTCAACGATGGCATGCTTCTTAGAATCGTATTTGATTGGCAACGATCTGAGAATTTCATCACGATGTCCTTTTCAGGAATAGTCTTACCCAACGCAAAAGATGCCTTAACAATTTCAGACACTTTGTGATTAAACTCATCTAATGAATCCTCATCAGCCATACAAAGGTTTTCCCAATCAGAACATAGGTTTTGAAGCCTAGCTTCTTTCTCGGAGGAATTTCCTTCAAATACAATTTCTAAGATATCCCACGCATCTTTAGACCAAGTGCACGTAGTCACGTGGTGCTGAAGATCTGGGGTAATGGCATGTATGATATCATTTAGACTGTCAGAATTTTGATTTGCAGCGAGAATCTCGTTAGGTTCATATCTACTAATATCCTTTGCAATAGATACACCGTCTACTGTAACAATTGGACGATCATAGTCATTAACAACATATACCCATGTTTGAAAAATCACGCGCTTGAAGAAAGGCACGCATAACAATTTTCCACCATGAGTAATTTGAGCCATCGAAGACTGGTGGTACGTTTATAGAGATAGCACCTCTGTCCATAGAGTCACATCGCTACAAACACAGACTTATGAGGTCTTAAACGTGTTTGCATGCTCTGATACCAATTAAAAAAGCGGGGGTCTAACAACCATACCCAATATTTCTGTTTGTACCCAAAATTACTTTTGGGCACGTAACACGATGAATGGATAGTTTTGGTGAGTATTTTGGGTTAGGGGTCGATTTGAAGAACAAAATGAAAGACAGAGGTTTAACGTGGTTCGGCATAGGTTGCCTACGTCCACGGGCGAATCCCCTTGGGGAGTGATTTTGTATTGATAGTAAAATTACATTGTATATTTTTTTCCCTATTGGCTACCCCTCTTTCTATCATTTCTGCTCCTCCTATTTATACAATTGTATACATAATTTCAATATCACTTAAATGACACTAACTGCTCATTTATGCCTCCCTCTTCAATTCCGCATGAAACTGCTGAAATTATTATTGCATGTATGAAACTGCTGGAATGAATATTGCATGGCTGAAACTGCTGGAATTCAATTCGCATGGTTGAAATTGCTGGAATTCAATTACGCATGAAACTCGCACAATTATGCTTCCATGATAAATTCGCATAAATGATGGCCGGTAGTATTGGTGGACACTTGCTTTGTCGCGTAATACCGGATTGCATGGGTATGGACTGGCTTGATGGTTGACAGGCATGATGGCTGGCAGTGTGGATGGAGGCTGGCTGGCAGCATGGTTGGAAACTGGTTGGCAGTGCGGAAGAGTTTTTGGATGGGAATTGGTTAGCAGCATTGCTGGCTACAAGACTGAAAATCGGCTAGGGGTGCGACTGACTTCGATAGTTGACCGACGGTTGACTTTGATTGTTGACCGACCGTTGGCTTTAACCATTGACCTTGACCGGACGTTGACTTTGATAGTTGACCGACTTTGACCATTGACCGGTCTTGTGCAGACTGGTGGGCTGCCTTGGTTGACTGGTTAGCGGGCTTGGATGAGGACCAAAAGATGATTCAAGTATCAATTTGGCCCATTAAGTGGTATTTTTACTTATGGTACAAACATCGCCCCCTCTTAACCTCCAACTTGTTGGGGGTTAAGAAAATTTCGTTTTCCTTAGTCAATGATAAAAATCGCCCCCAAGTGTGGTTTATCGATGTTGAGGTGATTGGCGAACTTCCCTTGTTGTTTGCGGAAATCACAATCAAGACGCCCCAAGTGAGGCTATTGTGACTGGGAGATTGGCGGGAAACAGTTGAGCATGAACCATTGTGTATGCAAAATCAGGACCGAAGGCTGAACTGGTCTGTAACGGAAGCGTGATGCTTGAGTGGAGTGGTGTAGTGAGTGAGCGATAACTGTTGATGTAAAACTGAACTGTGGTAGTTGCGTAGGACTTGACTGCGATGGCCACAAAAATTATCTTCTACAGTAATGAGCAAAACTGGGTAGTAACAGTATTGAGCAAAAATGGTTTGCAACAGCTTCAATCAGCTGGCCTGCAGCAGAAACGAGTAAAACTATACTCCAGCAGCTACGATTAGCTGGACTGCAGGATTTGCGAACATAGCTGAACTGCAATGCCTCCGATCACCGAATGCGTAAGCGACAGCAAGACTGCATCGCAGCAGATTGTGGTCACCGGATCAGGAATCGCGAACATAGATGGATCGCAAAGAATCTCGATCACCGATCAGCAAGAAGATCGAGCATTGCAAGCAACTGCGATCACCGATCGCAGGAGCGATGTAGCAATCTGCATCGCAGCAGAACTGCTATCACCGGATCAGCAGAGCGATCGAAGAATTTGCACTGCAAAGCACTGCGATTAGCCGGATCGCAGGAGTTGCGAACGTAGCTCGACCGCAGCGAAGATCGAGCATCGCAGCAACTGCGATCACCGGATCGCAGAGCGACTTACCAAAATCGCATCGGCAGCAGACTGCGATCACCGGATCGCAGAGTTGCGTAATGAGCTGATCGCAGCAGCCTTCGATCACCGGACTGCAGCAGAAGATCGAGCATTGCAGCAATGCGTATCACCGGATCAGCAGGAGCGACTGAGCAAATCGCAATACAAAGCAATGCGATCACCGGACTGCAGAGTTGCGAACATAGCCGACCGCAAGATCTTCGATCAGCTTGACTGCAGCAGAAGAACGAGCGTAATCGCGACCGCAAAGAATCGCGATCAGCTGACTGGCAGAGTTGCGAACAGAGCTAGACTCAAAAAAGCAGCAGCTTCGATCACCAATCTGCAGCAACAACGAGCATCACCATGGATCAAGGTTATCATTCATTAGCCTAGAGCGACGAGCCAAACCATCAATCATGCATCGCTGCGATCGATCACCGGACCTCATGCAGGAGTTGCGAGCATAGATGCAGGAGGACGATAAACTAAAGGTATAACATAAATAAAAACTGAAAAACATCCTTGCCTTGATCTAGAGTATAATAACATAACTATAGCAGTTTAACATTACCGATTGCCGGACATGCGGAGTTGCGAAAGATAGTACGTCATCAGACATCACCGATTATTACTCGGAATGCAACAACAACGAGCAAGATCGCATCAAGGCAAAACATGCCGAGGACTGGACTAAAACAGTTCGATAAACCTAGGTGTAACAGTTATAAATAAAACTAGACAACATCAGTTAGGGTCCAACTTGCAACTGAGATCGCATCCAGCCCAATCGAAGTACGAAATTCGTAAGCAAATCGGATTGCGTCGTTGCGTCAACCGAAAAGTAGCATTGCTTTTGAACTAGAGTATAATAACATAACTATAGCAGTTTAACATTACTGATTGTAATAACTGCGTCAAATACTAGGGTGTATGCTCGCCCCCTCTTAATCCTGTAACTCGTTGGAGGATTAAGAAGTTTGGGATACCTGAAGTTTCGATTTTCGGAAGCTGAATTTCGCATTGCAATTAGGTGCTATGTAACTCGCCCCCAAGCGTTTGGAGTGTTACGCAACTCGCCCCAAAAGAGTTATTTTAGACCATGAGGTGTTACATATCTCGCCCCCAAGTGATAGTCAGTCATGTTGAAGTGATATGCAACTCGCCCCCGGAAGATAGTAATTGTCATGCTGCTCAATGCTTGCACAAGGGTGCACTTCCTTGCTGCATTTTGCTCGCGCATGGAATTTTGAAGATGTCTGCTATCGGGAATTCGCGCGGGGGGCCATTCCCACTATTCCAGATGCGCGCAAAATTGAAATGTGTGCATCTCCTCGTGAGAAAATGCTCGCCACATTATAGGTACCTCATTGAACAAAAGTATGCATGATTATATGAAAAGATGCAAAAATATGGAAATTGTATACTTACCTTATTGAAAATGTTACTGCGAATTCGTTTACGAAGTGATTAGGATGCCCACTGGCTATGTCGGTGTTTTCCA
The DNA here is from genome assembly GCA_023531295.1 of Papaver armeniacum. Classification (NCBI taxonomy): domain Eukaryota; kingdom Viridiplantae; phylum Streptophyta; class Magnoliopsida; order Ranunculales; family Papaveraceae; genus Papaver; species Papaver armeniacum. The sequence continues at coordinate 170,216 of JAJJWW010001091.1, read as the reverse complement.
GCGATGATGATAAGTATAGTTTCCTTAGCGTCTCGTCTCGACTTAGTAATTAATTTGTCTGTGGGACTGGAATGCACCAGTTAAGTCCAAGCTGGATCGAAGACAGTTGCCACGGAATCGTATTTCAAAAGAATGTGATCAGCTATCTTTGCAACGATTATGCACAAAACCGATCAATCGGTTGTGAGGAAAACCGTATTGAAACAGTTTTTGGGGAAAATCGGACTACATCAGTTCGACCCACTGGACTGTAAGAATTAAAAAGGACTGCGGCTGTTCGATCAACAGGCCAACAGCTATTGCTGTGAAACCGGATTACAATAGTTCGACCAACTGACTGAAATAGTTATGTGGAAAAGGACTGCAGCAGTTCGATCAACTGGACTGCAGTATTTTCGGTGGTGATTGAATGTGACCGTTTCTGGTGCTGTCATTTTACATTTCTAAAAATTTTAACTATCTCCGAAAATTGGAATGTCGCCTTCACGACCTTGGTAATTGACATACGATCTCATCGGGCCGACAATCACTCAATTTGGATGCACGAAGAAGAAGTTATCGAAGAAACGAAATTGGTTGGTTAGCCCCTTGCTCCAAACATGTTGATGACGTGATTGTACCCAAAAAATATTATTCTCCAATTTCAAAATTTTACCTTCATGTCGTAGGATATTGAAATGCGGTCGCATCGAGCCAAAAATCATCCAATTCGGACGTGAGACGAAGATGATATCAACGAAACAAATTTTTAGAACAAGCCCAAGTGAGGTGTACATATCCGCAAGGCAAGAGAAACGGGGCGGAATAATCCGAGGGCTACGGAATTAAACTGCGTCGCACCACACCGAATCGGGCTATGGATTTAAGTTGCAACGAGCTACATCGAAACAAAATCAGCCGCCAACGATTACTCGCCGATTTATCAGCCCGATCTCCGCTAACTCTTCCCGCCGGCATTGGCCGTCGCCGCTCGTAATGGCCGCCGTTTTTTTTTTAAGAAAAAAAAAATTGATTTTGATGTTTTACAGAGCATCGAAAATGGATGTACCAGGGAGCATCAACGGTCTGTGTGTCCAGCGCATCGAAGATTGATGTACCACCGTTGCATAGAACTGTTGTTGGGAATGGAATTTTGATGTATCACGGAGTATCGAAGTTTGATGTACCTCATAAAATCCACGGTGGTCACTTGCTGCGCATCGAACTTTGATGTAACTGGAAGCATCGAAGAACTCTGACGTGGGTGATGGACACCTTTGACGTGGGTGAGTGAAAACAAAGGTAGGTGAACGAAACCCTGAAGAGGGTGAACAGACCTGAGGCCGCCGGCTTTGGCCGATTTTTTTTTTTTTTTTTTTTTTTTTACGTTCCGCGACACTTTCTCCGAAATGTGGTTTTTGCCTTCGGACCTTTGATGACAAGTTTTCAAAACTGTTGTCTGTTCTAACAACGGCTTCTTGTAACAATTCTATGGATTGTTATCTTTTCTGCGAGCCTCTTGCGTCAAGCTTTTTGAACTGTCATTTTTTCTCCGAACTTCTTGTAACAATTTTTCCTGTGACCTTTGTTTTTGGAGCCTTTCCCTAGGGCTTGCGAGCTCCTAAAGGGTAATTAGACAACCCTGCGACCAACGGATCACGGTAATTGCAATCAAAATCGGATCAGCAGCATTACGATCAATCGATCATGTGATTGAAATCAAAACTGGCTCAAGCCGTGTTGCGGATCGAACATCCAGCAACAATTTTGATGATGTTTTTACGCCATCTTTCACCGTGAACCGAACGTCCTGACAACAGTTTTAACAACCCTTGTAGTGGTATATATTGGGTGCTTTCCGAAGGTAATAGTTTCCGAAAAAGTTCGAATTGCGAATCTGGACTGCAGCAGTTGCGATCAACTGGACTGCAGTAATTTCGATCAGAATTGACCGCAGCAGCTTCGTTTAACGGCTGCAGGAGTAATCAATTGAAGGCATCCAAACTGAAATTTCTGGATTTTTTTTTTTTTTTTTTTTTTAAAAAAAAAAAGGTTTTTTCCTCGTTTCACAGCAATCTTAAAGATCTTTGGCGCAAATTGAAACGAACTTTTGACCCTATCATGTTGCGGATTGAACATCCTACAACAGTTTTGATGGTGTTTCACTACATCTTTTGCCGCAGACCGGGCATCCCGGGAACACTTTCATCAGATTTTGTAGTGATGCGATTTTTAGCGGTATCAGAAGGTAATAGCTTCAGCAAATATGAAACAACGAATCTTGATTATAGCAGTTGCGATCAACTGGACTGCAATATGTGCGGTTATATGGTCTGCAGCAGCTGCGATCAGCTGGACTGCGATTATTACGATCAAACTGTGGTGCAACAGTGATTTTTCACGACGTTCAAACTGCTTTTCCACGGACATGATTTTAAAGCATTCTGAACAACTTTTCTCAATGGGAAAACACGATTCCTTTCCTCGTATCCCCTTAGTCGGCGCCAATGTTTGTACCCAAAATTACTTTTGGGCACGAAACGCGATGAATGGATAGTTTTGGTGAGTATTTTGGGTTAGGGGTCGATTTGAAGAACAAAATGAAAGACAGAGGCTTAACGTGGTTCGGCATAGGTTGCCTACGTCCACGGGCGAATCCCCTTGGGGAGTGATTTTGTATTGATAGTAAAATTACATTGTATATTTTTTCCCCTATTGGCTACCCCTCTTTCTATCATTTCTGCTCCTCCTATTTATATAATTGTATACATAATTTCAATATAACTTAAATGACACTAACTGCTCATTTATGCCTCCCTCTTCAATTCCACATGAAACTGCTGAAATTATTATTGCATGTATGAAACTGCTGGAATGAATATTGCATGGCTGAAACTGCTGGAATTCAATTCTGCATGAAACTGCACATTTATGCTTCCATGATAAATTCTACATAAATGATGGCTGGTAGTATTGGTGGACACTTGCTGGCAGAACAACTGACTGCATGGGTAGGGACTGGCTTGATGGTTGACATGCATGATGGCTGGCAGTGTGGATGGAGGTCGGCCGGGCGACATGGTTGGAAACTGGTCACTGGTTGGCAGTGCGGAAGAGTTTTTGGATGGGAATTGGTTAGCAGCATTGCTGGCTACAAGACTGAAAATTGGCTAAGGGTGCGACTGACTTCGATAGTTGACCGACGGTTGACTTAGACTGTTGACCGACCGTTGACGTTACCATTGACCATTGACCGGACGTTGACTTTGATAGTTGACCGACTTTGACCATTGACCGGTCTTGTGCAGACTGGCGGGCTGCCTTGGTTGACTGGTTAGCGGGCTTGGATGAGGACCAAAAGATGATTCAAGTATCAATTTGGCCCATTAAGTGGTATTTTTACTTATGGTACAAACAATTTCGCTTAGCAATCTGTATGGACTAACTCCAATATAATTCCAAGAGAATCAACTAGACAGTCAGACTCAAGCAATGAAAATATATCCAAGAGTTGTATCTCAATTTCTCAATTCAATCTGCAATCAAACAAATAGGAATTTGCGAGCCCGATTGAATATAAGAAATAACTTGAACGGTACCAAAGACCAATGTTCAAGTGTCAATCAATTTATATCAACAACCAAAGGTTGGATTATCTAATTGATTGAACTTACGCACAACATGTGATATTTATATTATATAAAAAAATATAATGCGGAAATGAAATAAGACAGACACCAGAAATTTTGTTAACGAGAAAACCGCAAATGCAGAAAAACCCCGGGACCTAGTCTAGATTTGAACACCACACTGTATTAAACCGCTACAGACACTAGCCTACTCCAAGTTAACTTCTGACTGGAATGTAGTTGATCCCTAACCAATCTCACATTGATCAAGGTACAATTGCGCTCCTTACGTGTCTGAACCCCAGCATGATTCTACGCACTTGATTCCCTTAGCTGATCTCACCCACAACTAAGAGTTGCTACGACCCAAAGTCGAAGACTTGATAAACAAATCTATCTCACACAGAAAAGTCTATTGGAATAGATAAATCTGTCTCCCACAGATAAACCTATGAGTTTTGTTCCGTCTTTTGATAAATCAAGGTGAACAGGAATCAATTGATATACCAGACTTATATTCGCGAAGAACAGCCTAGAAATATCAATCACCTCACAATAATCTCAATCGTATGGTAGCGAAACAAGATATCGTGGAATCACAAACGATGAGACGAAGATTTTGTGACTACTTTTTATCTTGCATATCGGAGATTAAATCTCAAGCCAATCTTAGAGAATCTAGTACTCAATCACGATAGAAAACAACAAGATCGGATCACGCAACTATAGAGAAAATAGTTGGGCCTGGCTTCACAATCCCAATGAAGTCTTTAAGTCGTTAACCTAAAGGGTTTCATGAAAAACCTAAGGTTAAAGGAGAATCTACTCTAGTCGCAACTAGTATCACACAGGAGGTGTGGGGATTAGGTTTCCCAGTTGCTAGAGTTCTCTTTTATATAGTCTCCAAATCAGGGTTTGCAATCAATATTACCTTGGTAACAAAGCATTCAATATTCACTGTTAGATGAAAACCTGATTAGACTCAAGCTAATATCTTTCAACCGTTAGATTGAACTTAGCTTGTTATACACAAATGAAATGTACCTTCATTTAGATATGAGTAACCGTACCTAAACGTGTACACCTTGTTGGCTCAACAATAGTTAACCGAAGTTAGTCATATGAACACTTTCATATCAACCTCATTCATCTTAACCATAACTAGTTCAAATGACTCAAATGAAACTAGTTTTAGAGTTATTCAATTGTTTATATTCTCATAGAAGTATACAAGACATAATTGAAGCAAAATCGATTTTGGTTCACTCGAATCAAGTCATGAACATTATAGCCATGGTTTGCAAAAGATTGCATTCCTTATTATATAAATGTATTAGTTCATGAACAAACCGATTTTAGAACATCATCCACTCAGGTATGCAAACAGGTATGCATACCTTAGTGGTCGGAGTAAGTTTTGGTTCGCCAGTATGCGAACGGGTACACATAACTCCAAACTCAGCATAAATTCCCAGACCTAAACCTTACGCCAGTACGCATACCGGTATGTTTACTAGGTTCCCGGACTTTCACAAACCAACGGGTACGCATATGGGTATGCATACTATGGTTCCCGGACATGGATTACATATATGCAAGTACGCATACTATGCTTAAATACAATTGTTCTAAACTCTCATTTCAACCATTGAAACATTCTCGGAAGACGGGAATAGCTGTCTCACACAAACTATTAGCTTCAAAGCAATTTTCAAGTGATCTAATGATCAATACGAAACATTCCGAGTCTACATCAAATGACCGTCTCACACAAATCATGTAAGATGTTACCAGGCGATTTTCACATGATCATCTTTTGACTTTCGTCAAGGATATAAGATGAACTTGGTTAAAGCGAAAGCTTACCAACACATATTTCGAGAAATATGTACGCGAGTTAAACTCAACTCGAAATATCAAATGTGTATCATTGAAGTCTATATAGCTATACGACTTTTGTCTCAAATAGGAGATAGAGTAGATAGACTTTTGAGTGATAGATGAGTTCAAGTCTCCACATACCTTTTATCGATGAAGTTCCACAAGCTCCCCTTAGTATTTCCTCGTCTTCAATAGATGAACGCCGTGAAGTCTAAGCTCAACTACACTTTCTATCCTAATCCGAGACTTAGTTATAAGTAGACTAGACATCAAGACTTATAGTTTTGGCAACTAAACTTGACAAACAAGCTTGAGATAGCAACGCTTGCGAGTTCGACCGAGCAGTGCTCTAACACATTTCTTGTACTTGAATTACAAAAAATACCCAGGAACCTGAAAAAGAGGGGGTACTAAGCACATCACCAAATTTTAATTCGGAAATCTGTATGGACAAACTTATCACAATCAGTAGCATAGATCAATAGTAAAGATCTGATACCTAGTATGAAGACAAGTTTAACTCGGAAGATCTCATAAATCAATATCCAAGTAATAACCTAGTTAATACCTGAATTGTAATATGAACCTAACTCCGACAAGAACAAATCTTGTAATATCTCTATTAGGATACGAATTCTCGAGAATAGATCTTGTAGGTTCTATACCGTCTTTTAGTAATTTTCTATGTTATTTTAACTTATTACTTGTGATATTTATATATTATAAAGATAAAAAATATAATGCGAAAAAGAAATAACACAAGACACCGGAAATTTCATTAACGAGAAAAACTGCAATGTGCAGAAAAACCCTGAGACCTAGTCTAAAACTTGAACACCACACTGTATTAAGCCACTACAAACACTAGCCTATTATCGAACTTTGGAATAGGATGTAGTTGATACTGAATCGACGCTGCGAGAAATTCAGCTTCAGTTGTAGTCCTTTATGTCTTTTGGATCTCGCATGATCCTCTGCAATACGATTCCACTAGCTGACATCCTTTACATGCTTACGTGTTGCTTTAACCTAAGTGAAAACTTTTGTGATTATTTTGTCTTTAACAGATAGCCTATTTTATTTTCTTCAGAAAGATATTCAATCAAGGTATGAAAATCTACATGATTATGAAGAGATCTTCAAGGAAATAAGATATCAAGCAAACTCAATATTAGGTTAAACTTATTATATTCAAAAGTTACAGAGATACTTAATCAATTCTACCTCACAAGAACAATCTAAACAAATCAAAACAGAAGTGATTTAGATACATATCTTGTGGAATTACAAAGTCTGATAAGAAGAGTACTTCGTGATTTTTATATATCAAGTTCCTAATCTAAAGTCTTGAAACCTTAGAAGATCAATCAGAACAAGATTCAGATAACAAGAACTATCGGGTAAAAGATAGTCTGGCCGGGCTTCATGAGTCCCTTAGTAAAGTCTTCCATTGTCGTAACCTAATACAGTTTTATTAGAGAAAACCTAGGTTTTTAGAGGATGATTCTAGCCACAACTAGGACACAAAAGTGCCAGGATTGAATTTCTAGTGTGCAGGGAGTCCTCTATTTATATTGATGAACAATGCCAAACAAAGTAGGTTCGTGAAGTAGTATTCATGTTTACGAATTGCTTTGTATTGAATAAATCTAAACTTCTCCATATGAATTGTGCATGAAAGCATGTGATAAGTTTGCTTTGAATTATAAAAAAGATGTGTGCAAAAACAATGCACCAATGCCAGAGACCCGTGGTAAGTGGTTGTGGAACCGTCAAGCATAAGTAGAATAATTATCACAAGACCGAATCGGTTCGTGAACTGTCAAAACAGTTCGTGAACTCAAAGTCGTCTCGTAACTCAAGAACCTTTTGATTTGGGAAAGTTCGAGAACTGCCAAAATAATTTGTATACTTGGAAACAAAATATGTACATGAAATATTCAAAATCATCTAGTTCGCGAAATGTCAAAATAATTCGTGTACCTTTGAATTATATAATGTCTAGTACTATCTCAAAATCGACTAGTTCGCTAACTGACCAGGTCAGTTCGTGTACGCGAGTTAGTTGGGATAAAAATATTTAGTCTTTATATTTAAAAGTTGAAGTTCGTGAACTGGTAAACCATTTTGTGAACTTTAAGAACTAATTTGACGTATTCCTTAGCTTGCATTTCTGCGTTGCAAATGTTTATCAATATACTTAAGTCATATGACTTGTCTCAGTATATATAATGGTAGATAATATGAGTAACTAAGATAATTAGTTTTCACATATATACCTTCGCTGTTGAAGTTCCCATTGACGTCGTATTCATTCTTCAATCTTCAAGGTCGATTGGTGAATACGGATGCTTAACTACTATTGTCTAATCCCAGCCCAAGACTGACTTTAGTATATTATAAATCAAGACATAATTTTGATCAACTAAGCTTGACCACAAGCTTGACATATCAAGACTTGTGAGTTTGACCAAGCGATGCTCTAACAAAACCACTTAAAATCAATCAGTTTGTGTTCTTGAGGACTCAAAAGTGTTCAAGAACATCTCAAAATCAATCAGTTCGTGTAATAAGAGATTTATTCATCAAGTATAAATAAACTCAAAGTTCGTGCACTTACCAATTATGATATCAATTATGATATCAAAATGATGGCAGAAAAAACCTGGGACCTATTCCAATTTTAAATACTCTCAAAATTAAGTTGTTATACAAATTGACAACCGTAACTTCGTATAGTTGAGACCAAGTGAATAATCTTTCGTTGCTCAGTTCCTTCAGCATCCATGTGCCTACAACCAGTCTGGACCATGCACGTGATTTCAAAGAAAAAATCCACAATCTTGAGTTGTTTCACCGCTGCGAAGACTTCCGCTCTCAAGTCTTTTGAGTCATAACCCGAAATAACAAAGTACTAAATTTATTTCGGTATCCAGCAGACTTATTAATCTCCCAAATTAATCTTTAGATCAAAGATACAGTAAAGTAAAGGATCTTTCGTTTAGTTGGTATATACTCATTTGGTCAAAGATCAAAGCAAGATAGTGATACTAAAATAATCAATCTCAGTGAAAAAGCTCTATCCAAGTAACTAGATAGTTTGTTCGATCTTTCTGCAAGCCTTATGTCTATCAAGATGATTGCTTTTTGATTCCAGAAAAACAACTGTAAGAAAAATCACAAAGCTTAGAAAGAAAGAAAAAAATCTTCAAGTCTTCAATCTTCAAAGTAACCACCGCAAACAACTTGATTCCACTATTAATCAATACATACGGAACAAAGTTTGTTAACGTTGACTGATCAACATTTGTATATAGAGATCTTGAAACACGATATCTGTAATAGTCAAATTCTCAAACAAATTTGAGTGGCCTTATATCAGAAGAGAATGACCATTAAGTAAACAAGTCTAATCTATCAAGAATAACTATACTGTTAGTCCTTAATCAAATAAATAATCAATCAAAAAACTAAAAATAATACGATTTAGTTTCCCTCCAACAGTACTAGTAAAAGCTTATTGACTCCAAAGAAGATTTCAAATGAAGGCAACACAAAATGTTTCACCTAATTATATTACTCGTATCTCTTAACAAGTTGGTTTCCCACACGATTAATCAAGATGTGTGTCAAGGGATGAGTTCGTAAGAATAAAAACTCTATTATTTATTGTGTGATGACCAAGTCTTGATCGGAACCCAAGGTATTATCAATTTCAAAAAAAAATTAAGATATGCAATGAATGTTTATTTCCAAAATTAACAAATATAAATTATATTCCAGTTATATTAAATTGATATCTCTCACAGGTGACAACTGCTATTAGATAGCATACATCCATGTACATTACTAATACGGTAACTAGAGATATACAAACCTTTGGGGATGTGGTAAGAATATTTTTTTCTTATCTATGAATTGAAAAATGGGTTTCAGGATCATGCCTTGAGTATCAAAGGAAAGTACTTGAATAATAATATATTAGGATTTATCATATGTTCAAATCACTCTGTCGACATTTATGAGCATTCCAAGCCTAACCTATGTATACCTCGATGTCTGCAGAAATCCAAATATAACAAACATAAAAAAGATATAAAGTTTGGCTAGACTTGTTAGGATCGGTCTTATATTAGATCCTTACTAGGTATGGTCCTAGATTAGATCTTGAATCACTTTTTCAACTACCAAATAAGTTTCGCAAGTCTACTTCCTTAGACCATGTAATTGAGATTGCTTTCAAATATAATCCCATGGTATGGATTCATCTGGAAGTTCAACACACTAAATAATAACGAACTACCAATTAGTGCAATATCGATAGCACGAAGTCCATAAATAAACTATACTTCATAACTCCATATACTCAAGTTGTAGAAATGACCAGTATATCATTCCTTGGTGATACTTTGATTATAGTATAATGACCAGTTCACCAATGCTAAAGTCATTGTAAACAAACTTTACTTCGTATATTATGTTTTCAATGAATATTGACTTGAAAGAAGATAGAAATGAAGCAATTCAAGTTAGTAGTTACTAACCTCGAACATAAGGATGATATATGCATTGTTGTCGACACGTCTTCAGGTTTTTCGCGAGTAACAAGATCAAGTCTCTACATTTATATCTTCCTAGTCTAACCTAACGAAGTTGGCTTTAGTAATCAAATCAAGCGACTTTGAGTTTTGGAACTAAACTTGATAATCAAAATTGATATACCAACGCTTGGAGGGTTCCACCAAGCAATGCTCTAACAGTGATCATTTGTTTTTAAGGCGAATGGTAAGGAAGGGTTACCTTCTTCATTTTGTTAGAAGGCTCTAGTCTAAACTTCGATCACATGGATTACGCTCAACACACTTAAAGCATATGAGAGTTGGTGAAATTTTTGTCAAATGATTATGAGCTATTGAGTAAAATGATTATGTAATATGGAGATACTTAATCAAAAAAGATTTAAGGGTGATAATAAATATAATAAGAGAGCCACATATTAACGAAGAGGTGTTTTTGTGCAAGTACCACCTTCCTAACTTAATTTCATAGCCAAAAAGCAAAATTCAGCTGAAATGATTGATGAAAATAAAGCATCACCTGATGCATTCTACATCCAAGACACAAGATTTCTAAATTATGAATTAATTCTTTGAAAAACCAACTTTAGAAGTAACTTTTTCTAAAGTATGTTGGACATAATCGATAAAGTAATACATAATATATGAAAGCATAGTAGATGATTTGGATTACGACCTTTAAATGAAAATGTGATTCATATGGTAATATATAATATGTATTATACAAATAAGAAATGATTCATTTGAAATATTGTGTCCAATCAAACACAATAATACAGCATATAAAAAGAAATGATTCACATAGCTAAAACAAAATTAATTAATATCATGACATTCTAATATTATGAATGTTTGGTTTTTAAAATCAAAGGTCATTAAGATTTTCAAAACTTATTAAGTACTTTAGAATTTTAGGTTTAAGCTTTTATTCGCATTGAAGAAACACGTAGCAATCATAAATAACAAAGCCTGCATTCTATTAAATAATGATAAAGTGTTCACAATATATGTAGGACATACTTGATGAAGTAAAATACAATATATGAAAATATAGTAGTTAATTTAGATTCTGAATCTTCAATGAAAATGTGATTCATGCGGTAGTATTTGGAAATCTTGCCTTATAAAACAACAGATTTCTCAAATACTAGTTTATTTAAAAAACAGGTCGGTGCAGGTACTCGGGTCGTGTTCAAATACTGGACCCGATTCCTGTCATCTTCTAAACCGAGACATATTCGAATGTATGCTCTGTTTTTCAGGAAAAAACTAACTATAAATTTTGTCAAACTTGAATCAACTATAAGACTAAATCAGTGAAATGGAAACTCTTGCTCTTATTTTTGAATGGAAACATCTTATTCTTGTTTTGTTTTGATCAATTTAATGATTTTGATCAAAATTGAAATATGTTTTGATCAAAATACAACTAGCAAAAGTCGTAAATACAACTTACCACCATTACCTTCTCTTGTTTCCTGTGAATCTTTCTATCGATCCGACATTTGATTCTTCAATATGTACATAAATGAACTTGATGACAATAGGCTGATGAAGTAACTCAAGATGAAATGGAAGCTCCCTCAAAGAAAACCCAACTCCACCAGGATAGAAGAAAATGTTGAACTTTTATGTTACTTTAGAAAATTTACTTGTAATCCCCTAAGGCTTGATTGGAAGCCAAAACTTATATCTATTGTTGCTAGTTAGCTTTTCCAATGAAGAACAAGATGAAAATGGGGGAAGCCGAGAAGAAAACCAGACATAAACAACGAAAAAAGTAGTTTTGGTTGCTTTTAATTAAAGAAGAATTAAAAAATAATTTATTTGAATATTGTGTTTAATTAAATACAATACAATATAAAAACAAATAATTCGCGTAGTTATAACAAATAAACTAATACATTCTACAGTAAAACTTCGATAAATTAATAGCCTTGGGACCGGAGAAAATTATTATTTTAGCGAAGTTATTAATTTATCGAGTTAAAATTTAGCCTGTACAAGCCTAGTTGGGACCGGAGAATTTAATTATTTTAGCGAAGTAATTAATTTATCGAAGATTAATTTATCGAAGTTCTACTGTAATATTGTTATTGTCTGGTTTTAAAATCAAATGTCATTAAGATTTTGAGAACTCATCAAGTACTTTAAAATTTTAGGTTTAAGTTTTTATTCACATTTAAGAAATTCGTAGCAGTAATAAATAAGAAAACTAATAATTATTTTTTTATCCGATAAAACATGAAAGTATCTTGGTAATGATAGATAGCAAAGCTTGTGTTTCATTTAAATAATGAAGTTTTCAATTTCAATGTTGATTATTATGATGAGTAAAATAAAGTTCTATTTGAAAGAAAAAAAGTAAAACAAATAAGCAAGATAGGACAATTAAAAAAAATCTTTGTAATGATTCTGGCAATTGGGCTTTTAGAAATACTTATTTAACCAAATTAATTGAAAATGAGAATGTACCATGTACACTACCTAATTTTAGTTCAGAAACCTGTATGGACAAAACCTAATACAAGATCTAATTAAAGATGCTTTAACAATATGTATGTAGAGTTTTTCTCTTATCTTTTCCACAATCAATATGCTTAGACAACAAAATATGTGAACCTAACTGTGTAGAAGAGTTCTTGGACGATCTCACAAATCAATATCCAAGATCAATTTAGCCGTATCCAAATTAAGAGGATCTGAATTCTGCCAAGTATGAAACTTGTTATCTATCTTTCAAGATCCGAATTCTACAACAACGAGTCTCGTAATTCAAATAATAAGTACTTAAACTATATAGATTAAATATGTACTACTTGTTGTTAGAGTAGTGCTCGGTCGTACTCACAAGTTTTGCTATCTCAAGCTTGTTGTCAATGTTAGTTGAACAAAACTTTACCGAGATTTGTAGTCTACTTAAGCCAAGTCTCGGACTAGGTATAAAAGTTGGTTGTTGAATATTAGACATCACAAAATAACCCTCGAAGACTGAAGATCGACAAAGACATTTGGAGAACTTCATCAACAAAGGTATATGAAGACTGAAGCATTTTATTTAGGGCTATTTAACGGTTGGTACCCAGCAAATGTCCGACACCTAACTTTGGTACCCAACATTTGAAATATTAACGGTTGGTACCTTGATCATACGTTGACCGTCAATGACTCCAATTCACCAATTTTTATTTTATTATCTCTAATTATTATGAAAATTTTATTTAATTATCTCTAATTATTATGAAATGGTTTATAGAATTTACAAATGTGTCCCTATTAAAAACCCCAAATTATCAAATACTAATCTTCTTCATAATCCCGATCTCTCAAAATCTCTTCGGTTTTCTTTTTCTTAAATTTTCATTTTTCAAACTTTCATTTCATATTTCAAACTATTTCTCATTCTCTTCGCTTTCTTTTTTGATTTTCTTTCATATATGCAAAAAGATCTCTTCATGTTCTTTACCAATAACACAACAATACATGCAAACATTATCTATCTTTTCTTCTTCTTTTAGTTCTTCACTTTGAACACGCAGTAGCAAGATCAACCTTTTTACCTAATTATTGATTAAATTGGGTTTCAAACCGATTCATCTTTCTTCATGTGATCACGATCATTTTCATCAATGAAGTTTCAAGGCAAGAAAACAGAGAAGAATGGATAGAGGTGCTATTAAAGATATTAAAGATTTTAGTATTTGTGGATGTTTAAAACTATGGGTTGTACTCGAATTCGAGTTTACAGTAGGGAAGGAGCTATAAAAGGGGAAAAATACGCAATACACAATGATCTGTCGCCTAACAGTATTGCACACCACCTGTTTGATAAAAAATCTCAATGTCTTCTTTACATGTCTTCCATGTTTCGTTAACTTAGCAGACTACCCAAACAATTTGAGTCTTCACCATTCATCATCAACTTGAACGACAATAAGATTCATTTCTTCCCAATTTAATTTCTTGCCTTGGATAGGAACATTACCGAATTTCTACCAATCTTGTACCCAAACTCTCCGTTTACTCTTTGGCTGCAAAAATGTTTCCAAACCCGTCGAACTCAATATACTTTGCCGGAAGTTACCCTCTCGCCAACACAAGATAACTCTAAAGTTTGAATTTAATCGAGGTGTTATTATATTTATTGGACCTAAGTTTGCTGAGTGAAAGGAAGTTAAGCTAGGGTTTTTGGTTATTTATCTGGGAAGATGGAGTTGTGGGGAAGGGCAAATAATATGAATTTTTTTTTTGGTATTAAAATTATATTTCTTAAAAGAAAATAATAAAAAATCAGGTCAAAATATGGTTGTTGACGGTCAACGTATGGTCAAGGTACCAACCCTTAATATTTCAAATGTTGGGTACCAAATCTAGGTGTTGGACATTTGTTGGGTACCAAACATTAAATAACCCTTTTATTTACTAAAAATCTTTACCGTTCTATCTATATGAGACTATGCCATGTGACTTATAGTAGATTTATTGCAAAGAAGAAATTTCGAGTCAAGCTTGTCTTGTTAAACATCTCGAAATATAATTGAAGCAATGGATGTTCATTGGACCATAGCAATCTTACTTCAATACAATTTACTGTTCACGAACTAATGTTGTGGCTCATTTGAAAAATTGCCCAAGCAATGATATTTATATATATGGTAAATGGGAAGGTTTCAAACATCAAAAGAGAGTTTTTCAGCATTACTATAATTTGGATTCAGGGTAAGTTGTCGAACCACTTCGCAAACCATGGATATCTGATATTTGAAATATAGGAAGGTTGGCGAACCCAGTTCGCAAACCGTAAGGTTCTGAATGAGATATTTTAATTTGAGCATAATCTGATGATTTTAAACAAGATTGAACTTTAAAATGATGATCTCGGAGAATCTAATCCTAAAAACATATTCGCCATGATCAGATCTAAAGATCAATGGTAAAAAAAAATTGATGAAAATAAAAATTTGATATCTAAACTAGAATTTACTTGATTACAATTTTAGTGAATAAAATCTAGAGAAACAAGTTATTTTCTTAATGATTATTATAGATTTGTACTTGCTAAGGTTTATTATTGATTTTGATCATAGAATCTAGATTATTTTCCTAATTAGCATGAGAATCTGATCTCTGATCAGGTTTCCGGTGACATGAAGTTACGGTTTTCTGATTATCTTCTAAGTTTTTTTTTTTTTTTTTTTTTTTTTTTTTTTTTTCGGAAAAAGAGGCGAACCTCATACATTAATCTGCTTGATAACTGTTACAGTACTGAATCCATTGATAATTGAGAATTACAATCTTTATAACAGTTTCGGAATTTAAGTTATTACCTTCAAGACTTTGGACTCTCCATGGATCAGATAATACAACCGTTACAACCAATTTCAAATTCAAAAACCAGATAGACAGAACAGTATTAAGTGGGTTAAATGTCCATGTTTGATTGTTAGAAACAAAACCAAACAATTCAACATTACTGCACAAGGCAGGGATGTCAGGATCAACAAAAGATCTATCCATTTCTCAAGGTTTTTCATAACTAAGTTAAATGGCCATGTTTGGGTTGTATAAGACAACATCAAACAATTTAACATCACTGCACAAGACATAGAAGTTAAAATCAGCAAATGATCCATCCATTTCTCATGTTTTTTCATAACCATGTTAAATGGCCATGTTTGGGTTGTAAAAGACAACACCAAATAGTTTAACAACACTACACAAGGCATTTAAGTTAGGATCAACAAATGATCCATCCATTTCTCCAAATTTTTCATAAACAAGTAACTAGAGAAACAAATTAAAACTAAATTAAAGTAACAGGAAGTAACAAATTGTGTCTGAATCGGTCTGCAGTAATCTGAAGTGGTCTGAATCGGTCTTGAGTAGGTTTGAATCGGTGTCTGAGTCTTAGAATTTGGTGTTGTTGTTGTTGTTTTGGTTTCTGCTGTTGGTGTTGTTGCTGCTTTAATTGGTTCCACTGTTGAAGAACTTGGTGTTGCTTTTGTTCCTACTGAAATTAGTGTTCTATTAAAAATAACATTTCCGGTAAAATTAAGCAATCTCATGATTAGATAAAGAAAAAACAGACCAAAGCAAGAAAAGACCCACAAATGAAAAAGATAAAGAAATCCAGTAAACCTAAAATAAAACCCAAATCTAACAAATGATTAAAACCCTAAAAGATATGCCCAAATCATATAAAAGAAATAGCAAAGTGATAGATCAAACTCTTAACAAAAGATATCAGCAACAAAAAAAACACAATCAAGAAGAAAACATTGGTAAAATAAACCCAAAATCTAGAAAATTAAAAAAGCAAAACGAAAATTAAACATAAAAACAAAGGAACAAAATGATGGAATTGATGAGATGATTAAGTTATTTGTGATGTTATGCTCAGATTTGTTCCCGACGACGGCTTAGGGATTCAAAGTTTCTCTTATCGTTTAGGAGGAGAAGAGAGGAAAGAGAATTATCTTCTAAGTTGGTTGTGGTTAATGACGGTTTAGAAGAGAATCATAGAGAGAGGAGAGAGAATTATCTGAAGTATTTTCTATTATCAAAATGAACTTGTTTACATCATCAGCATTTCCGTCTATTTATACATGATATGAACATGACAATTACATGTAGATGACTAAGCACGTGACAACTTGGACTTAAACAATTTTCCGCCTTATGCTTGTACCGACTTCGGACAGCTATTCGTTATGACTACCCAGCTTTCTAGGCCTCCCCTCAGCTGACAGCATCGAGAATCTTTTTAGCTTCGCATTCGGACTTAGTTCTTCCACTCCTATCTCCGTGTCTATGTCTTGTTTGGTCGCCTATGGCTCGATTCTTGGATATCTGGTTCATGTCTTCGACGTCTGACCTTGAGTCTTATTTTATGTCTCAGTTGTAGTACTCTTCAGCTGTCAGTTCTCGGGTATATGTTATATTTTTTCATCTATATTTACCGGCTAAGCTATGAAGCTTAATAGTGCATCTCCGGTATATATACCTTCAACCAACTACCCCTCCCTATATATGGATTTTTGACGTTTTTATAAATTCAAGTTGGGGAGCACTTTAGCATGCTTATTGATAGTTGTTATGCACCCTTAAGTAATGAGCTATGATGGTGCACTATTCAGTTTTGACCCAATTGCCAACTTGAGTATTGCACCATGTGTAGATGACAAAATATAGTATCTACCAACAACTAACAGCTAGAGTGTCCTGGAGCTCGGAGCTAAGAAGGATCTCACGTCGAGATCAAGTAATAAGTCCTCACCTCGAGCACGATCTGAAGATAAAGACTTAACAGAGGATAAAAGACGACATATAATACAATGACACGTGTAAGATGCGAGTTATGGAGAAAGTAGTGAAGATAAAACCAAGGATTTTAGGTTCAATGCCTAGAGATCGAGAGACATTGAAGATCACAAATCGAGAGATTAACTTACTAACGAAGTAAAATCTGAGTGGATCATGACGTCACCTGATAAGTGTTGTAAAACACCTAAATTTATATCTATTGTTCATGCTTTCTTTGTGAGTTTCTTGTAAATTATGTATCTTATGATTGCTTTTGAGTTTTATAGGTGTTTTGGAGTCATTGGAGCAAAAAGGAAGTGGAGCTAGCTCAAATCCAAGATTTATTCTCATCATCCCGAAGACAACGAATAGACGAAGCCACTGGCAAAAGAATGAGATCATTCCAACATCGTATGAAGAAGCTGCGAGCATTTTAAGCGTATCAGAGTCGTGGAATTTGTTAACTGAGCTGAAATGAGATTGCTGAGGTGGCCCTTATCAAATTGCTGGGCGCCTATAGCAATTTTGTGCATTACATGCCCCTAAACCAGATCGAATTTCATTCTTCATCATTACAGTCCATCTGTATTTCAGAGCAGAGAGCTAGCCATGATGGCTGGTTGGAAGAGAGGAATCGAGAAGATAAAGAGGAACCAGAGTTACAGTGGATGAGATTTGTTGTTGCTGTCGAATCGATTCAAGAAGAAGGGTTTGCTAGAAATTGTGGAGATAAAGGGTTTGATGTTGATTTCAGAAGATGGGTTTGATTGTTTATTTCGTCTGGAATTATGAATGGATGGGGTGAATTCAATTCGAGTTGGGAATGGTTTGATGAACATGTGTTGATTGAGAAGAAAACGAAACTAGGGTTTCTGTGGTGAAAACAAAGATGATGCTTCTGCTGTTGCTGCAGTTGAATTGGCTAAGAAAAGATTGATGGGTATGACTGAGATGATGAAGGAATTGCTCTGGAGTTTCGATGGCCTGAATTTTATAGATGTATGTATAGGTTTTAGGTACAAAGTTGTTTAGGTGGTGTTGGTTGGTTGGAGCTGGTGGTCTGAGAAGTGGATGAGCTGAAATGGTCTTGTTTGATAAAGTGTTGTTAGTCTGGTATTATGGCTTGACTTGCAGGAATGTGAATGATAAAAGATGATGTTGATGCTCAGCTGGTCAGATTACGAGAAGTGTGGAAGAATTGGTGAGAACCAGAAGTTGAGATCAATTGAAAGATGAAGATGATTCTGTAGTTGGGGTTGCTACTGTTTGGTACTGAGATGCTGATAGTGGTGCTGAGAGCAGGTGTTATAGTTGCAGTTTAGCGACTGGTGGAATTACGGGAAATGCCTTTGGTGGGGATTGTGCCGAAGTTATAGATGAATGTGTAGGATTACTGCATTGGAAGAATGAAGTTGTTGTTGTTGCTGCAGGCAATTGCAGATTGTGGATTCTGGTGGAGTCATGAGCTAAGTTAATGGAAGTTGAGATTGCAGAACAATGGATGGTGTTATTGATTGAGCTAATGGGTCTGTGGAATTCGTGGTAGCTTTGATGGAATTGCAAACTGGTTGTGATGTGTGTAATGGATGGAGGAATTGAGAAGGAAGTAAACAAGAGTTGGTGTGCAAGGATATGCTGCAGCTATTGCAGTCAAGAGTTGTGGTGATTATTATAGGATTTGGCTGTTGGCCTGAGATGGTGGTCTGTGATGTTCAGTGGAGTCGACGAAATTTAGAAGATGCAGGCTAAGTAGCTGGTGCAGCCGGAGTTGGAGAATGTCATTGCAGGTAGAGGTGGTGTTGCAGTTGTAGACAGAAGTGAAGCTGAGATGAATTTGTTGAAATGGCAGAATGAATTGATGTTGATGTTAAGAACTGGTTGTGTTGCAATGAAGAAAGGGAGCATGTGTGCTAGTAAAGATGCAAGATGAATAGCCACCATGGCTGTATATGCACTAGTGAAGTGCAATGATGGCGCATCATTAGTCATGGCAGTGCAATGGCTTATGCCATGGCAACTCAACCAAGTCAGCCCAATTAGCTCACCTGAATAGCTGACTTTGCATTGATTAGTCTATTTCATAGAACTTAGTGCTATTAGGGAGTTAAACTTAATTGTGCTTTTACACTTTAGGTTTCTTTCTAGGTAGAATTCACATGTGCATCTTTTAATGTGTTTGTGATGAAATCAGGAAATTATCGGGATATATTTGCGATCAAGGTATCCTAGGACTTTTAGTAAATGAGAGATTAAAATACCAATTCTAGTCATTGATGAAAATACATGTTTGTGAATGATACAACCCCTTGACCAATATCTTCCTCTTATTGATTACTTTCATATTTTATTGCTTTCAATTATTTTTATTGTTTTGCTAAAACAAAAATCCCCATGGTTACTAAGAAACTGAAATATTATAACAACAAAAGCCTCTATGTGGGAGCGAACTCTTTCTTGCCACATACTTCATTTAAATTTAGTTGAGTGAGAAAGTGAAATTATTTTTGACGCATACGACATCGATCAAATTTTGGCGCCGCTGCCAGGGTGGCATACGACTTGTTATTAAGTTTTTAGTTTCTATTTATTATTTTTGCTTATATCTTTGCTTTTTGTTTCTTGTTTCGTTTTTCTGACTTGTTTGCGAGAATCGTTTTTTCAGGTACTAATCTCTGGCTCCCAAAAATTAGAATTATCCAAGGTGGGGGATAGCTACTCGTAGAGGAACAATACTCCAAGAGAACCTGGACAATACGTAAGAGCAAGAGTTAGAAGTAGAAGACGAGACTTTACAACTAGAAGAAGAACAAGAGGTTCCTATTGTAGAAGAACCATTGGTTGAAAAAGAAGAAGCAATGGGTGATGCAAATCGTACACTCAAGGACTTGGCTTCTCACAGGCTTGATACACAACGATGGTGTATTCAAACAAACTCAACCTTCGAGATCAAGCTGGGGTTGATTAGAGAGTTGCCGAAGTTTCATGGCATGGTGAATGAGGATCCAAACAAGCATCTCATGGATTTCCACAACGTTGTCATGGCTATGCTTCCAGCGGATATTAATGAGGATGGAGCGATTATGAAAGCTTTTCCATTTTCTTTGGCGGACAATGCTAAGGAATGGTTGTATTACTTGCCTTCCGGAAGTGTCACTACATGGAACGGATTGAAGAAACTCTTTCTAGAGAGGTATTTTCCTGCATCAAAGGCTACTTAAATTCGCAAAGAGATTTTTGGGATAAAGCAAAGTGTGGGAGAGTCATTGTATGAATGCTGGGAGCGATACAAGAGATTGGTGGCAAGCTATCCACACCACCAATTCAACGACGTAATGATTATCCTATACTTCTATGAAGGTCTCCAAGCAAGTGATAGGAATCTTCTTGAAGCTGCAAATGGTGGTGCACTTATGAACAAGACGGTGACACAATCTAGAAAGTTGATTGAGAGTATGGCAGCAAATTCTCAACAATTTTCAAGTCGTAGTTTAGAGCCACCTATCAAGAAAGATAATCAAGTTGACGAGATTTTTGAGTTACGTCAACAAATGAGCAATATGATGGCAATGATACAAAAAATTGCAGCGGTGATTGTAAAACCATCACGCCCAGCTTATGAGAACGTTGTAGGATCAGAATATCGCAACACCAAAACCCTTGCGAAATCCATAAACGACAAACTGCGAAGATATCGCAGATAAGTAATATAAATGACGCAACGGATGACGACAGCCTGAACACGAGAAAGATGTGAAGACCTGGCGAGATTTAGGAGCGTTGCGAGATTTTACATTTGAATACTTTCGAGTGTGTCGCAAGCCAGATCCGAAAATAAAGGACAGCTTAGCTATCACCCACTATGTAATGTCCTATATAAAGGACCGAGTAGGTTTATGAGAGGGGAGATCTTTTTCGAGTGTTGGGCAAGTTAGTAAGAGAGAGAAAGTTTAGAGCGGTTGTAAATTCTTTAGCTTATTTCTTTCCTATTTTGTAACATTTATGAGTTTTAATCAATAAAGACTATAATTGTTCATCTTAAAATGACTTGATTGTGTGAATTATTATGAGGGGTGTAGTGTGGGATTTCCTGCTACTACATATGCGCTAGAAACGGGGACTGAAGATTAAAGATTATAGATTGTTGTTAAGATTGTTCAAATCAAGAAGACGATGAAACAAATTGATAAATCGGTTAAAGTAGAGAAAATTAGAGTCAAGGAATGTAATAGAAAGTTGGAACGTAACTTGATTACAAAAACAATGATTAATGAATTCCATGAAAATATCAGAGGGAGAATACATAAACGAGATTTTGATGAAAGAAAATCGTGACAATGGAGAAAGCGTCACCCTTCAAAGATTGGGAAAAACATAAGATTACGTTCACAGCAGCAGAGATACCAAAAGAAAATTTAAGTCATACATCTCCTTTGGTAATCACGGTAACCACACAGAAAGAAAAGGAAAAATCAGCAAAAACTATGGAAGAATGGGCGGTAAACAGAACTCTAGTTGATACGGGGAGTTCGGCGAATATAATGTTTTACCATGCATACAGAATAATGGGATACAAAGATGAAGAGATGTCCCCTTCAGCTTATCATATTCATGGCTTTGGCGAATCTATAACAAAACCAAAAGGAGAAGTAGAGGTGCGAATCTTGCTGGGGGAAATTGAAACACGAGTGGCACTATGCGTGGTGGATATGGAATCACCGTACAACATGTTGTTGGGAATGCCATGGATACATGCGATTAAAGCTGTAGCATCAACATTACATCAATGTATCAAATTTCCTATGCCAAGTGGGATTGGTGAAATTAGAGGGGAAACTGATAAAGCGAAATTATGTTATCAAATTGAAGTAAAACAATATGAAGGACGTGCAAAGAAGCGAAAATATCACAGAAAAATGGCGAAGGAAGCAAAGAAAGAAAAGGAATTTAGAGCTTATATAATAAGAGCAGAGGAAGGAAAAGGGATACCCAGCGAAATTTTGGAAGAAGGAACTGAACCAGCGAAGGAGATAAAAGAACCTACACCTATGGGAGAACCTAAGGCCAGTTACACTGCGGCGGAACCAACAAAGGAAGTGAATGTTGGAACCGAAGAAGAACCCAAAATGCTAAAAATTGGGACAAATATGGAGGCAGATGAAGAAGAAAGAACTATCGATCATGTCAAGAGAAATTTAAAGATATTTTCGCATGGAACATGGATGAGGTGCCTGGAATAGACCCGTCTGTGGCATGTCATAGGTTGGAAATTGACAAAAATGTAAGGCCATTCAAACAAAGAATCAGAAAAATCGCAACAACATATCATCCTCAAATAGAAGAAGAGTTGCGAAGATGCTTGTCAGAATCATAAGACAAGCAAAATACCCGGAGTGGATAGCAAATATGGTCGTAGTTCCAAAGAAGAAAAAGGGGATACGAATTTGTATAGATTTTACTGACCTAAATAAAGCTTGTCCGAAGGATAGTTTTCCGTTGCCAAATATTCCACAAATGGTCGAATCAGCGGCTGGAAATGATAGAATATCTTCTTTAGACTGATATAAAGGATACAATCAAATACCTCTCGTTTGAAGAAGATCGAGCATGCTTTTCTTTTTTCGCTCCAAGAGGATTATATTGTTACACAAAAATGCCATTTGGTTTGCGAAATGCTGGAGCAACATACCAAAGGATGGTAGAAAAGGTGTTTGCGAAATGGATACACAAAACATTGGAAGTGTATGTAGATGATATGTTAATAAAAAGCAAAGAAGCAAAAAATCATGTCCAAGATCTGAGGGAAATTTTTGAACAAATGAGACATTTTAACATCAAGGTAAATCCAGAAAAATGTATTTTTGGGGTTGCATCGGAAATTTTTTAGGTTACATCGTATCAAAAGAAGGAATACAAGTTGATCCAGAGAAAGTACGTACAAGCAGTTCGCGACATGCCAATATCAGCGACAGTAAAAGATGTACAGAAGTTAAATGGACTCTTAGCTTCGCTGGGAAGGTTCATTTCGCGATCATCAGACAAATGTAAACATTTTTTCAATATACTCAAAAAGGGGGCGAAGTTTAGATGGACAGACGATTGCGAGAAAGCTTTTTAAGGAATAAAAGAACATCTGACGAAAATATCTATTTCACAAAAGGCAGAACCAGGAGAAGAATTATTAATCTATCTTGCAACAACTTCGCATGCGTTAAGTATTGTCTTATTGCGAGTAGACGCAGGAGTTGAAAAACCAATCTATTACATCAGCAAAACCTTCAATGCTGCAGAGAAAAATTATTCAAAGATTGAAAAACTAATTTTGGCATTAGTTTATGCAAAGATTTAAACTTCGAATATATTTTCAGGCGCATGAAATAAGGGTACTGACAAAAATACCATTCGAGTCAGTAATGAAAAATTCAAAAAGATCAGGCAGAGTTGAGAGATGGAATGCACAAATAGGACATTTCAAGATCAAATATGAAATATTATCTTCACCAAAATCGCAAGTTGTTGCAGACTTCTTAGCAGAATTTCCCTTAGAAGATGATGAAGCAGTGGAAGAAATGATGGATATAGAAGAAGAACATGGAAATCCAAGAGATCTATTAACAGAGCCAAATAGATGGGAAATATTGGTGGATGGATCATCAAATGGGGAAGGTAATGGAGTTGGAATTGTTTTGATTTCGCCAGAGGGCAACAAAATGGCGTTTTCCTTCAGATTGGAGTTTGCATCCACCAATAATGAGACAGAATATGAGGATGTGATACATGCCCTGAAGTTCGCAATAGAAATGAAGTTGGAAAATGTAAGAATCACCAGCGATTCGCAATTAGTCATTTATCAAATAAAAGGAGAATACACTACAAATGAATCATCCATGAAGAAATACAAAACACTTGTTGAGGAGTTATCAGCGAGAATTCCAAAAATTAAATGGAGACACATATCAAGAAAAGATAACAGACTCGCAGATGCTTTTGCTTTTATCTCAAGTATGATGACAGACCCAGCTGCGAGATGCATAAAGATACAAACACTTTTATCACCATCAATCAATAAAGAAGAAGAATAAGAGGTAGATGTAATGATAATAGAAGATGGAGAACAAATACCCAGTATTGAAGATTGGAGAGCAGAACTTCATGCATACCTGAAAAGAGGAGAAATACCAAGGAATAGATTGGAGGCGCACAAATTATGAACTAAGGGATGGGATATTGTACCGGAGATCCTTTAACGGACCTTCACTCAGATGTTTAACACGAAAAGAATGAGAAGAAATACTAAAGATGTTACATAGTGGGGATGCTGGCAATCACAGCGGCGGAAGATCTTTGGCATACAAAGAGAAAATGCAAGGTTATTATTGGCCATTTATGCATGAGGATGCGAAGCAAATATCAAGGCGTTGCGAAGATTGCCAAAGGCACGGAAAGAAAATACATGCACTGGAGCACCATTAACATCTTCAACAAGTGTATGGCCTTTTGGAAAATGTTGTTTAGATATTGTGGGACCATTCTTACCAGGAACAGGGCAAAGAAGATATCTGATTGTCGCTACAGACTATTTCACAAAATGGGCTGAAGTAAAGGCAGTACAACATATTCGCGACAAAGATATTTTTACATTCATATTTGAGAATATCATATGCAGATTTGGAATCCCCGCACAGTTGGTATCTGACAATGGGAAACAGTTTGAGGGACAGAATATAGAACTGTTACTTAATGCATTTAAGATAAAATGTGGGAAGTCAACTCCTTTATACCCTCAGGCCAATGGACAGGCAGAAGCAACAAATAAAACAATCGCAGATATATTGAAGAAGAAATTAGAAGGGCATAATAGAGCATGGTGTGAACAGGTGCATACTGCAGCATGGGCTTACAATACAACCAGGCAAGAAGCTACGGAATGTCACCTTTCTGTTTAACATACGGAGTTGAGGCTGTACTACCAACAGAAGTCATTATTCCAACAACAAAGAGAGAAGCTTGGGAGAAAAATCTTAGTGCGGGTAATAATTTAACCAAACTAGATGAATTAGAAGAAAAAAGAGAAAGAGCTCTACAGCATATGGAGAATTACCAGCGAAGATTAGCTAGAGAATATAATAAACGTGTTAACATACCCGAATTTCAACCAGGTGATTTAGTACCGAGAGAAACACCAATATATCAGCGAGAAAGTGGTGGCAAGCTTGCGAAAAAATGGGATGGACCTTATATCATTAAGGATATAGTTGGAACAGGGGCATATAGATTGATAGATCCTAAGGGTAAAGATGTGGGCCACAGACTGGATAGACCATGGAACATGTTATACTTGAAGAGATATTACCCGTAAAAAATTGTGGGGAAAGATTAGACTGCGAAATGATGTATGATAGAAGCAAAATGAATTTATATGAAAATCTTGTGAAAGAATTATTGTGAGATTGTACAAAATAAAGAAAGAACATGCGAAAATTTCGCACAGATAATGACAAGAGATAATCAAAGATCAATGACATATCAGAAAGGGGCGAACCTGCTATGGCGTACACCTAGTTCGCGAAATCAAAATTTCGCAAGAGGCAAATGTAAGACCTAAAGTACGTCATAAAAGGGGGGTACTGTTAACATGGCTCAGGGAAAAGGTTACATGATAGGTGTAGAATACACCGTATTTACTATCTAGAGTTTATGCTTTCTTTGCTATTTTTCTTTTAAATTATGTATTTTACGCTTGTTTTGAGTCTTATAGCTACTATGGAGTCGCACGAATGAAAAGAAGAAGAAATCACCCAGTTTGAGTGAAAAGGAAAAATTGTCATTTTCATGGGCGAACACTATGGGGAGCCGAACCAAGATTAAGGGGCAACATTCTTTTGGAGGAATGTTAAGGACAGCCCAAACAAGGTTAAGGGGTAGTCAATTTTGTGCTTAAAGGAGTTGCTAAACGCACCAAAGGAGAAACTCAGGGCACCTAGCTTGGGGTGTATTTTATCTGGGGTGTCTTAATATCCCCCTTCTCTTGTAACCTAATCAAGAGAATTCTTCTCTCAATCATTCACCTGAAACCAGCGGCCCCTGCTACTACACAGAGAGGATGAAATCGTGGGTTCTGTGGAGAGTTTGGGATTCGATGGTGATTCGGTATCTGCAACTGATAGAATAAGGGGATGATGAGGCTAATCGAGACATAGAGTTTGTGTTGTACTTGCTGCCAAGAAGCCAGTGAAGAAGACGAGTTCACTGCCATTGGTTGATTATGGAAGAACGGAGTGTGTTTGATTGAATGATTCTGGGTTGTGTATGAAATTGAATGCTACAGGGAAGGAGATGTGCACAATATCATCAACGACAAGCTTAAACCTGTGTTATCAGTTTCTTGCACACCAGTTGTTTGTAGAAATTCCTGAACGAGCAGCTCTTGACTGCAAGATTAGCCTCATGCTGCCATGTTTGATGTGGTTGTTTGTCATGGGTTTTGAGAGATTTTGGAAGAGGGACACATATCATGGTGGTGATCAATGGAGCTGTTGGTTGATGCCATTATCGAAGCTCGTGTTTTGATAATGAAGATGGAGACCCTCAAGAATGAACTTGCAGTATACTTGTGCTGCTGGTGTTACATGAGAAGACACAACAAATGAAATTGAGAAGATGGTGCTGGGTAGCTGTTAATGATGGGAAGGAGTTGCAGCTCAGATGGAATGGAGAAGCTACATGAGTGAGATTACGTTGCTGCGAAGAGAAGTTGTAGTTGGTATGAGCTGCAGGGCAATGGTGGTTCTTTTCATCCAGGTGATAGGACTGGTGGAGTCGCGGCTTCATAGCGACAATGCAGCTCAGGGGTGAAATGAGAGCTTATGGAGTTATTGGAAAGTGTTGCAGCTGCATTTCAGGTGAAGCTACAGTTCAAGTAATGGCATTACAAGTGTTGGTTCAGTGGAAGCTGCAGTGAGTCGACCTGGTGCTATTGTTTTGCAGTGCAAGGTTGGAGAATGGCAGGAGATGTCTCAGGCGGTAACGCTGAAGGCTAGACAGAGATGGATGAGTTAATGGCAGTGGCGGCTGGAGCATTGGTACTGAGGGTTAGAGCTGGAAGTGGTCTGGTGTTGGTAGTGAATGGTGCAGAGTAGAGCAGTGGTGGGGATTGGTTGCTGCTGTTGCTGTTCTGCAGCAACGAAATTGTGTAAACAGGACAGGGACAGAGCTGTGGTGGCGATTGAGAATTGTTGTCATAGTTGCAGCTGGAATTACAAAGAGTTAGGAAAATGCAGGTGGAGTTGAAGCTTAAGGGAGCTGATGCTGGTTGAATTGCAGAGGATGTTGAGATTAAGAAGCGGCTACAACTGGTTTGTGAATGGTGTTGATACAGTGATGCTGGAATGTTTTCAGGGAGCAGTTCTGGTAATATTGGTAAGAAGAGCTGTACAGAGATGGTGGAAGGGATCATGGCAGCAATTAAGGGTTCAGTTCGGCAGTGGTGGATACAGGGAATTGTTGCAAGAACTGGTGGATGTGGACTAATTGGTGCCGTGTCGCTGTGACTCGTTGCGGTTGCAAGATGGCTGAATTGATTGGTAGAGCTGAAATGGCTAGTAGAGTACTGCAGCTGATTGTGGCTAGCTTGTGATATACATGGATGGAAGCAAAAATGGCCTGAGCTGTGTAGCAGAAGTCGCAACCAAAGCTGCAGAAATTGTGCAAAAATGGACCAGAAATGGCGAGGCGGTGGTGCTACTTCCGGGTGCCGGATTTCGAAACCGAAAGTGGGGATCGTAATGTTTCAGTGAATCATGAAGGGGGTTCGAGTCGGATGCAAGAGTTGGCGGCTGGATATATGAGCTACGCGTCACGCTTTTGGGCGCGTTTTCGCAAGAATTCAAGAATTGGGTTAGATGGTATTTTGTGAATGTTTGAATTGCAGAAGCAGAGTTGAGATACCGGAAGTGTAGAAAATGTCTTGTGACAGCTTCAGTAGCCGGAGGCAAGTCCAGGTGGCTGGAGTCGATTTTTCCGGCGACCGGATTCCGGTGATGACGTCATCAAATCCGTCGACCAGTTTTCACCCAAAAATCCAGAGACTTATTTTCCACACATGGGCTTGGTGGACCACTTGGAGATGAGTTTTGAGAAGACCTAAATTTGGAAAAGAGTATCCTTTTGGAATGGGAGAAACATATAAATAGAAAAGTCTTTCTCAAACCTAGAGATATCTCCATGAAGGAGACTTCTACTTGTTTTCTAGGGTTTCACATGATAGTTTTCTTCTTAGCTTTCTATGATGATTTCCAAAAACACAAGTAACTAAGTTTTTATTATTGGTTGAAGATGTAGTTGGATTTTGCAACCAAGTTATGATTTTTATGAATTAGTTTTCTCTCAATATTATCGTTTGATTTCTACGGGTTATAATAATTGCATGATTGATGTATTGCAATATGATTGAATGTTTGTTTAGTTAAGTCTAGAATTGATTGAACTCACATCCATATCTATAGCTATTTTAGGGTTTTTTCATCAAGCGATAACCTTGAATACGAGTAGCATGATATGATTCTAGGTTGTAGTGATACATCCTTGAAGTCATATGTAGAAATTGACCTTTGTTCGAATTGTTTGCGCAATGTATTTCAATTGCATTGATTAGCCTATTTCTGAAACTTAATGCTCCTAGGAATTGAACTTGATTAGCGCAAGGCGTTAGGTTATTCTTTAGGTAGAATTCACATACGCAGCCCTAATGTGTGTGTTGATGACTTAGGAAATTACGGAGTATTCTTGCAATAAGGTATTCTATGGCTTTTGATGATAGCGAGATTAAATACGAATTATATTCATATATTCATAAACTTGTTTACAATTGAAGATGAAACCTTTATCCAATATTTCACATCCTTGATTTGCGTGTTTACTTTTATTTGTTTTGCTTTTATTTTATTTTAGTATATAAAAATCAGCAAACCCCCGGTGTTTTATATAGGAAACCATAACATATTGACAACCAAGACCTCTCTGTGGGAACGATCCTTTCTTGCCCTTGCTTCATTATATATTTTGAGTAGTAAGAAAGTGTAATTTATTTTTGACGCCTACGACAGCGATCATTACACCGACCCTGGAACCTGAGTCATGGAGATTTGGGGTCAATAAAGCCCATCCAGGAGAGGTACCTTGGATTTTCAATCTAAGCTTCTGACTTAGATTGGACGACCGAGGGTCTCTTCTAAGGAGTACGACATTTGATCAAGGCGCCGAGGTACACGGTTGAGCCAAGAGTGCCTGGGGCATTTGAAGTGTCTCGGCCATTCTTGGCAAGTCTTGACTTATGCTGCACTCGGCCCGAAGAAAACTCCACTTAGGGTGCAGTCTCGTAACCATAAGCCCTATAGGCAAAAGGGATAAGAGGTTGCGAAAATAACTGGTTGTTGTTAAGACCGGATGGGAGGATCTAGCCTTGTATGGCAGAAGTACGCCTCCTTGAAGGGGCAACCAGGGGAAGATAAGGGCGGCACCCTCCATTAGGGAGCTGATAAGTGTCTTAAGACGCAGATGTCATGAGACTTTTTACTCAGGGAGTATCAAGGCTTGTCATATTTGTGCAACAATCCTGAATAGGCAATAATACAAAAGAGAAGATAAGACGAGATCAATGGGTCATTACATGCAAATGTAAAGACGTCCTGCGATTTCGTCGCAAGACGACAATGTCATGGGGCTTTATTTTCGCAAGAATTTTTAGGCCTATCATATTGTCGCAACACAAAATACAAAGAAAAAGTTAAGACAAGATCAATGGGTTTTTGCATACAAGTGCAAAGACGTCCTGCAATTTTGTCGCAATGACAAGAGGTGGCACAATAAGACCTTTAACTAGAAAGGCAAAATAAGACCACGTGATTCAACAAAGGATTTATAAAAACTAATTATTATTTATGCAGGTCATCCATCGCAAGAAAGATAATGAGAGGCAGTATGGGAATCATTCAACAATGGACATTATCTTTCTCGCAAATAAACACAATAATAAAGGAGTAAATGCATCTCAAAGATGACTGAAATGCACCATATGCAAGAAGTTATACAAATGAAGTAGTTCAAAGAAATAAAATTACAAAAGAAGTTCAATTTTCAACATCAACTTTTTCACAAGAAGGAGATAATGTACATCCTTCACTAATTTTATCACTCTCGCTAGCCTTCTCGATTTCGCTGGCTTTTTCAGCTTCGCAAATCCTTTCTTCATTTTGGTTTATTCCAACTTCTTCTTCATCTGGATTATTATTGATACCTTCATCATTTGGAGGAACCTCTTCTTCATTTGCGAAATCTTCGCCACTTTCATAAAGATAATCGCTGTCAGGAGTACCAGGGACTTCATCATCATCTACTTCCAAAGGCTCGACAGATACAGGGGAAAGAGATTTGGATAATAAAATTTCATTCACAAGAACTTAAACCCTAAGATGAACTTGGCGAAGAAGTGCCTTCTGGTGATTCCTACTTTGGATATCTTTGGAGTAAGAGAGATAATCAAATCTTCTTTCTGCCCGATCGCGAGAACGAGCAAGAGCAGTGGCAAGTAATGCATTCTCTTTGCGAATCTTGGCATAGTTAGATTCCAAAGTAGAAAGGGAGGAGCGAAGATTTTTCTCAGATTCTGCAAAAACAAAGGATAAAGGAAATTATTTAGGCAAAGAGTTCGCAAGGAAGATATAATAAAAAGACTTAACAAAGGAAAAATGGTTGAGGCAGTCAAATTTTATGACTACCTTCCTTTTGCGAGATAAGATGTTGAGTTAAAGCCAAGCAACTATTCTCCAAGTGATCCATGGCATTGTCAAACTTATCACCAACCAAGCCTTTCAGTCGATATCGCAAATTCTTTTCATTGGAAATGAGTAAGGTGTTTTGCTTCGCAAGAGAAGTGTAGGATTCTTCTAGCTTAGAGTATTGATCTTTAAGTTGACTTGCCTTTATGCTTAGAGTTATCCTACCTTGAATAAGTTTATCTCTCTCGGCAGAGGATGATTATGTTACTTCTTTGAGTTTATTTCTCAACAAGCAGAGGGACCGTTCTTGATCATCACATACTTTTTGGCAAATGTTAAGTTCTTGCGAAGAAATCGCCACCTTATTTAAAAGGATTCGCTTTTCCTGAGATAGGGTTTCATTCTCATCTGATAAAGTTTCCAACTCCAGATTAGTTTTAGTCAAAAAGTAAGAGAGGCAAGATAATTCACTACTTAATAAGTTTTGCTTATGAACTAATTGAGCATTCTCCTTGGTAAGATTATCTATTTGATCAACAGAGTACGTATGAAGATTATCTAATTGGTTATATTGATCCATCCAAGCATCTCAATCCATTCGGGCTTCTTCGGCGACGGATTCAAACTGATATATCTCCATTTTTCGCTTCTGGTTTAGAGCTTAAAGGGCGAACAGAAATTTAAAAAAAAATAAAAAAAAAATAAAAAAAAAATTACCTTTTAGTTCCTCATTCTTCTTGCGAAGATTATCACGATCCAGCGAAACATTCTGAAGTTTTTGATTCTCAAGATGAAGAGTGTCACATTTCAAGGTCATAGCTTGGAGATTATTTTTCAGATCTTCAACTTCCTTTTTTAAGGATGTTTGCGAAACCATTCTATCAGAGCCAAAATATTACTTAAAATCTCGCAAACACCAAATCTGATAGGATCAGTAGGAGCTTTCTTGATATCATCCAGAAGGTCTGATAAAACCTTGAAAGCAATATCCATCCCTTCAAAATTTTCTTTAATAAAAGGGAGAGATTCGGATGATGAAGCGATGATGGCAGAAGGTGGAAGAGTTGAATCATCTTTCGCCATAGATATGTCATCGGAAGATGAGATTTGATGAAGGTTAATGACTGGGGTTGAGGCAATTTTAAGAGAAGAGGCATCGACAGTAGAAGAAGAGAAGGGTTCATTCACAACAGGGTTATTGTGAGGAATTTCATTAATCGAAAGATTAGTTACAATGGATGAATTTGCAGCGACATTTTCGCAGATGAGAAGAGGAGGTTCCGCTTGCGAAGACGTCGCAGGAGGTGTTGAAAGCTTAAACAAAGGAAATGGAACAGATGTTTCAACATTTTTAGGATGGCGAGGTCTTTTGGGGGGCCTCTCTACATTTGCATCATCCCGCGAATCACAAGTCATATAAGAAACAGAGGCAACAATATTGTTATTAAAAGAATAAGTGTTTCTTAATACCTTGCTATTCGCAGGCTTTCTTTTGTTCACAACGAGTTTTTGCTGCGAACTCTTGGGAACAATAGGGTTTTGGATCGTAAACTTGGTGCTGGAAGTGTTTTTGCTGAAACAGAAAACAGTATGGGAATCATCTAAAGATGAGCAATATCAAATAAAATAATGTCAATAGAGAAGATCAATTTTAAGAAGATCAGTTTCAGCAAAATCAACAAACCTTGATGGCTCCATAAGAACAACAGCAGGAAGATGGAGAGGATTTACGGAAGGATGAACAGTGAAAAAGTTGCAGACGACAAAAAGAGAATTTACAGATGAAGAAGACGAAGTAAAAGAAAGAAGAAATTCTTATGATGGATCTCCTCTTAAATAGACAAAAGATGATGACCGGTTAGCATTAAATGTGTCGGTGAATAGGGAAAAAATTTAACACGTGTAAACGGTTATGCTTAATTCATGGAATCTTGTCGGCAGAAAATTTAGGGAAAGAAATGAACAGCTGCGGCATTTTGAAAGTATTAGTTCTCATGACATTCTCTCCTTCGCAGAGAAGACATGAGAAGAGGCAAGATGTAGGATCAGAATATCGCAACACCAAAACCCTTGCGAAATCCATAAACGACACACTGCGAAGATATCGCAGATAAGTAATATAAATGACGCAACGGATGACGACAGCCTGAACACGAGAAAGATGTGAAGACCTGGCGAGATTTAGGAGCGTTGCGAGATTTTACATTTGAATACTTGCGAGTGTGTCGCAAGCTAGGTCCGAAAATAAAGGACAGCTTAGTTGTCACCCACTATGTAATGTCCTATATAAAGGACCGAGTAGGTTTATGAGAGGGGAGATCTTTTTCGAGTGTTGGGAAAGTTAGTAAGAGAGAGAAAGTTTAGAGCGGTTGTAAATTCTTTAGCTTATTTCTTTCCTATTTTGTAACATTTGTGAGTTTAATCAATAAAGACTATAATTGTTCATCTTAAAATGACTTGATTGTGTGAATTCTTATGAGGGGTGTAGTGTGGGATTTCCTGCTACTACAAACGTAGAGCAAGTCAATGCTATTTTCTCAAATCAGCGGTTTGATACTTACTCCAACTCTTGCGATCAAGGATGGAAAGACAACCCCAACTTTGGTTATGGTAAGGAGCAAGTTGCAAGTGCAAGTTCTGTTTACAAGTATCCGAGTGAGTTCCAATAACAAGTGCAACAACCACAACAAGCGCAAAGCCCAGAATTGGCAAAGATGGATAATTTGGTTGAGACTCTAATTTCCGTGGTACATCAAAATCAACAACTAGCGGATTTAAATCAGCAGAAAACGGATAATGCAATTAAAGAGTTGCAAGCACAAGTTGGTGAACCGCAACAACAAAAATCATCTCAAGGTCAAGGTTCCGGTCTCGATGAAAAGCTTAGCACCATGATGCAAGGCATTTCTACTATGTTTCAACAAAGTCAACAAGATACCAAGAGTACAATAAAAGAGTTGCAGACTCAAATGGGTTCCATGACCGATGAGATTAATCAGTTGCATGCACAAAATGGTGAGAAACTCCCTTCACAACATCTTAACCCAAGAGAGGGTGTCAATGCTATTACGTTGGGAAGTGGTACACAATTTGTGCAAACCGAAGTTACTAATTCGGGTAAAGAAGAAACACCAAAAGAACCAGTTTTGGAGGAAAAGAATGTTGATTTTCCCCAAAACTCACGAGATAACTAATCCTAAGTCTAAACCTCTTGTTTCTACTTATGTTCCTCCTTTACCTTTTCCTGGCAGGTTCAATAAAGATAATAGGAAGGTAGAACAAGATAGAGATATTTGGGATGTT
This sequence comes from Papaver armeniacum, assembly GCA_023531295.1. Lineage (NCBI taxonomy): Eukaryota > Viridiplantae > Streptophyta > Magnoliopsida > Ranunculales > Papaveraceae > Papaver > Papaver armeniacum. The sequence continues at coordinate 135,773 of JAJJWW010001091.1, read as the reverse complement.
TTTAAGAAGGTCCAAGTGAATATTCCACTCATTGAAGTAATTAGGCAAACTCCTGGATATGCAAAGTTTGTAAAGGAATTGTGCACTAACAAGCACAAGCTAACCGGTAATGAGTGTCACTACAAAAATAGGTCCCATTAGTGAGGGTCCATAAACCGTCACGAATAGAAGAAAACCGTCACAAATAGTAAATAAACCGTCACAAATAAACATCTGTGACGGGCGACCAACCGTCGTGACTAGTAGCGTCACAAATAACATTTGTGACGGTTATTCTCTTTTTGCGACGGTTGGTCAACCCTCACTAATAGTTTCTTTATCTGTGACTGTAGGAGCAGAATCTCGCAACAACTATGTGCTAGCGAAATTGTGACTAATAAGAATTCGCGAAGACTTCGCAGAGTACTTAAAGAATGACGTAGCAGATGACATCAGCATAATTCATGAGGAAAGTGTGAGTAACTTGCGAAATTATAGAGTGAACCTGCGAGAACGTAGCAGAGCCTGAGAAATTATGAGTTGTACTCCACTATGTGTGAGCTGTCACCCACTATGTAAACACCTATATAAAGAGGAGAGCAGGAGATAGAAAGGGGGGGATACACATTTTTGTAAAAGGGAGAGAAACAATTTTGTGGAGAGAGAGACATTAATTTCTTTATCATCTTCTTCCCCAAAAACTAGATCTAGAGCTCTACCAAATATCTATTAATGGAGATTCTAAATGTAATACTTATGTAATTTCAAAAATCACTAGTGAAGAACCATGGATGTAGATCACATTGATCGAACCATGTAAAAAATCTTGTGTCTCCATTTATAATTTTAGCACTTTTATCTTTATTTTGATTATCAAATAAGTTTAGATCTAGAAAATATTATCATAATATCTCAAGGGGTGTGTTGTGGGATTTCCTGCAACTACATTTGGCGCTAGAAACAGGGAGGAGTAAAGGATTTATCCTTCCTGTAACTTGTTGGATCAAGAAATTTCCATGAAAATTAGTTACTGTTCATACTTTTTATTTAGATCTATAAAGTTTAGGTTCAAAAATGGAAATTTTATGGAAGAAATCACATTTTCAGGGAGCAGACATCATCAATAATTCAAAGACATGAAAAGAAGAAGAGAAAAAAAAATTTAGTTGTTATGGTGAAATTCGGGGAAGAAAACTAAAGTTTCAATGGAAAATTTTCATGTTCATGAGAAGAAGGAAAATGTGGAAGAAATTAAGGAAAGACGAAGAGAAGATAAGAGGCAGACGCTGCAATTCTTATCACAAACAGAAATTCGCAAAGATGGTTTGAGTTGGAGCGAATAAGCAAGAGGTCTTGGGTTCGAATTCGCAGAGACACATATTTTTCATTTTCTTCTCATTTTCAGTGGTGAATAAGAGAATAAGGAAAAAAGTTATGAGTTAATTTCGCAGAGAAGTTCTTGAACAGTTGATCCAGAGAGCAATATGTGCGTTCGTGGTCGCAAGTTCGAATTCACTTGCGAGCATAATTTTCTTCTTTTTACAGAGGGGAAAAAATGGATAATTTCGCAAGGTTGTTTCATTATTTCGCAAACAAGAGGCAACACAGTTGGTTATCTGCGAAGTTAATGAGTTCATGGTCGCGAGTTCAAATCCCAACGAACGTGTATTTTTCGCAAGAGTATTTCGCAAGAAGAAAGTAGGTTATTATTTCGCAGAGATAATTCGCAATGAGCTTGAGGTCGCAGGTTCAATTCCCACCTCCGCGAATTTTCGCATCTTTTTTGGACTACCAGAGAAAGACAAGTTTTAACAAGTGTGCGATAATTTCGCACAAGAGAACTGACACAGTTGGTCAAAAGACATAAATGCAAGCAGCAGGTCGTAGGATCAATTCTTGCTTCTCGCACATTTTTTTTTGTTATGCGAAATTTCACACGGACTATGATTATTTCGCAAAGAAGAAAGTTGATGATTATCTCGCAAATTAATTTCGCAAGAGTGGGTTAAAACAGTTGGTATGCTACGAGAATATGCAAGAAGCAGGTCAAGGGTTCAAGTCTCACTTCTCACACTTCTTCTTGTTGCGCGAAGTTCATACATTTCAAGGCATTTATTCACTTCTTTGACAACAACAACAAACCACAAAAGCTAAGTACCACTTTTCTTGAACATTTTACTTACAACAAATAAAAGATTTTTGATTTGATTTACAAAACGCGATACAATCGCAGAATTACAAAGATTTCACGATTACAAAAGAGACCGAGAAAAATCTCGCACAGATCAATTTATATATTTACCTTAAATACTTGCTTTGTTTCAAATGAGAATGATATCCAACATGGAGAGTAGTAGCGGGCAAACCTTTATGGCGTACACCCTAGTTCGTGAATTATATTCGCAAGAGGCAATGTACCTAAAGTGCGTCATATAAGGGGGTACCTATTAGGATCATTTCCATGAAAGATGTTTATCGGATGAGACGAAACAAGTTATACAAAGGAAATCAAAACAAAGAAAAACGATTTGAAATTGCAATTAAATGAATATTTTTGATAAAAGAAATGTTGAATACTAATCTAAATTCTTATTTGCATTACAGCATAGCATGAGGCAAAGAACATGGAGCGAGAGTTTCACATGATGGATTCACAATACTTCTTATATTTAGAGGATTAAGTACTTCTTATACTTCTTCGAGGATACTTCATACTTCTTATACTTCAAGGATACTTCATACTTCTTATACTTCAAGGGTTGATACTTCTTATTTATTTCGCAAAGCTTCTAACTTCGCAAAAGAATAGAGGCAAGTACGTACTTTTCAAGAAAAGTATTCTTTCGCTTGTTCCTTCATCAACAAAGATCAAAGACCACTACAACAAAGAGGATTTTTCCTTAAAGATCGCTCTTCAAGCAATATTCAAGGAAAAAGAGGCAAAATGTAGGAGCAGAATCTCGCAACAACTATGTGCTAGCGAAATTGTGACTAATAAGAATTCGCGAAGACTTCGCAGAGTACTTAAAGAATGACGTAGCGAGATGACATCAGCATAATTCATGAGGAAAGTGTGAGTAACTTGCGAAATTATAGAGTGAACTGCGAGAACGTAGCGAGCCCGAGAAATTATGAGTCAGTACTCCACTATGTGTGAGTGTCACCCACTATGTAAACACCTATATAAAGAGGAGAGCAGGAGAGAGAAAGGGGGATACACATTTTTTTTAAAGGGAGAGACACAATTTTGTGGAGAGAGAGACATTAATTTCTTTATCATCTTCTTCCCCAAAAACTAGATCTAGAGCTCTACCAAATATCTATTAATGGAGATTCTAAATGTAATACTTATGTAATTTCAAAAATCACTAGTGAAGAACCATGGATGTAGATCACATTGATCGAACCATGTAAAAAATCTTGTGTCTCCATTTATAATTTTAGCACTTTTATCTTTATTTTGATTATCAAATAAGTTTAGATCTAGAAAATATTATCATAATATCTCAAGGGGTGTGTTGTGGGATTTCCTGCAACTACATTTGGCGCTAGATACAGGGAGGAGTAAAGGATTTATCCTTCCTGTAACTTGTTGGATCAAGAAATTTCCATGAAAATTAGTTACTGTTCATACTTTTTATTTAGATCTATAAAGTTTAGGTTCAAAAATGGAAATTTTATGGAAGAAATCACATTTTCAGGGAGCAGACATCATCAATAATTCAAAGACATGAAAAGAAGAAGAGAAAAAAAAATTTAGTTGTTATGGTGAAATTCGGGGAAGAAAACTAAAGTTTCAATGGAAAATTTTCATGTTCATGAGAAGAAGGAAAATGTGGAAGAAATTAAGGAAAGACGAAGAGAAGATAAGAGGCAGACGCTGCAATTCTTATCACAAACAGAAATTCGCAAAGATGGTTTGAGTTGGAGCGAATAAGCAAGAGGTCACGGGTTCGAATTCGCAGAGACACATATTTTTCATTTTCTTCTCATTTTCAGTGGTGAATAAGAGAATAAGGAAAAAAGTTATGAGTTAATTTCGCAGAGAAGTTCTTGAACAACATCCGAGAGAGCAATATGTGCGTTCGTGGTCGCAAGTTCGAATTCACTTGCGAGCATAATTTTCTTCTTTTTTACCAGAGGGGAAAAAATGGATAATTTCGCAAGGTTGTTTCATTATTTCGCAAACAAGAGGCAGCACAGTTGGTTATCTGCGAAGTTAATGAGTTCATGGTCGCGAGTTCAAATCCCAACGAACGTGTATTTTTCGCAAGAGTATTTCGCAAGAAGAAAGTAGGTTATTATTTCGCAGAGATAATTCGCAATGAGCTTGAGGTCGCAGGTTCAATTCCCACCTCCGCGAATTTTCGCATCTTTTTTGGACTACCAGAGAAAGACAAGTTTTAACAAGTGTGCGATAATTTCGCACAAGAGAATCGACACGATTGGTCAAAAGACATAAATGCAAGCGGCAGGTCGTAGGATCAATTCTTGCTTCTCGCACATTTTTTTTGTTATGCGAAATTTCACACGGACTATGATTATTTCGCAAAGAAGAAAGTTGATGATTATCTCGCAAATTAATTTCGCAAGAGTGGGTTAAAACAGTTGGTATGCTACGAGAATATGCAAGAAGCAGGTCAAGGGTTCAAGTCTCACTTCTCACACTTCTTCTTGTTGCGCGAAGTTCATACATTTCAAGGCATTTATTCACTTCTTTGACAACAACAACACACCACAAAAGCTAAGTACCACTTTTCTTGAACATTTTACTTACAACAAATAAAAGATTTTTGATTTGATTTACAAACGCGATACAATCGCAGAATTACAAAGATTTCACGATTACAAAAGAGACCGAGAAAAATCTCGCACGAGATCAATTTATATATTTACCTTAAATACTTGCTTTGTTTCAAATGAGAATGATATCCAACATGGAGAGTAGTAGCGGGCAAACCTTTATGGCGTACACCCTAGTTCGTGAATTATATTCGCAAGAGGCAATGTACCTAAAGTGCGTCATATAAGGGGGTACCTATTAGGATCATTTCCATGAAAGATGTTTATCGGATGAGACGAAACAAGTTATACAAAGGAAATCAAAACAAAGAAAAACGATTTGAAATTGCAATTAAATGAATATTTTTGATAAAAGAAATGTTGAATACTAATCTAAATTCTTATTTGCATTACAGCATAGCATGAGGCAAAGAACATGGAGCGAGAGTTTCACATGATGGATTCGCAATACTTCTTATATTTAGAGGATTAAGTACTTCTTATACTTCTTCGAGGATACTTCATACTTCTTATACTTCAAGGATACTTCATACTTCTTATACTTCAAGGGTTGATACTTCTTATTTATTTCGCAAAGCTTCGGAACTTCGCAAAAGAATAGAGGCAAGTACGTACTTTTCAAGAAAAGTATTCTTTCGCTTGTTCCTTCATCAACAAAGATCAAAGACCACTACAACAAAGAGGATTTTTCCTTAAAGATCGCTCTTCAAGCAATATTCAAGGAAAAAGAGGCAAAATGTAGGAGCAGAATCTCGCAACAACTATGTGCTAGCGAAATTGTGACTAATAAGAATTAGCGAAGACTTCGCAGAGTACTTAAAGAATGACGTAGCGAGATGACATCAGCATAATTCATGAGGAAAGTGTGAGTAACTTGCGAAATTATAGAGTGAACCTGCGAGAACGTAGCAGAGCCTGAGAAATTATGAGCTGTACTCCACTATGTGTGAGCTGTCACCCACTATGTAAACACCTATATAAAGAGGAGAGCAGGAGAGAGAAAGGGGGGGATACACATTTTTTTTAAAGGGAGAGACACAATTTTGTGGAGAGAGAGACATTAATTTCTTTATCATCTTCTTCCCCAAAAACTAGATCTAGAGCTCTACCAAATATCTATTAATGGAGATTCTAAATGTAATACTTATGTAATTTCAAAAATCACTAGTGAAGAACCATGGATGTAGATCACATTGATCGAACCATGTAAAAAATCTTGTGTCTCCATTTATAATTTTAGCACTTTTATCTTTATTTTGATTATCAAATAAGTTTAGATCTAGAAAATATTATCATAATATCTCAAGGGGTGTGTTGTGGGATTTCCTGCAACTACAGTGACAGTTATTTGGCTTCTTTATCTGTGACGGTTATTTGGCCCTCACCAATTATGCGACCACCGCCGGCTAAATTTTTTCCGGCAACGGCTACCAAGTCCGGTATTCGTATTTGTGACGGTTTACAAACCCTCACTAATATTTTCCTGCCGTCGGCCGGTGACATTAACCACCGGAGTTGGATTTTAGAGTCAAAGAATTCTCAGAACATAAATCTTAGATAGAAATTTGCATTCATATATAACAAAGTTTTAGAAAGTTCTCCATTGATCTTATATTCATACTGTATATAACAAAGTTTTACAAAGCTTTGAAACTTCCATATACGCAACAAGTACAGTGCATATTTTACTGTTTTAAAAACATCAGAAGTACACCTGTGTACAAACTATGAACACAACTGATGGCATGAAAACAAAAAATAAAAGACATCATTAAATTCCCTTATATTCAAAAAATACGAGAACCTATATCAGTCACCCATCCATACACCAACATCTTCCATTCGTGGACTGTTCCTGATCTCCGCATCAGTCCTGTAACATATAAACCATTTCAAGCATTATCATCGCAGAAAATTTCATGCCAGGTTCAAGGTATTAAGGAGGAAATAACTTAATGAAGCAACTCAGTTACCTCAATAGTGCCTGATAAGCTGTGTTGGTAGTTCCCGGCTCATCATGCACAACAAGAAGTGCCTATAATTCAGAAGAAAACATCGGAAGATAATGATTAGCAAGCACTACATGCTGAATAACAAAAAACTTGCATAAGTAATCATGATACCTCATTGTGCTCGTGAAGCAAGAATGGAGTATTCATCATTGGGGATGACCCAAAAATAGGAATTCCAAACTATGGATTTCTCGAGAACACCCCATCATGGATTGGTATCATCTGTTGCAGTCATTAGAGGACGCTCCATGTGGTTTTTTACGGTCCCATGCTTAGTTAACTGTGATAGTAAAACAAGATGTTCATTGTTCAGATATTTTATCAGGCTCAAGAAAGGCTGAAGCTTTGTAAAAATCGTGGAAATCAGCTTTAGCTAGAATATGTTGTTAAGAGTATCATTTCTGCCCCAGATTATGAGGAATCTCGCTCCTCTTCTATGTGTACGGCATAAGGTGGTATCTCAGGCCATCAATATATACTATATTCCAGCATATCGGTTTTTCACTACAACCATTTCACCCCCGACCAATGACTCCCCTTAATCCACCCTTTTTAAGTAATTCATATAAGCAGGCCGAGCCAAAAAATAACTACATGAAGGATTGGTGCACAGTAAATAGAGCTTACTTGCCCAGTTGTGGCATAGACTGTCAAGTGGGTACAAGCAGATCATTGCCAGATTAAGTTGCAATGGTCACTTCCCTTATCTTTGCACTTGGCTTGCAAGTCGACAAAATTCTTCACTACATGGATAAAGTTCAACATTAACCCATGGAAGTATATTTTAATGTGTGGAAACTAAAAGAAAATGCTTAAGAAACAAGGTTTTACATGTGGAAAGTAAACCGACTCTCATTTTTAAATATGGATTTATCTATTGATAGTCACAGAAGTTAGCACCAACCAGTGAACTAATAAAAACCAGAAGTTAGTTTCAATGGTTAGAGATGTTACGGGGATGTGTGACACACAAACTAATTTGCCATACCTTGCCGTACATCTGCCTGGGAATGGAATTAAGCGATTAAATTGTGGGAAGGTAGATAGCAATTTTAAATGGCACTGATCAAAAAGAAATTCAAAAAATACATAAAAGAAATCGCTATAAGTTTCTTCTCTACTACCAGCGAAGGAGAAGAATGCACACGACCATGTTACAAAAGTCTCTGCCTAATTGATCTTTAACATATTCAATTGTAGTTGCAGGAAATCCTACACTACACCCCTTACAAGAATCCACACAACTAAGCCATTGAAGATGAACAACAATGATTTTTATTAATTAATTCCTTGAATGTTTACAAGATAAAATGGAAAAGAGCTAAAAAAATTACAATCACTTCAAACTTTCTCTCTCTTAATGACTTGCCTAACACTCGGAAAAAGATCTCTCTCTCAACAGATTTGTTCAACTCTTTATATAGGGTAGTACATAGTGGATGACAGCTAAGCTGTCCTTTATTTTCGGGAATGATTTGCGAAATATCGCAAGTGTACAAATATATAATCTCGCAACTCTCCTAGATCTCGCTAGGTCTTCACATCTTTCTCGTGTTTTAGCTGTCGTCATTCATTGCGTCATTTATATTACTCATTTGCGACACTTTCGCAATGTCTTGTCGTTTATTGATCTCGCGAAGTATTGATGTCGCGATATTCTGATCCTACATCTTGCCTCTTCTCATGTCTTCTCTGCGAAGAAGAGAATGTCATGAGAACTAGTATTTTTAAAATCCGCAACTGTTCATATTTATATCTCGTTATGATCCCGTACTTTTACACAGAATTTATTACACATGTTTCTTCTTCCACTCTTTTCTTGACACGTCTCTTTCAACCGTTTTTTCTTGACCATTCACGTCTCCTCTCGCATTAAATGCATTTATCTTCTCGAGAATTCTTCTCTATATATAGTTTTCTCACCCTCCTCTTCTTCTTTTTTACTTTCTCTCTGCAATTTTTCTTCAATTCTCCTCCTCCGCAATTTACGTTTCTGCTACTGTAAATCTTCCTTTTCTTCTTTCTCTTGATCTTCAATTCTCTAATCATTCCCATATTCTGAGAATGGCTCCACCTGGTCGTAGATACGAAACCCTTTTGGGTGAGACTCAAAAGAATTTACAAGAAAGGGGTTTCACCTTATCTACTATTCCCAATCAAGAATCTTCATCTATTCTTTCTGCAAAGTTGTTTATTGATCATCATTGTGATGATCAGAAAATCATAATCTCGCTAGGTCAACTCCTCGCAGGCCTTCCCATTCCTCTCTTTAGGCGTAGTGATCAGGAATTTGTTACTCCAATTGAGCTTTATAATGATATTTCTGGTTTAAATCAAAATAATTTTAATAATTATTCACCTATTCAAAAGGATAAGGATTTGACTAGAAATTCCCCTGTTTTAGACGATGTAGTATTTCCTTTTCACGAAGCCGATGATAGTTTTGAGGAACGAGTTTATTCTGAGAATATTGTTTTAGAGTCTAGCGATTTAGAAACATTAAACTTATAAAAAGAAAATGAACTCGTAGAGATGAGTGAGGATGAACCTAACTTAGAAGAATCAATTAACCATTTTCAGGAATCTGATGACCTAGAAATTAGGGAGGTTGTGACTAGTCTTTCTAGAGACCCTGAAAACTCTAAGTTTGGGGGTGATTATAATTCTCCATGTGATTTAACTCTTAGAAAGGTCCCTCACTTGGGACTTGACATATGTGCCTCAACCATTTTAAAAGATTATCTTCATACACTTTTTCCTGAACCTAGTTGTGTCCATAAAGAAGTTCAGTTGTTAGAAACCCATCCTCTGGTTGATGTGGTTAACCCAGGCTATGATACCAAAATTGACTTTGTTTTCCCACCAAAAACTTTTCTTTCAATTGTGGGAACATATGAGTTACAAATGTGTCAGTTATTAAGTTTTGAGACTAAACCTAATTACTTTAGGATATTAGGGTCGACACATTTGCTTAAGGAAGACCACCAATCTTATTGTGGTCATCTATGTAAGTCAAAACTGATTGACTTAGAGGATCCTCAATTATTCAGGTTATTATTATGTGCTTCTAAGTTTTTATTTGAGTTTTTCCAGACTCTAGAACCTGAACATTCGGATCTAACTCATGAGGAAACGCAACCCATGAAAATATGTTATCTAGACCCTTTTATAGAGCCTGAACCCGAACCACAACTAGATGTAGTTGTCTTAAACAAAACAATATATGAGGGTGTGTTGGATATCTTCCTGCTCTGTGGAAGTTTCCTCTTCTTGTGGTTAGCACTTTTTGATCCAGATGACCCGCAGTTATTCCGACTGTTGCTATATGATTTTTCGAGGTGACTAATCCTTTCCAATGTCCTGGTCAAGACTTTAAACTTAGCACTTCTTGGGAGGTAACCCATGCTCTTGCAACACGGTAATATCTTTCCTTACTCTTCAAGTGGTGACAGTCTCATTGTTCATGCTTTTAATTTCATCTTTAGAACATTGAGGACAATGTTAGATTTAAGTTTGGGGGTATGGGAACTGGAGAAACTTTTTGTTAGTTGCAATAAATAAACTCCAGAGCCTAGAAATTTATGCTTATTAAGGATGGCACTAACCAATCTAAGTGGATGGAAGCATTTTTGTTGTAGGAGTTGAGGAACCAATCTGATTAGATGGCAACATCTAAAGAGTCTATTCATAAAAGCACAGAGCTCAGGTGTTAGAAATAACATGATAGTTTCACCATATCTCGTTGAGTCCTTTTCACTTCTGTTTTTATTTTGTTTTGTTCTTTGTAAACTATGTTTCTCTAAGCGATTAGGTGGGGCCCACGAATCAAGTTGTTACCAATGCTAGGGTGAATTAAAGTGATTGAGATGCAAAAAAAAAAAAAATTGAGACCAGAACATCAGACCAACCGGAATAAATTCAATAAAGTCGACCACTGGAACCCTTGTATATGCCAGTTGTGTTGACCTAGAGTTAGAATTATCGACCACTTTGTTCCCTTGTATATGCCGGTGTGTTGATATTAGTCGAACTAGTATCTCAGTCCATTAGGATAGGTTCATTTTGGCGGAGGCCTTCAGACAGATATGGGAAACACCGTTCATTTAGTAAACATCAAAACCATTTATGTTTTTCTCTATATCCATCTTCTTGATCTATCCATGTGATTAGTTTTGACTCCGGGTATTGATGTCCATAGTGCGACTATCTGAGTAGAGCTCTGTGACTTATATATGAATTTTAGTATGCTTGAGTGCAAACTCGTGTACATCAATTGGAATTTCGCATCGGGGTACTTCCTCCCGTAGTCAATAAGTATGCCAACCAAGGAGATTCTTTAGTGCCTTCCAAGGTTACTGCGCGAGATAGTTAGGGTGCAGGTAAAGGTTTTGTGGGTACACCTCTGGTAAACCCTCCGGAGACAACACTCCGCCACTAGGGCCACCTAGGGGTTCAAATGATTTTTATTTGTTAGAATAAATTTGCTCGAGGACTAGCAAATAATAAGTTTGGGGGTATTTGATAGACACATTTTGTGTCTAATTTGTTCTCAATACTATTTATTGTCGGCACTCGATTTTGTATTAATTTTGGTATTTTATGTGTTTGTAGGCATTTTTTGGAAATAAAGATTGTTGGAAAATTCGGCTCGAAAAGTTGCTCGGAACACCCAATTGATATTCGGACTCTCGCTTTGGATAAGGGGTAACCCAATTACTAAGGGGCACCCAATTGATATTCGCACCCCCAGCTGTTGGATAAGGGGTGACCTTCTTCTCCATTTCAAATCCTGGTTTTTGGCGGGAAAATCTGGTTTCAAAGAACCAGAATTAGGGTTGCGATTTTGAAGCTTTTCCCGTGAGACTAAATAGCTGAGATTGATTGGGTATCTTCCTTTGGGCCTAACAGGGCTGGTATGGGTCGACTGGTCGTCTAAATTTGGCTGGAATTTTCGCGAGAAGAAAAACAGAGAGCATGTGCCGAGAAGAGATATACACGGGATTGTATAGGATTTAGACGTGTAATACGTGTGTTTGGACGACTGCGAAGCATGAAGAAGTAAAAAGGGAAGTTTCAAGACTATCAAACACTCGTTGACAGCGTGGGAAGTTAATTCAGGGAAGAAATCTCGTGGCTGGAAAGAAAAATATTTTCCGAGTAATAGAGGATTATTTTGAGGTAATGAGCGAAGATTCTTGTCCCAGTTGAGTATATAAAGGTTGCTGGGGTCGATAATAAGGAGGACGGAGAGTTTGGGAGGTTTTAGAACGCTAGAAGAGCCAAAAAATCGAAGTTGCAGATACTATCATTTCTGCTGATGCATCTCTGAAGAACGTGAAGAACAGACTATTGAAGACAGTCGTTTTTCAACAGTGAAAAACGACTACCAAACGTGGGTCGCAGCTACAGTAACAGAAGCACTTATTCTCTATCGTAGTTTGTAACAGTGTTTGCAACAACAATAACTGTTGTAAACCCGGTTTTATAATTTCTTCTCCCTTTTCATCATTTGTACACCTCCTTTGAGCAATAAAAATGGATTTTGAGCGTGTTTCCAACATGATGAGCTAGAACCCATCACTGGGACGACGGAGGAAGACGAATTTCATACATGGGTAATTTTAATTAATTCTTTTTATGATTTTTGCACTGATTAAAAATTGAATTATGATTTGATTAAATTAGTTATTATTTTATTAGATGGGTCATGCTTGCTTAAATGTTTGATGTCCCATGCTTACGATTTATAACTAATATTTTGAGAATCAACCTTGGCAAAAATAAGAGTCCATGTTTTTATTTGTTGAGCTATAATTGTTAAAAGAATTAATATTTGAACCTTTTGTTATGAGTTTGGCGGAATCCTGAATCCCAGTAACTCTCTCCATCTTGTGACATAAATTGTGTATATATTCTGTATTTTTATTAGTTCTCTTTATTAAATCCTAAGATCGATTTCATCAAGTCCGAGTGAACGACAACCCTTTTTACTACAACATTATTGAGTACATCACTGATTTTTTTGCTAAAAAGGGAGTTATCTTAGTAAGGGGCAAACCTTGAAGTTTGATGCTAGGCCAGCAAACATGTTTAAGATAGAGTTTCCTGACACAGTCTATTACAGGTTTGATTGATTTGGGTGCAGTATATCATGTTTCCTTGTGTATTATTTCTGTTTTATCTTTTGCCTGAGACTTTTTGTCTTTTTTGGCTTCTTTATTCTTTAGAAACCCTTGTGTAATAATTTTGATTTTTGTTAGAGGGAGAGCAAAAATGGATCTGAGGAAAGCGAAAATCGTAGCCAACTCGCTGATTATAACCCATTCACTATATTTTTCTAACTTTGACCAAAATACCTTTACTTACACAGTCCATTCACACACACACAACCTATTTACATTTGTGAACCTAATATAGGGCTTAAATCTTGTCTACGCCACCGGTTCACCACCATCATATCATCTCCACCACCAACGCCAATTAATATGCCTGATCTTCTATTTCAGTCCCATTGCATCCAGTACCTCTTTAGTAGAAGGCGTTGTCATTCTAGGCATGAAATTCCAAGAAAGATAGATGTACGCAACATAATCAATTATTACTTGACCAAAAATCTAGGTTAAGCCTATGCAATATACTACAATTGCATTTCATCTTAACTAGTTATAATAACCCATTAATTCATCACACGACTTCCTCACATTATAATCAATTCAGGAGGAATCTCACAGAAACTACAAGTAGTAAAAAAAGAAGGCTATTATTGGGGCGTCACACTCCATTAGAGGGGCTTCACTTGGATATCTGGTGACCAAAAATCTGGTTAAGGGATACTTTTGATTCAATAGCAATTTGTCCAAATTACCCTTCAATTAAAATTAAAACAAAAACAGAATAAAAACCTAATCTAATCTTCACACTTTCAACCTTTTGACTCCCGCTCTTCTTCTTCTTCTTCACAGTAAATTTTCACATCAATTCATTTAATCGTTTTCGATTAATCGGCGATCCGAAAAATTGAACCTCGTAGGATTGAAATCTGTATGAATGATAAGGAAGAAACAAACTGATTGCAGTGATGGTAATCAAAATCTCAATCAACCCCCTGACCAACAACTTCATCCTCAACAGCCACCGATTGAAGCAACTATTTTTCGGAATTTAGAACTCCTCAATAACAACCCATGGTGTATGTAAGGTATTAATCGACAAACCCATCTATTCTTACTCGTTTTGTGCTTAAAACATGTTAGATTGAATCAAATCGAAGAAAATTAGGGTTTCTGTTTTGTTTTTGAAGGTGTTACGCATAGGTTCGCCAAGCGTAAGTCTAGTGTTCGAAGAACTTACGCCTAGGTTTAGAGGAATTCAAACCGTAAATTGATTTTGCATGTAGGTTTACGTCCAGTTAGCGAGCCAATTTTTCCAATCGTATCTACTTACGCTTGGTTTTTCAGTAGACAAAACCCAGGCGTAAAAGGTTCTGGATGTTTTGAAGGAATTGCAATTTAGGTTTACGCCTAGGTTCCGGCACCAAAGTTTCCAGGCGTATTTCTTGTACGCCTAGGTTGGGTCACTGAATTTTCCAGACGTATAGTCTTACGCCTAGGTTGGATGATTGAACTTTCCAAGCGTATTGTTTTACGTCTGTGTTCGATTATATTTTTCTCTAGGATTACCTAGACGTAATTAAGCCTGAACATTTTTTTTATTAATAGATTGGCCTGTGTTACTAATTCATCAATACTGATTCTATAAGATCTTTTTCTTGTAACTTGCAGGAATCGTGATGGAGCAAAGCCTAAAAAGAATAGAGGAAATAACTTAACACCAAAAGATACTCCTATACCTCGCCATGAAATTCATTGTGGGGTCGATTATAGAGGTCTCCGCAAGGGTGCTAACAAGAAGAAGGATATGATTCAAGGAAGTAGCTCAACATGTACTGAAATTGAAGATAATATTTTCCAAAATCTAGAAATTGAAGGGGAACAATTTCAACTACCGGTGATATCGGGAGGTACACTCGTGATTAGAGATACACCAAATCAAGAAGAAGAAGAAGAAGTTGTTGTTCAAGTAAAAGGGAAACAAGTTGTTGTTGCTTCACTTGAAGCTACACCTAAACCTCAAGTGAAGGAAAAGAAGCCGAGGAAGATACCTTCACCAAAAGGCAAGCATATTCCTAAAGGAAATGATTTGTTTCCTGCGAAGAAGAATGGTAAACTTTGGGGAGAGGCGCCCGATGAATCTACGGTCTTATTTGGTTATCCATATTCATGGGCTGCTAAGGTTTGCCAAACCAGGGTAAGAATCTCAAAATTTCACTTATTTTGCATGATTTTGTTCAACTTGATATTATTGGGTATAATTTAGAAATTTAACAAATTTGTTGTTTATACATTCTTTGTAGGATCATGAAACTGCGATAAAGAAACTGAAACATAAAAAGGGTGGTTATTGGCCGTTAGGTGAAGAATTTAAAGAGGTTCGTGATCTTGTATTGGATACAGGGCTAGGTAATGGAATTCTCAACCATCAGCATGAGTTTGATTCTATTATTGCTTGTGCCTTTAGAGAGCGATATTGGTTAGAAACCGATACTTTTCATCTTCCATTCGGCGAGATGACAATAACGCCGGATGATGTGAAGCAAATCTTGAACTTAAACGTTGAAGGATAATCTGTTTCTGAAGGTTTTGACAACAATATGAGTTGGGAAGACCTTTATGTCCTTGTTAAAGACACACTTGGATGGGAGCAAGCTGAGACGGAGAAACAGTTTAAGTGGGCTGGTGGAGATAAACCAGATGAAGCAAGAGATGGTCCATCTATACCTGTCAAAAAAAATAATGTTGAAGAATCTGAAAGATATGTTTGGAGGAACACAAAAGGCTGTAGTTGAACGTCATGAGGTGATAGATGAAACAAGAGATCGTCGTACAGCCACCACATACCTATTGCATTCCCTTGGTACCATATTCTTTCCTGATAACTCGGGGAATCGAGTAAATGTCCACTATCTACAATGGTTAAAAGATTTCCAGGAGACCAAAAAGTATGCTTGGGGCACTGCCACCCTCGCTTTTTTACTTGATAGTTTTCGAAAAGCTTCGAGGGTTGGAGCCACTGAGCTTGCTGGGAATGTTGGTCTTTTTCAGGTAATTTATATAGTTTCGGTTTTGTTATATTTATCATTTTTTTATTGGTTTTATGTATATAATTTTTATGGTTATATATAATTTGTTAGGCATGGGTATATGACCACTTTCCGACCATGAGACCTTCTACATCTTGGTCAGATGATGAGATTGGTCGTCCTACAGGAAAAAAGTTTGTATTCACTGGTACCCAAGTAAAGCACAAAGAAGAGAAGATAGTTGATTTAAGGTTGAAAATGGATGCTCTCACTGTTGAAGATGTAATATTTGATCCTTACATAAATCTAAAGAAGGATCAGTTTGGAGAAGAGCGTGATCTTCGTGTTTTTTCAAGTTTGGAATCCTACAACGGGCCTTTGTTTCATCCTCATGGGTACGTAATGGCCAATCCACGTCGAGTTCTCCGCCAATATGGTTATGCGCAAGAAAAAGTCACTCAAGAATCTTTCAAATTG
This sequence comes from Papaver armeniacum, assembly GCA_023531295.1. Classification (NCBI taxonomy): domain Eukaryota; kingdom Viridiplantae; phylum Streptophyta; class Magnoliopsida; order Ranunculales; family Papaveraceae; genus Papaver; species Papaver armeniacum. The sequence goes on along the minus strand of JAJJWW010001091.1, from coordinate 119,363 downwards.
TTGGCTAATGCTTCTTCCGTAAAAAGTGCCAATGTCGTGCTCAACTACATCCCAGAGCCAAGTATTGATGTTTGGAACGACCGCAATAATGCACAATACCAAGTCCATATGAAGGAGCTCATTCCTGCTCTAGGCACAAAGGAAGCCGAAGAAGATTATTTGGAATGGTATTACCATTTTGGTCATCCTCATGTGATCAATAATGATCCGGAAGCGGCAGTATATATCCAAAAGGCTCAAGAAAAGAAGAAGCGTGAAGCTGAAAAGAGAAGTGTATTTGATGCGGATTGGAAGGCGCTATATTTCAAGACGGTAAGTAAAGTTGTTATTTTTCATGACGCCATTTCACATTTCTACCAGTATGTTTCATAACATTATATTTGTTTGTACTAATATGTTTCATTTTGATATGTAAAATAGAAAAAGAAATGCCTTCACTTGGCACAAACATTGAAAGGTGAGGCCCTCACAAGTGCACAAGTAAATATTTTAAAACAAAAAATCAAAGACTTGCCGGATCCAAATAAGAATGCTTCACTTGAGGACTTAGAGAGGGGCACGAAGAGGAGTAGGCATTCGTCGACAGATGTGTGTACTAGTCAATGCCAGCCATCACCTAGTAGTTTTGAATCTACAGAAGAGGATATGCATGCTCGTGGTCAGGGTCAGGGTGGTCGTGGTCGAGGTCGTTGTGACGGTCCTCGTACTCGAGGTGGTAACAAAAGACGTCGTGGTCGTACTCGTAATTAGTAGACATTTTAGAAGACTATTTAGTTTCTTTTGGTTGTTTCTTTGGTTGTTATGAACAAGTTTCCTTTGGTGCAGAAGGCTATTTAGTTTCTTTTGGTTGTTTCTTTGGTTGTTATGAACAAGTTTCCTTTAGAATGAAATTGTCCTTTTGGTTTGTATTAGCTAGAATGAATTCACAAATTTGGCTTAGTATTAGCTAGATGAATGAATAAGTCCAAAAATTGGATTTGTGCTGCTAGTTTTAAAGTGAAATGCAAAATCAAAATTAGGTACTCAGGAACATTTACGTCCAGGTTTGGGGTAGGCAAAACCCGGACGTAAGACTAAACACAACAAGTTTTAGGATTTTTGCAGGTTTACGTCTAGGTTTGGGGTTCGGAAAACTCAGACGTAAACCTGACAAAAAGTATTTCTCATAGTTACGTCTAGGTTCGTGTTCTCTAAAACCTAGGCGTAAGTAGTTTTTAAAGTCAGTTTGTTGTTTTTTTGTCCCTATTTGGTTTGAAAATAAAGCCGTTACACATCTTGGTTTTATATATAAGTTGAACATACATGCCCAACCATCTTATTTTTTCTTATTTATACATATAATATTGTCAACAAAATACTTCATTCAAAACTACCAAAATACATATAATATTGTCAACAAAATAATTCATTCAAAACTACCAAATACATATGACCCAATTATCACTTCTAGACAAAATCTTTTATTCCTAGTGAGTCATTCAAAATATTTTCACCACCCTTCACGAACGTTTAGTCATCCTCATCATCGCTCATCAATCCAAATGATACATTACTCCTTGACATTTGTAATGCCTTCCAAAATTCAAAACTTTCCTCGAATCTAATACACCAAGACTTGGACCATTCGTTACAATCGAATAATGGAGGTAATGGGCATCCTTCACTCATTTGGAGTCCAATTAAATGGTTTCCGTGCACGTAACCAATCACCGCTCTTTTTGTTTTATCCGATTCTTCGTCAAATGGTATCCTTGTCGGTGCAAATGTGAAACTCAATGCATTTGAGATATAATGGACAACGCAATTGAATGCATTGGCGAGTAGTTGGCCGTTTATTGGCATGGACATCCAATACTCACTTGTCAAACATTTATTGCCGTGTAACCGCTTTTCCCATGCCACAAACCTTTCATTTAACACCGTCTCGGACTCGTCTTTTTCACATCTCATCATTGGTATGTAATAATCTCGTGCCCACGTAGTTCCATTAAACATTTTTGCCTTACATAGTCAACTTCTTCACAACCCCAATCTTTCGCGTCTTCAAAGGGTCCAAGTTGATCCACGAAGACGTGGTAACCAAAATTCCCATCTCCATCTACCTCATCCGTGGCCTTAATATAGTCACGAACAAAGTCGGGGAAAAAAAGAAGGTAATTTTCATAAATGATATATAAATTCCGGGAATATCGACCCTTCTCATCTCTAGGGGGTGGTTTGTAAGTTGCGTTTGGAATACGAACCGTCCCGTTCCTTTCACTTGACGGAAATATTCCAACCATCGGACTTTTTCCTATACTTCTTGCTAATTGTTTAACACCGTCTCCACCGCCAAGTATTTTTCTTGTTTTTCCTCTGGAGGGAACTTCGCATGCTTTGGAACCTTTTCTTTTATCCCCCCCATCTTTTGTTCCGCATTGTTTGGAACCTTTTCCTTTAACAACTTCGCTTTTTTCTAGTTGTTTGGAACGAAAGACCGGACCTTTTCCTTTGAAATCAACTTTGCTTGTTGAACTTTCTTGAGAGGGAGGCTCAAGATCTTTTTCTTGTACATTTCGATGACTTGGTTCTCCTTCTTTTTCTTGTACATTTCGATGACTTGGTTCTCCTAAATCCATTTGACCTCTTCTTCGTTTGTTTCTACCTTGAACATCCTCCTCCATCTCATCCTCCGCCTCATAGGGCTTTTCGCAACAATTCAATTCCCGAAGGATCTCTTTTCTTTGATTCTTCCAACAATTACCTTGCCGTTTTCCTTACTACACTCCTCTTTTGTTTCGTAGAAGGCCTCCCCTTTCTCTTCCTCTTAGGTGGTTCCTTCATATTGTTCCTAGTTTGTGGGTATACGAAGTTACTCAAGTTACTCAACCATATTTGCCTTTGTCCCCGTGTTAATGTATCATATTTCGTGGCTAGCGCTTTTCCGATGTCGGTATCGGCAAATGTTCCTCCAAAATCTTGATCGACTATTGTTTCATGGAATGATAATTATTGCCAAAAGGGATCAACATCTTGTATCGGAATAACTTTGTCATTGTAATTGGCTATGACATGCCGACATGGGAGCCCCAAACTTGTCATGTTAGGACAAACACACTCTCTTACGTCATAGTTACCCGCCTCAAATTGTATCACTTCTTTCATGATCAAATCAATTGCACGATGCGACACTTTATGATTAATTCCATGAATCCAAGCATTGTCTTTCCATTTAGTGTGTCTACTAGATCGGTTTTTTTCAAAATACTCCCTAACTCTATCGAGATCACGGAGGAAATAGGTGTGCATGGCTTGGAATACCGTAACAAATCCACCATCACCACTATGAAGCTTCTTCTTCAACCGGTTGTGAGACGATTCCACCGTACTTGTAGCTTGGTTTTCGAAGTGTCTATATTGGTTTGTGAATGCGGCTACGAACTTCTCTTTGTGCGGATCCAACCAATTGTCCACCAAATATTTCACCATAGTTGGATAACTTCTCAAACTAGCCAATAACATACGAGATCGTTCTTCATAATCTTCCACGGTGAGAGAATATGTCATGGCTTCCCAATCCTTTTGGAAACTAGCCCATCTTAGTTCCGCCAACCCGTCATCCTTTTTAAATTTCTCTTTGGCTTCCTTTTGTTGATCAACCGGTAGTTTCTTTATTCTTTCCATTTGACTTTTCTTTGTAGGACGAATGATGGTCTTACATTTAGTATCAATGCTATTCCATAGGTGGAACGTGCAAAGAAAGAGATGAGCATCCGGGAAAACCCTCTCTATTGCATTCAACAATGCTTGTTCCTTGTCGGTGACAATAACCTTTGGAGTATATCCCTCCACGTAGAATAACTTCACTTGTTGTAGTGCCCACACATAACTCTCTTCAAGCTCATTTTCCAAGAAGCAAAACGCGACACTAAACGGAGAGTTGGTGGAAGTTTGTCCAACAATGTTCAACACCGGCATCTCATACTTGTTGGTCTTGTACGTGCAATCCATTAAAAGTACTTGATTGGAGCACCGCGCTAATTGTATAAACTCGGGATGAGCCAATATGAGAGATTCTTTATTTGTTCATCCTCATCTTCATTATGGAAAACCGAGTAATTATACTTCTCCCCCAAATGCCTTAATTGTTGCATTTGATTTTTATTTTCCCATTGTTGATTTTTCAATTTTGTTTTGGCGTTGTAGATGGTTGGCAAAGTAGAAACATTCTTTGGGTTGAGGAGCTTTATATGACCAAGTATATCTAGGGGTTTCATACGGTTTTCCGTCATGGAACTTACAATGAGTTTTTCTTCATCATTAAGCCGCGCCGCATAAGGATGGTGATGCGTGTCGTAGGTGCAATCAAATTAATCAATATTTCTACTCAATTAAAAATAATATAATGGAAGTCAAGTTCGTTCCCACGAGGAGCAAGAGATTCTAGTTGTAAAAATTGTCACAAAAGGGGGGTGTAAAAAGCAAAAGAAAATAAACAAAGCAATTAAAATCGAAAGTTGAAAGCAATAAGAGAGACAAGATCAAGGAATCCTTCTTCGTTGTAAAACAATGATTCAAGTTATGTTCTCTTCTACTTGTTATTAGTCACAGATTATCACCAACCGTAGGATAGCAGGTCCGCTTAGCTAGCCCCAAAATCCCTTATTTCACTGAGTAACAAGTCCGCTTAGTTATCAGATTCTATTCAAAAGAACCACCTTGAGGTTCGCTTACAAGATGTAATTCCCTGAATGCATTAAGATTTATGAATTTAGGTTTAGTACTAGTAGTTAAACTCGGTTCGCTTGGTTCACTTTCTAGCGTTGTTTCTACACACAATTGCTCCACGGAATCCCTCCGCAAGGTCTCGTGTTTTCTACTTGTGTAAAGTGTCGAAAACGATTACGTATTCCCTAACTTATACTAGATTTAGATCAAATTAACAAATCAATTTAGCGTGCACTCTAAACAATCTATCAATCAATCATGAATGAATAAACATTCCTATTAGTAAAAACAATCGATAATCATGTGAAAAATCTCAAGATAGAATTGAAACAAAACTCAAATCATGTATTAAGAACTAGGAATTCATCCTCAATCAATAATAAAATTAGCTACTCATGTTTTTGAAATTCACACAAATAATAATAATAATTAAAAGGAGAATTTTTAAGTTCACACAAATAATTAAGAAGAAGAATTTTTGAAAACAAAAACACAAGTGTTGTGTGTGTAGAGAGGTGTGTAAAAGATGTAGAAAACTTCTCTATTTATAGGCTTCAATATTCTCCAAATCTTCCAAGGATTAGAATCCTTTTCCTTTAGCAATTCAACTTCCAAATCCAAGCTTTTTTCTCAACTCTTCCACCTTCTCTTTCCAAATTTTAGCCCAATTCTCCATCCAATTCCTAGCCCAAGTCTTCACACCCATGAGAGAAGTCCATAGAAAATTCTGGAATTTTTGGCTCGCCGGAAAACTGGTATTGTGGCCGGAATCCGACCGGAATAGTCGTCGCCGGTCACCTGAATATCACTGCCGGTCTCTGGAATCTGCCGACGGAATATTCCGTCAGTCTACCGTTAAGACTAACGGTCAAAAGATTCAAACCGTTAGTCAATGGGTCAACTCGGGTCAACTGATCTAACTCGGTCAAACCGGGTCAATCACTGAGTCAGGTCTGAGTCATGGCTAACTCAGCTGACATGTTCTAAGCCACAGCCCTTTCGCCGAGGCCGAGTCATGTCTTTGCATAATGATGATGCATCCTTCCAACCAAGATGGCTGTGCATCCTGCGAATCCCATTCAATTCTGCAATTGCATAGCAACAACTCCATTTTCTTCATCCGCAATGAATCAGCTCAATAGTTGCTCTGCTCCAAATATCACTCCAACTTCCCAGCCATCGCCTGCACTGCGCATAACCAGCTCCAGACCCTCTAATCCCATCAACACCAGCTGCAATAACAGCTCCACTTTAACCTGCTGCTCCAGCCATCAACCCACAGTAACAACACCAGTGCCATTCTCTGACTGAAGCTGCAATCAATTCCACAACCTAGCCACTCCACCAGCTTAGCACCACCATCTCCATCTCACCTGCAATCTCATCTAAACTGCAACAGCACAATCAACAACTCCATGTTCTGTAGCTGCTTCACTATCATCTCGATTCATTGCACCTTCGACACAGTACCAATCACCAACTCCGATTCGGACCTCAAATCAGCCATTGTCTCGGTCATTTCAACCACCAAAGATCACCACCCCATGGACATCCGATTCTATCACTCGAGAACCCATCAAGCTCAAACCATTTTCACAGACTCCATTGCAGTGAGAACCCCATTCTTCCATCTTCAGCTGCATACCACCCAGACTCTGTTCAAACACCACCAGAACCATCAGACCACCTGAACCTTCAAGCCATCCATTGCATTCCCCTGAGCAACAACACTGAATTACTCCACCACTTCCCTGTAAATTCTTTCATCACCAGTTCCTTGAGCCATAACCAAAGACCCATCTCTATTTCACTCACAAACCCTTTCTGCCACTGATTTCTCAGCTTCTCATACTCAATTTCAAGTTATAATTCATTCTCTGCCCTTTTTTTTTTCTGTGTATCATCACATCTCAAAACAAGCTCGATTCCTCCTTCGATTCTCTTCTCTGTCAAACTTAGATTAACCATCACCAATACCAGACGAAACCCATTCTTCCTTTATCCTGTATTATCAACTCGAAATCACCAGATCCATTTCATACTGCGTCTCCAATTACAGAAGTGAACCCTAATTCATTGCTTCTCGATTTAATCTTGTTAACGATTCAAAGAAATTTGGTCTTGTTAATTCCTTCTCTATGAGCTATAATCATTAACTCTCCTTGTATTTCCTTCCAATTTCTCTGGTTTCAACAAAGCCATGCCATGATCGCTCTTCGATTTCAGGTGGAGGAAAGAGGAGAAGATAATCTCGACTGATTTAGGGTTGTGTGGTTTGGGTTGGATGGTTACACCCCACATAAGAGCCGATAAATGCACCCACTGGTAGATGATAAGGGGTACCCTGATGTCAACACCCCTTAACCTTGACTGGGCCTGGCTTTAATATTCCTCCAAAAGAGCTGCCCCTTAACCATTACTCGGGCTCCGGATATTGTTCACCCTGGAATTGACAAAATTGCCTTTTTTGCTCAAATTGAGTGATTTCTTCTTCTTTTCCTCCGTGCGACTCCATAGTAGCTATAAAACTCAAAACAAGCGTAAAATACATAATTTACAAGAAAAATAGCAAAGAAAGCATAAACAATAGATAGTAAATAGGATGTATTCTACACCCTATCAAATTACCCCACACTTAGACTTTGCTAGTCCTCGAGCAAATCAAACTAAAAAAACTCACAACTTCAAAGCGTTCAAGCGTCCCAAGCATCCAAAGAGTTATGAGGACATAGAGTTTCTGCATGCTAGTAATAAGAAGTTAGAAATACTAAAGAACATATTCTCATTCTTAAATGTTGAGTGAGAAATAACCACACCATAATGAGAGAATGCGTGTTTGAGAAACGATCAATAAGCATTTCGCCTCGACTTCTGCCTCACCAAATAGGATTTTATGATAATTGCACTCAAAAAGACGGCTTTTTTATGGTTCTCACATGTGTGCAGGTAGGAATGAAGAGAGAAATCCTACAACACGTTGAATGGTGGGAAGGACAACTTCCGAAATATTTTTAAAAACCCACATCTTTTAATATTTTGAAAAACCATTTTTCTGACGATCTCTAAGAAAGGAAATCAACCATATATTATTGAGGATGAGATTACTTACTCACCTTCACATCCGATCGCCAATTATGATAACACCACTCTCACGGCATCCAATAGAAACGTCTTCCGCTCCTCGTCTTGATCTTCATGGTCTTCGTCTTCGGTTTCAACTATTAATGATAAACTCTTGATCTTCGTAATTCCTTGACAATTTGTAACCTTTTTACCTTAAATCCTTGTTGCTTGAAACTTACTTATATATTTTCCTTCCCCACGGCTTATTAAATAAAAAACAAATATTTCTCTTGTTTTTTTTTTTTTTTTTTTTTTTTTTTTTTTTTTTTTTTTTTTATGAAATTTTCAATTTTTTTTTTTTTTTGAAATAAATTTATTCATCATCATCAACAGAAAGGAGTTTACAAACATTGGATGGAAGCCTGGCAACAAGCTGGGCTCCAATCCCTTTTTGGATAACAACACCTATCCTATGAAAAAGGAAATCTCCAACAGTAACATTTTCATCATGGCTAGACATATAATTTCGTAGCCGTTTCAGGAACTCTACAGTATCACTCCCTAACCCACCCAAGGTAGTAAAGGCAAGAACACCAAACCCCAACCTCTGACTTGTACATTTCTCAAGGTACTTGGCCTTTTTCTTTAAAATCGCATTATCAATTGCCCGTCCAAGAACAAAATTACGCTCCCAGTCACCCGTGAAGGGGGAGACACCCGTAACATCCAAGCACATGTCATGACCATTATCCCATCCATACACAAGGATATCCGCAGGGCGCAAGGCTACTCCATTGTCTGCGAGGAGCCCCAAATCCACTTCCTTCCTGGCTGAAACACCTGCGCGATAACAAATGTCCGCATAGGTATCACGGACAAGATCATGCCTGTATTTGAGCCCTACCCCTTTATTCCAGTGCAAGGCATGATCCCCAAAGATATCCATGCCTTTACCACAACTAGAGCACAAATCACCATCCTCAAAAAGGGGAATCCCAAGTCTATACTGTTGAAACAAGACGAAACCTGTCTTGCACCAATTGTTTGATTGAGCCCATCAATAGGAATCGCCAACAAGTAATCTTGAGCATGGCTGACTTTATTACTCTGCCAGAGAGATGAATCACGCGCAGTCATAAAAAACTGAGTGGATATATTCTTCTTCACCACATCAAAATATTTAATTGCCAAGGAGCTCATAGAGTGGGGGGCAATATCATCAATGTGTAAAGAAGAATCATTAATACCACATACCTTTTTGTAGAGGATTAGGGCATGCTCAAAACTGGGGCTAGGACCGGACACCTCAGCATGTCTCAAGATGTTCCCCTGTTGAGAACTAGTCTGAAAGCAAGAAGCCAAATAACAGTACTGCATCGTGTCTTCCATAGTGTACACACCTAATCCACCATCCTTAAGGGGGAGCATATAAGACTATTGCTTTGATGGACGCTATACAGAAACTTAACGATCCTCAGGGGGAGTTGCTTTTGTTGAGAAATTGTTCTGGTGTCTCTAGACTATACTTTGCCATACGGACTACTAAGCCTGATTTTTTGGATGAGGCACAGGAGATCTTTGACAACCATCTCAAGCAATTGTCAAAGCAATTTTTTTTTTTTTTTTTTTTTTTTTCAATAAGAAAAATAAAATACAAAAAACAAACCATGGCCGTGGGAGAAGTATTTTACCGCTTGATTCTTCACAACTTGTATCGTCTTGAAATCATAAACTTCAAAAATTCTCACCTTTTAATTTTCTTCGCTTTCATGAATAAGTCTTCATACTTGGATATAAAATTACCTCATTGTATTGTAAGTCCTCAACATATATGTGAAATCCGCTCTTTGTATGTTGCTTTTACTTATATATGAAATTTGCTCTTTTTCTCGTTCCGTTGCTTGTAAACCTTAAAATTTTCCAACTTTCCTTGTAGATTTTGATGTCGCTCCTTGTTGATGATGATAATGTTTCTATGGATCCGTTGTTGTTGCGAGAGAATGGTGCTAACTGCAAATCGAACTACAAGAAGGAGGCTTTCATCTATAGACGTCACCCTCATGATTGACAAAATTAGCACTCAAGAGATCAAAGAGTAGTGCTTCTATTGGTGGGAGGTTGGGTAGCTCACCATTCTACCCGGAATTAACGTACGGTGACACACACTCAAAAGAAGCTCTTTAGTAGATGGAAGATTTCTGGTCGGTGCCTCTCATGATATGAATACGGGTAGTCTCCACTAATGATTGATCAACAACTCTAATAATGCACTTCTCCCTGCACCAAATTCGCATCACCGGCATGATTAAATCCATTATTTAACACTCTAACAAGCAAGAAATCCGAATGTAGTTCTCTAACATTTCCAAGTTCAATTATGTCGGTCAAAATCTCTATGTAAACATACCTAGAAGTATGCTAGTGACTCTAAAATCTCTAAAAGTTGGAGTTTTTAAGTAAAACTTTTTTTTTTTTTTTTTGAATTTTTAAATTTTTTTGTAATTTTTGTTTTAAAAACATGCTTAACCACTCCCCCACACTTAAACCTTACATTGTCCTCAATGTAATTGAATCGTCCTAGTAAAGTCAAGGTGGGAAATTTTTAACATGATAAGGAACAAGAAAAAGAAATAACAAAAAGCAAAAAGATAAGAAATACAAAACCTATGGGTTGCCTCCCATTAAGCGCTTGTTTTAAAGTCGACGGCCCGACTTAGCTCTTGCTGCATATTACTCCTCCAGAGGGAGTGAATCTTAAAGTCCAATTACGTCCACATGCTCCGTTGGAAAGTTTTCATAATATGGCTTTAACCTATGGCCGTTGACTTTCAAATGTTGTCCTGTTTTGTTGCTAACAATTTCAACTGCACCATGAGCATAAACATTAGTAACAACAAATGGTCCCACCCAACGGGACTTAAGCTTTCCCGGAAATAAACGTAAACGAGTATTAAATAAAAGGACTTTTTGCCCCACAACAAAACTTTTCCGCGAAATCATCTTGTCATGAAAAAGCTTAGTCTTTTCCTTGTAAATCCGGGCACTCTCGTAAGCATCATTACGTATCTCCTCTAGCTCATTTAGTTGTAACTTCCTTTGTTTCCCCGCTTCATCATACTCCATGTTGAATTTCTTTATCGCCCAATAAGCCTTATGTTCAAGTTCAACCGGAAGATGACAAGCCTTGCCATAAACCAACCTATATGGAGACATACCAATCGGTGTCTTATACGCCGTTCTATACGCCCAAAGTGCATCATTGAGCTTAAAGCTCCAATGTTTCCTTGTGGTATTCACCGTTTTCTCAAGAATGGACTTGATCTCACGATTTGAAATTTCCGCTTGTCCACTAGTTTGTGGATGATAAGGCGTACCAATTTTGTGTGTTATGTTGTACTTCTTGAGGAGAGCGTGGAAAGCCTTCTTGAAATGTGAGCCTCCATCGCTTATCACCACTCTTGGTGTACCATGCCTATTGAATATGTTTTCCCTTACAAAATCACAAACAACTTGAGAGTCATTAGTTTTGGTGGCTCTAGCTTCCACCCATTTCGAAACATAATCAACGGCAAGAAGTATATAAAAATTTCCATTCGAATTGACAAAAGGGCCCATAAAATCAATACCCCACACATCAAAAATCTCAACGGCGAGAATTGGTGTGAGTGGCATTTGATTTCGAGCACCTAGATTGCCCGTTCGTTGACATCTATCACACGATTTACAAAAAACATATGAATCTTCAAACAAGGTGGGCCAATAAAATCCACTCTCGAGAACCTTGAGAGCGGTGCGTTTAGAACCAAAGTGGCCACCACATGCAAAAGTGTGGCAAAAGGAGAGGATGGATTGAAATTCGGAGTTAGGCACGCACCTTCGCATTATTTGATCAACGCCATATTTCCATAAGTATGGTTCATCCCACACATATTGTTTAGCTACCTTCTTAAGTTTCATCTTTTGGAAATTAGACATTGTACTAGGTACTTTCCTTGTCACCAAGTAATTCACTATATCCGCATACCACGGTGTTGAATCTACCATGGAGAAAAGTTGTTCGTCCGGAAAGCGGTCATGTAATGGAAGTTCCTCTTGAGACATAACAAGTCTACTAAGATGATCCGCAACGGTATTCTCCACACCCCTCTTATCACGAATTTCTATGTCGAACTCTTGTAACAATAGGATCCACCGGATTAATCTTGGCTTAGCTTCTTTCTTCTTTATTAAGTGTCTTAGTGCGGCATGATCGGAATACACAATAACCTTTGTACCCACCAAGTATGATCGAAATTTTTCCAACGCAAAAACTATGGCCAATAACTCCTTTTCCGTGGTAGAATAATTGATTTGTGCATCATTAAGGGTCCTAGATGCATAATAGATAACATGGGACAACTTGTCCACTCTTTGACCCAAAACGGCTCCAACCGCATAATCACTAGCATCGCACATTAATTCAAATAGAAGATTCCAATCCGGTGATTTGATAATCGGCGCACTTGTCAACATATCCTTTAATTTGTCAAAAGCATCCTTGCATTCCTTGTTGAAGTCGAAAGGTACCTCCTTTTGTAATAACTTGCACATCGGCATGGAGATTTTGGAGAAATCCTTGATAAACCGCCTATAGAAACCTGCATGACCAAGAAAAGAACGGATCTCCCTCACCGAAGTGGGATATTGTAAGTTTCTTATTAAATCTATCTTTGACTTGTCCACTTCGAGCCCTCGAGAGGACACAATGTGACCAAGTACTATGCCGTGGTTTACCATAAAGTGACATTTCTCCCAATTAAGGACAAGGTTTGTGTCTATGCACCGTTTAAGAACTAGTTCAAGGTTATTTAAACAACCATCAAAAGAATTGCCATAAACACTAAAGTCATCCATAAATACCTCGATGATGCGCTCCACATAATCCGAGAATATACTCACCATGCATCTTTGGAAAGTAGCCGGCGCATTGCAAAGACCAAACGGCATCCGTCTATATGCAAACATTCCAAACGGACAAGTGAAAGTGGTCTTCTCTTGGTCCTCCGGTGCAATAACAATTTGGTTGTATCCCGAATAACCATCCAAAAAGCAATAATAAGAATGCCCCGCTAACCGCTCCAACATTTGATCAATGAAAGGTAAAGGAAAGTGATCCTTTCGGGTTGCGGAATTAAGCTTTCTATAGTCAATGCACACTCTCCAACCGGTTTGAACTCTTGTAGGAACAAGTTCATCGTCTTGATTTCGAACAACCGTGACTCCGGACTTCTTTGGTACCACTTGTACCGGACTTACCCACTTGCTATCGGAAATTGGGTAGATTACCCCCACACTTAGCAATTTGAGTATCTCTTTCTTCACAACCTCCATCATGGGAGGATTAAGCCTACGTTGAGCATCACGTACCGGCTTCACGTTCTCTTCCATTAGAATCCGATGCATGCACATGGATGGACTAATGCCTTTGATGTCCGCAATTGTCCACCCAATAGCCATTCTGTGCTCTCTCAAGACTCTAAGCAAACGGTCTTCTTGTACCGGTGTGAGGTTCTTAGAAATAATCACCGGAAGCTCATCTCCATCTCCCAAGAAAGCATACTTCAAATGGTCCGGAAGCGGCTTCAATTCTAGTTTGGGCGCCCTCACAATAGATGGTACAAGTACTTCATCATTCACGGGTAAAGAAATATAAGAAACATTACCCTTTTTAGCTTCTTGCAATGTCGCCAAAGCACCACACATCTCCACCAATTCCTTGGAGATTTCAACATCCAAGTTAGACAAGCCATGGACGTCCAATTCAATGCTCTTTTGCAACACCACATCAAGTTCATCCTCTTGGTTCAATTCCACCATTTGTTGCGCTAATGAATCAACCACATCAATGGAGTAAACGGAATGCACATCACTTGGGTAGCGCATGGCTTCAAATATGTTAAAGTGTATTATCTCCTTGTCGAATTCCATAGTGAGTGTACCCTTATCAACATCAATCTTCGTCTTTGCGGTTTTCATGAATGGCCTCCCAAGAAGTAAAGAAGTAGATGATCGGTTCTCATTGTTGTCCATATCCACCACAAAGAAGTCCACCGGAAAAATAAGCTCATTTACTTGCACTAGCACGTCTTCTACAAGCCCCTTTGGATATATGTTAGACTTGTTTGCTAATTGAATAATAACTCTCGTCTCTTTCAAAGGTCCAAGATTCAAGGAGTCATATATATCGGCCGACATCACACTAATGGAAGCACCCAAGTCAAGTAAAGCATGTTCAAACCTTTGCTTACCAATAGTAATTGGCACCGTGAAACCACCGGGATCCGTGCACTTTGTAGGCATCTTCTTCAATAGCATAGCCGACGCACTCTCGCCAACTTTAGTAATTTCATTATCAAGCAACATATCCTTCTTTGTGCATAATTCCTTCATGAACTTCGCATACCGTGGCATTGTCTTGATGGCCTCAATGAATGGGATGTTAATTTCAATCTTCTTGAAAATATCCATGAGTGCCTTGTCTTGAGCTTCTTTCTTGGATTTAGCAAAACGACTAGGAAAAAGAGGTGGAGTAGTGAAAGTAGGAACCGGTTCCTTGGATTGGTCGGTTGGTGTTGAATTCTCCTTTGGTGCGGCTTCCTCCTTATCTTTGACTACCTCTTCAATAGCTTCTTCATGATGACTTGGACCCTCCACTTGTCTTCCACTTCTTAGAGTAACCGCATTAACATTCTCTCTTGGATTCACAAATGGTTGTGAAGGAAGTTTTGTAGATGCTTGAGATTTCAATAAGTTTACATCGGTCGCCAATTGTCCCATTTGAGTTTGTAAATCCTTGATAGCCGAATCGGTCTTTTGTTGATTTTGTTGAAACAATGACGTAATACCTTGCATCATGACATTTAGCTTATCATCTATTGAAGATCCTTGTTCCTTCACTTGAGGTTGAAATTGTTGAGAACCACCTTGTTGTTGAGGTTGGAAGCGTGATTGTTGAAAACCACCTTGTTGTGCATATGGATTAGGAGCCGCCGCTTGCTTGTTTGCATAACTAAAGTTAGGATGATCCTTCCACCCGGGATTATAGGTATTGGAGTATGGATCGTACCTTGGCCTTTGATTTGGATATAAAGCATTCACTTGTTCGGTCTCACCATCCGGAATAATTACCGCGGCCATCCTTTGAATCATTATCTCCATGTTACTCATCCTTTGATCAAGATGTGATGATGAATCACTAACTTCATGCACTCGCCTAACCATAGGTTCATCCCTTGTGTAGAATTGTTGCGAGTTTGCCGCCATACTTTCAATCAACTCGGTAGCTTGGGTCACCGTCTTGTTCACTAGTGCACCACCACCCGCGGCGTCAAGAAGAGACCTATCACTTGGGTTGAGAGCTTCGTAGAAGTATTGGAGTATCATAACCTCACTAAATTGATGGTGTGGACAGCTTGCCACCAACCTCTTATATCGCTCCCAACATTCATACAATGATTCTCCCACTTGTTGTTTCAATCCACAAATC
Source organism: Papaver armeniacum (assembly GCA_023531295.1). NCBI lineage: Eukaryota > Viridiplantae > Streptophyta > Magnoliopsida > Ranunculales > Papaveraceae > Papaver > Papaver armeniacum. The sequence continues at coordinate 104,068 of JAJJWW010001091.1, read as the reverse complement.
TCCTTGCGAATTTGAGTAGCTTTGGATGCGGGAAAATATCTCTCGAGGAAAAGTTTCTTCATACCATTCCATGTTGTGATACTTCCGGAAGGCAAATAATATAACCATTCCTTAGCATTGCCCGCCAAAGAAAACGGGAAAGCTTTCAACATTGCTCCATCCGCATTAGTCTCCGGTGGAAGCATGGCCATAACTATGGTATAGAAGTCCATAAGATGTTTGTTTGGGTCCTCATTCACCATGCCATGGAACTTTGGTAACTCTCTAATCAACCCCGGCTTGATCTCGAAGGTTGAGTTAGTTTGGATACACCATTGTTGTGTATCAAGCCTGTGAGAAGCTAGGTCCTTTAGTGTACGATCAGCCATCGTTTCTTCCTCTTTGTCCGAATCTGTGAAATCACTTGATGAAGACGGAGGAAGTGGAGTGTTAACCGCTCGAATGAAATCCTTTAGTTGAGTGCCGGATCGAAGACGTATTGGACTCGGTCTGCCCTCTTTAAGCATTCACCAAAGGTATAGCACCTGAAACAAGATTCTCAAAAGAGTCAAACCGTTAGTCAATGGGTCAACTCGGGTCAACTGATCTAACTCGGTCAAACCGGGTCAATCACTGAGTCAGGTCTGAATCATGGCTAACTCAGCTGACATGTTCTAAGCCACAGCCCTTTCGCACAGGCCAGAGCTGTGCTGCATAATGATGATGCATCCTTCCAACCAAGATGGCTGTGCATCCTGCGAATCCCATTCAATTCTGCAATTGCATAGCAACAACTCCATTTTCTTCATCCGCAATGAATCAGCTCAATAGTTGCTCTGCTCCAAATATCACTCCAACTTCCCGTACCATCGCCCGCACAGCGCATAACCAAACTCTAGACCCTCTAATCCCATCAACACCAACTGCAATAACAACTCCACTTTAACCTCGTCGCTCCAAATGCATCAACCCACAATAACAACACCAGTGCCATTCTCTCGATCAAGCCGCAATCAATTCCACAACCTAGCCACTCCACCAAACTTAGCACCACCATCTCCATCTCACCTGCAATCTCATCTAAACCGCAACAAAGACAATCAACAACTCCATGTTCTCGTAGTCGCTTCACTATCATCTCGATTCACGCACCTTCGACACGGTACCAATCACCAACTCCGATTCGGACCTCAAATCAGCCATTGTCTCAGTCATTTCAACCACCAAAGATCACCACCCCATGGACATCCAGTTCTATCAGCTCAGAACCCATCAAGCTCAAACCATTTTCACAGACTCCATTGCAGTGAGAACCCCATTCTTCCATCTTCAGCTGCATACCACCCAGACTCTGTTCAAACACCACCAGAACCATCAGACCACCTGAACCTTCAAGCCATCCATTGCATTCCCCTGAGCAGCAACACTGAATTACTCCACCACTTTCCTGTAAATTCTTTCATCACCAGTTCCTTGAGCCATAACCAAAGACCCATCTCTATTTCACTCACAAACCCTTTCTGCCACTGATTTCTCAGCTTCTCATACTCAATTTCAAGTTATAATTCATTCTCTGCCCTTTTTTTTTTCTGTGTATCATCACATCTCAAAACAAGCTCGATTCCTCCTTCGATTCTCTTCTCTGTCAAACTTAGATTAACCATCACCAATACCCGGATTTAAACCCATTCTTCCTTTATCCCGTATTATCAACTCGAAATCACCGGATCCATTTCATACTGCGTCTCCAATTACGAAGTGAACCCTAATTCATTGCTTCTCGATTTAATCTTGTTAACGATTAAGAAATGGTCTTGTTAATTCCTTCTCTATGAGCTATAATCATTAACTCTCCTTGTATTTCCTTCCAATTTCTCTGGTTTCAACAAAGACCATGACTCTCTTCGATTTCGGTGGAGGAAAGAGGAGAAGATAATCTCGACTGATTTAGGGTTGTGTGGTTTGGGTTGGATGGTTACACCCCACATAAGAGCCGATAAATGCACCCACTGGTAGATGATAAGGGGTACCCTGATGTCAACACCCCTTAACCTTGACTGGGCTCAGCTTTAATATTCCTCCAAAAGAGCTGCCCTTAACCATTACTCGGGCTCCGGATATTGTTCACCCTGGAATTGACAAAATTGCCCTTTTTGCTCAAATTGAGTGATTTCTTCTTCTTTTCCTCCGTGCGACTCCATAGTAGCTATAAAACTCAAAACAAGCGTAAAATACATAATTTACAAGAAAAATAGCACAGAAAGCATAAACAATAGATAGTAAATAGGATGTATTCTACACCCTATCAGATGGGATAACAAAGTATCCGGTATGGGATGGTTATGACGACCGCATACAACTTTCTCCAAATACTAATACCACTCCTCACTTTTCTTGTTGTGCTTGAATTGAATCTTGAACGGGCATTTAGTCTTCTTAGTGAAAGTAGTATTCTTCCTATTCGTCTTTGGTTCATATACGGTACCCTTTTTCACATGACTTTTACTTTCTCCACTAGACTCGCAAACCATTTGAAAGTGGCGGTCATTTGTTGATCCATTACAATCTATAACACACATAATTAACTTGCCACGTTCTCTTGTCCATTCATGTGCTTCTTTCTTCGTTATCCATGTCTACATGGTCCAAAAACTCAAACTTAGTCAAAAAAAAAACATAGTGATATGGTCAAATGAATGAGCAACGTATCTTTCCATTAGTTTCAAAAGAAAAAAACACCTACCAAGTCGGTCAAATAGTGATGGGTAGAATCTTCAGTTAGAATTTCGTTCGCATTAGGTTGGGAAGACATTGGGCTAGGTGGAAGCAAGATCTATCAACCAAAATTTCACAACATTAGTCCAAAAGAAGAAGGAAAATTATAATTACGGTTAGGTTCAAAGAGCCACGAAACCAACCGTCCGTAGAATTCCCAGCCGTAAGATCTTTATTTCCAACCGTAGGAACAAGACTTAAAGCACAGGCACAATTACGGTTGGGAATTAAAAAATCGATCCCAACCGTAAGTGGAGTTACGGTTTATAATTCTGAAAAAAAATCCAACCGTAAAACAGAATTAAATACCCATGCAAAAACTATTTACGGTTGGGTTAAGCTAGACATTTTCCCAACCGTAATAAATAGTTTGTCCTATTCATAACCAGTTACGGTTTGGAGTTCATCCAAACCTAACCGTAAATAGTGATTACGGTTGGTTTAGAGACTTAAACCCAACCGTAACAGGAGCAGTAAGTTGAAAAATCTGAATTTTTTTTTACGTATTTTTGCTAATTTTGAGCGAAATTGAGCTCATGGGACATAGTTTAGAGGCATACCTGTTGATTTTCAACCATTGGTTCTTCACTTTGTCGATTTATTTCTTCAATTGGTTGAGATTCATTATCACTTTGTGTTAAACCCTCTCTACCATCTACCAAATCATCCATCTCTTGGTCTCCAACATGAGGGATGTAAAACTTGTTTTCTCTATCATACAAAGATTCACCCACCTCGAATTGGTCACTTGTTTCATTCATGTTGGTTGAGTGATCAAAATTTAGGGTTTGAAAGAAATCTCCAATTATTTTTTTTCTTCTCTCTAGTTTTTCTTCCCACAAAAACTTTGTCCCAGAATTCACCAAGTATATAACAAAATTCATTAATTTGATTATTATCTAATTAAATTAAAATTAAAATTAACTAAATAAGGGTTGTTTGGTCACTACAAAATTATTTGACGCCCCTCTAATGGAATGTGTCGCCACAATAATAGCCTTTTAAAAAAAATCCCAAAATTAATGAATTCTCGAATATAATAATTCCGCCACTTTCTCTCCAATTTTTTGCAATAACTCTGTAGACCCAAAATCCCCTCTCTCCGTTAAGACTTCTAATATCTTTAGATAATTTGTCGTTACATATTCCCTTGGCTTCTCCACCGATATCTCATTTGTTCTCTTCCATTTTATCTCCAATTCTTAGGTTCAAGTTTCACTAACCCAGCCTAGATTTCTGGTATATTGAATAATATCTCTATGTCTCTGATAAGGTGATAGTCATCATCAGTGTTTGGCGGTGGAGATGATGGTATTGGAGGTTTGTAGGGAACGGGTGTCATTCTGGTATGGTCAGTGGGTGCGATTAGTGGGGTAATAAAGTCATAATTTGAAAACCATGATCGAATAGGTGTCGTTAGTAGGTCAACAACGATTTTTACACTCCTAGCATCCATTTTTGCTTTCCCTAACAAAAAAAATCCTCCGTTAAGACTTCTAATATCTTCGGATAATTTGTCGTTACATATTCCCTTCTTCTCCACCGATATCTCTTTTAATATCCATTTTTGCTCTCCCTCTAACAAAAATAAAATTTTGGTTTTGAAAATAAAATAAAATAAAATCTCTATAATTAATACCAAAAGAATTGATGAATCCCACAGAGCAAGAATATTCTGAAACTGAGCTTGTGGTCGATGTACTCTGATGATTTCTACTCGTCCTTGAGGATGCTTGCATGATCTTTCCAAAACTCGTCACCAATAATATCACAATGATCAGTAATCACCTTATTTCTTGATCTTTTGACAGGTTGTCCATTTTCATTGTACTTCACTATCTCCTCGACCTGAGTATAGAAAGCAACAAAACATTAATGAGATTGTAACACATCATCACGCATCTCTGTAAAAAAGGGTAATATGGCCTGATTGTACACATCATCAGGCATCTGTAAACAAAGTGCAAGATATGGTTTTTAAGCGATGACACGAAACAAGAATTTACCTTGTCCTTGAACACGCATGATCCTTTACGAAATATGGCTGGTAGATCGGAGTAGTTTACCCCAAGTTGGAAAAGAATTTCATTTTTGTCCTGGGTTTGAGTACCCTAACAAAACCGCATCCACTAAATCATGTCAAACAAACCTTTTGAAATCTTTAGCTATGAGAAAAAACAGTTGATAAACAGGATTTTTTTTCCCTAAAAAGAAACCCATACTTTATTAAAGACAAAAAAAAATCTTGTCAATTTATACATAGTTTTTATTTTTGTTACCTTTAATCTATCTTGAGCTTCACTTTTGGTCTTTCCGGATTCAATCAGCTTCCAAAAACAAGTGTTGTACTGATTATTTATATGACCTACAAAAGAAAATGCAGCGGCGAGTTTATAGTCCATTTGGATAAAAAAACCTTTACCTAAAAGATGAAGATCAAAATTCATCTGCCACATACAACAGTCAGTCTCAAACAAAGATGGTTACATTAACTACTCACAATCTACTTGTCTCCATGCCAAATAATCTCGAACAATCTTAGTGGAGGGGTAGCAAACGGTACGAGCATCAAAAGAAGGTATGGACTTCAAATCTTTGTCCGGAAAAAAATCTTTCCATTTCATGACATAGACAGATGTGAAAAAAGAAACAGTGATGGAAACTATTTTGCTGCATAAATCAGGAAAACAAAAAACTGAATTAATGAAAAAATCAACACCATACTAGATGAAAAAACATATATTCTCAACGAAACACTAAAATCAAGATAAGAAGCAAAGAAGGAATCTGCTTTACTACAATCCTACCACAGGATGGATGATATTTACTAGGTCTGACAAATTGGCCTTATCACACCAGCATGATTTTGCGATATACAAACATTTGAAGATTACCCGAGTCATTACGACCGTAAAATATTTGTTCGTCCTCCCTATTAAAATGCTTCAATTAATTCTAACAGGTTGCAGAACCTCTATAACATTTATGCACAACATTCAGCTCTAAACTCCTAATGGGCGAACAGTGAAACAGTAAAAAGGATTGGTAACAAACCTGGATCGCCTATTGTAGAATTCTGTTGTTTTTTTGAAAACGAAGCTGAAAACCAAATAGTAACAAGCATATAAGAAACTAATATCACAAGAAAACACATCGAAACAAATAATAGGGTAATCATAAAGTCAATTCATAAAATTACCTGTACTCATCACTAACTCCATATGAGAAGACTAAATCTGGAAACTCTTCAAACATTGCCTCTGCACAAGCATTCATCAGTTTCAAAGCTCGCTCATCGTTTGGTTTCTTAAATTCATGCTTGTCAGAGAATCTAAAACAACAACCATAAAATTCAAGACCATAGAATATTGGTTCCTTACAACTGAACTTCTTTCAGAGAGCTCAATCTGAAGACTGAACTTCTTATTGGATTTTTTTTTTCTTCCTTTCGGAAAATGTATAATTCAAAACACAACACAACACACACACATATATATATATATATATATATAGGTGAAGTGAACTTACTGGTGGAAATGACGGCCGTCTATTCGTAGAACAATCCATGTAGATGGCATTAATTTGTCCTCCACCTCAAATGACTTCACATACTCGTACTTGCTGTTTGCCATTTTTATACCTTCTACCTTCTTGTCTCCCTTTGAAACCCATAGAAAGAATGATAATTTAGATGATTTCCATCAAATAATTTGACTAAGATAATTAGGCTGAAGTTTATAAAAGGCAGAATCTTTTATATCCATTCACATACTCGATATCAAATTTGAAAGCACTGGGATCACTTAAACTGTAAATTGATCCAAAAAGACCTATTTGTTAGAGCTCAGAATGAAAGATACTAGATGACTGCTGCCGCAGTGGGGGGCCGACGAAGAAACTAACCAGTCCAAAGATCAAGCAAGCGATATTTGCAAAACAATCTGAATTTAAACGACAATAGCAAAACAATCTAAATTTGTACGTGAAAATCACAATTCTTCCATAATTCCTATCTTTTCTCCCACAAAACCCACCACCATTGATTTCACAAGCAGAATTCAACACCGATCTTTACTAGACTCCTACCTTTGTTCAAAAGGATAGGCTGGTTACACATAAGTTTATCAATTAGGTAAGAATTCAACGCTGATCTTTACTATACTCCAGTAAATTCTTGCAGTAAAAACCTTGAAGTTGATACCATCACAAGATTAACTGTTGGAGAGGAGCAAATATTTGGCATATACAACATACAACAAAGACTAGCTTACCAAACCTAGTATTTTGAATTTGACGAATTGAACTACTTTTCTCGAATTCAGAGGAGTAAAGTCTGCTGTCACCTGCTAACAAAAAACCCAGGCCAACATCTTAAAACGTCGATTATTTCACCTAGAACATATATATCCAATAATTATCATCTCGCATATGGAACATTTTTTTTATATATATAAGATATATATGCTCTGCAAGAGCAAAGAAGAAACTCTGCTATTTACACGCCTACGGAACGGATATATAGTATGCGACTCTGGCAGACATAACAAGCTCTCCTTACACCACGATACAAAGTCATCTAATACTGATCCAAACGTATCCGTTACATTACTAACAATGTTTTAAAGTGGAATATTATGAGACTCACTGTAAGTACAAATAACTCATGCAATTGCCTTTTCTCCATCTCACAGATGATATACTGGAGTTTTACCCAGCAAATGTACTGAAAGTATCTTCACTGGATAGATGATGAATATGAAATCATAGGAAGTCCCAGTCGTGTAAAATTACAGATTAGTGGAGTTACATTTAAAACATGCAAAGATGATGTATTGTCAACCAGTACGTATGCATATGACCGTTCATGTGAATTATTGTTGTTAGAAAGGAATGCGAGAATTCACTCAATGCCATGCTCAAAAATGTCATTGGAACTCTGGATTTTCGCATTAAGTACCTGTTACAGGGAGAACTATCACGAGGTGCATTATACTTCGATAATTTGCTAATTTAAGTGTGTGACTTAATTGTAACAGTTAGTGATTTGATAGTGAGAATCACTTCAAATTTGAATTCGTTGATTCAGGAAGTTGTGAAGGCTAAGATGTTTACCACTGTGGAATTCTGAACTGTAGTTTATGGGAATTGATATGCTAAAAACACGACTAAATTTTTTACTAAAAGCTATCTACACTTGTAATCTCATAAGCATAGTTTACTTCATTTTTGTTAGTCCTAGCTAATTTCAATTGCCAGAGATTGAGAATCAACTTGAACAGAAAGTCATAACATAAGTATCAAACGGACAACATACGACGAGCACTGAATGGAAGGAAAACCGATTGAAGAATGGCCAGAATTCCATATTCTGGGCCCTCAGTTTTCCTTAAGAAAAACTGACCCTACACAGACAGTAAAAAAGCCATTCTAATTGGGTCACTACGAAGGAGGGGATATTTTCATAGAGAATACCACCAAACAAGTCGTCTACCCATGCTCATATGCATATTTGCTTGTAATTTCCTAAACTCCATAGACGATGGATTTAAAAGAACAATTTGTTCCTCTATGTCAAAATCACTATCAAATACATAAGCACCAATATAAAATGTGAATACTAGCCCATTACATTATATGAACTACAAAATAAACCAATTTGAGAACTTCCAAATGAGCAATCTTTATGCTCAACATATGAGTAATTAATTGATAAAAAATATTAGCTGGCTACTCCTTGATACTTGATAGAGTAGCAGAATCATTCATCTCAATGTATCAATTGAGTATAGGTCTTAAGCACAAGGAATCACAACTGTAAGATGAAGGATAACACCATTGAACTATGGATTGACAACACAAGATGCATTAAAAACGGTAGATATGGACTATCAATATGAAGACCAACTGATTAAAACCTTTTTAAAATCCAAAACGAAAATAAACTTAAAGGCACGTGACCACTAGTTCATTGAGACACTTTATCAAACAGCAGTAGAGCAATGCTGTTTCCTTTTCTATTGGCAGAGACAATCAAAGTAGTAATGGAGGAAATCTGAGGAGTAAAAATACCTTGAAGAATGAGTAGGAAGCAGCTGCGCTTTTTTGGGTTAGCCTGATATTCGAAATTTTCGAATGAATTTAGCAAAATCTGAAATGTACAAAGCTTATAAATAAGTGTTCTGTTCTTTCTGAAATATCAATCTGTTAACTGAGAATCCAATCGATCTAAATCTCAAACTTTCTCTGATTGTCATGAAATTGTGAAAAAAAAAAAAAAAAAAAAATTCTCATCACTAAAGGTTGTTCGTCGCCCAAAAATACAAAATATATGTGACTAAGTAGTCTAAGTGGACGTTCAGTGCAAATTAAACAAAACAACAACAATTCATAGCAGAGAAAGGAATTGATCACAGAGAAATATGTTATCCTAAATTCCAAAAATAATGGTATAAACTGTTATCATAATCATTATAGGTCATCATTAACATCAAGCGATCAATTCTTACCACTGTAGGTGTACAAGCAAGCTTCTTTTATCTTCTTTTATCCTCCTCCTCGTCAGTGGCTGGTTTCACATACAAGAACCAGAAAAACCCTTCTTCCACTTCCTTAAAAACAAAAATTCTTAATAAACCGAGAATTTCGAACTCTTTTAAAACCGCTGCTCACACCCACCATAAATGGGACCCCCTATTTCCTCCTCAGGGTGGGACCCACCAATTTTGTGTATTTAGCGGTTTTCATGTAGTTCCATATTCTCGGTTCATATAGAATCACCCACTTAAAAAAACCCAGCTACTAAACCCCAATTCCTGGGTGCCACTACTATTCACTGCAATATTTTTATGCTGGCCCCACGACATCCCTATTCCCTAATTTGTCGTTTTGTGTCTTAACCGAGGAACAATTTCAAGACTAGACCATGTGAACAGCCGTTGATAAGACTAATAAACCCTTAAACAAAACCTAAATACCATAAAACATCCTTTCTGAAATTTGAAACTGTGAATGTAATATTGCCACCTCAGGAATGGTACCCTCTTTTACCACGAGGAGTGATGTTTTAATTATTAGATTTCTGATTTTCATTAAAACTCAAACTACTTTCCTATCTATCTGCTTTAAACTCCTCTCTCTCTATACTCTTACAGTGCATCAAGTGACTATGAGTAACCACTGAGATTTCTACAGGGAAATAAAGAAAAACAGGAAGAAGAAGATGGGGATGGGGATGGGAACAAGCACTTTCTTGATTAGATGGATCAACTTTCTCACCATGGTAACCACTACTTCTTGTTTTTTCCAAACTTTATTTTTCTGCCTTGTCATATTTTTTAGCTTCATTTCTTTAACCACTGCTTCTTCTCCCTAGTTTAGGTTTTGTTTCCAAAAACTGTGTCTCATAACTTTCATTAATGACTTCATTTTCATATCTATGGATGTATGTTGTATGTTTCTTTCAGGGGTTAGCCTCTCATAATACTCTATTTTTTACCCATATTCTTCTCTTTTGATTCTACTTGTTAATTTTTTAGGAATTGAATGCATTATTTCTTTGATATAGTATTTGTGTGGGGGTTTTCTGGGTAAGACTCTATTTATGAAAATCGTTGCGCAAAATGTGCCTCATTTTCGTTTTGAATTTGTGGTTCCATCTACAAATTTTCAAAATTGAGCAAACCTGAATGTTTAATTTTGTGTTATGTTAATTGTTTGCTTATTTTTTTGAACCACAAACCCAAATTAAGTTTATAACAAGAATTTTGAATTTCTTGACTTGGTTTATGATTTTCTTAAATTGATAATTGCAGCTGTTAGCAGTAGCTATTGTTTGTTTTGGGGTGTGGATGAGCACTCACCATGACGGTTGTCGAAAGTCTCTTACTCTTCCTGTTCTAGGCCTTGGTGGTTTCATTCTTCTCATGTAAGTTTTCCCACCTCTTTTACTGCTCATTACTATATGGTTTCCAAATTTTCTTTACTATTTTTCCGTATTTGTAACAAAAAACTGTTAATGTCGGTTTTCTTTTCTTTTCAGATCCTTAATTGGGTATTTGGGTGCATATAAAGACGTCTCCATATTGCTATGGATTGTATCCTTTCCAATTTATTTCTTTTTGCTTTCTGTTGTTAATTTTTTCTTTTGTAAATCAGATTAGACGAAGTAGATATTGTCCATCATGTCCTTGACTCTACATTTGCAGTATCTTGCAGTTTTGGGTTTAATATTGGTGGGACTTCTTGTCTTCACAGTGCTGGCGTAAGTATTTCCTATGACAAAGATGAAACTTGTTCATTTGATCTACTCAAACATTCAGTGAACTTGTTGTTAGTCAGCTCTAAAGTCTCAGTGTGAAAACTTTTCTCTTCTAATGCATGTTTGTTTGGGATATCCATTTATGTCGACTGTGAGTGAAAGATGCAGGAAATGACGTTTGCGAATATAAGATGGGAACTGAAGGCTTAAGAGCAACTTGTATGGGATGGAGTGGTTTTGGCACTCCACTCCACCCCCTTTTGAAGAGCTGAGTGCCTTTGGTGGAGTTTCTCCACTATGGAAACTCCACCAAATATTGTGAGGCATAGTACATAAAAGTACAAAAATTTATTTCAATGAACTGTTTGTTGCAACGATATCTGGTGGAGTTCCCAGAAATCTCCACCAAACGTAGTCAACTTTGTGAAAGGGGTGGAGTGGAGTGTCAAAACTACTCCACCCCGTAAGGGATGCTCTAATAAACCTCGAGTGTACTGATTTTGGGCTAATATTACTTATAACCGGTTGAACTATTATATTCTCAGCAGGCTTATTATTTTTGTGGGCGTCTGATTCAAAATGGCGTTGAGTGTAGTAGCTTCAGATCTTTATGTTCAAAGTTCATTAGGCCTTTAGCTTTCTAAGTTAATTATAATGCTCCAGATTTTATTCTCAACAAGAGACTCCTTTTACATGCATTATTTTGACCTTAGCACGTGGTTCCTTTTCATTGGTAACGACGTAACGTGGACTACAAGTGACCATTGGACCATTTACGTGCAGGTTACGCTTTGATACTAAAGTAAGTTAGTGGGCATCCAACTCAAAACCAATTGGCAATGGGTGGAGTAGTCCAAGATCATTGTGTTCAAGTTTCATCAGGCTGTCAGTTTCTATGCGAGATTATTATACTCTCAACAAACTCTCACCTCGCTTCATGGAGGTCACAGAGTACAATTATCCTATGTAGCCACATTAGGGATTTGCATCTCCAATGTGGCATATATGCAATACTTGCAAACAGAAAGGATACTTGTTTTAAGTAGGTTCTCACACATGGACTGAAGGCCTAGTAAACTGTATAGATGATTTCTAGGACACACTACTCATTGCCAATTGGTTTTGAGTTGGATGTCCATAAACTTGACATGGTATCCAAGTGAGTCCCACATGTGATGAGCCCAACGGCAACATGTTTCACACAACCCAATTAAAAAGTGTTTCATATGTTAGGTTTAAGATAATATCATATGTGAGGGAGCATGTTGAAAATATTCACAATGGAAACCCAGTAGACTATGAAGACAATGATCTTATGTAGCCCTTCCTATGTATTTGAGTTGGATGTCCATATATCTAACAGCACTTATCCAAAAGTAGTTAGATACTCAAAGAGGCAGCAGTATCCCGCTACGCTTTCACTACTCCACTCGACTTTGCACTTTAGTGTATCATATCAGGAAGTCTCATTTCCTCCTTTTAGCTCTGCTTACTATTTGACTTGTCAATAACCTTAGGTATAATTGAAGTCCAGTAGCAAGTCATCCTAATCTATTTTGCTTATAAATTTTGTTTCTTGTGGTTGTAGGTTTATTGTAACAAACAACGGATCTGGACATACTGTGGCTGGATTAAGGTGAGACTGCATGCTATCCATCTGAACTAACTATGGTATTTTGTTTTTCTTTCGACGGTTTGTTAATAGCAGGATTGGGTATACTTTCAGCTGATCCTCTCGAAAAAGAACTTTAATGGGTTTTTTCAGAATATTAATTTCAACCCCTATTCTTCTATATTAGGTACAAGGAGTATCAGCTTCAAGATTACAGTAGTTGGTTCATAAAACATGTAAGGAACTGGTTTTAGTTTCATATGTAAAAGTTGAAACTAGTTGTATTTTCTAGGCTTAACTAACTTTTTATTTGATATACTTTTAGTTAAATAACACTCAGAATTGGAAACACTTGAAAAGTTGTCTCGTGCACTCTAAAGATTGCAATGACCTGCCTAAGAAGTATAAGGTCAGTTTATATTGTCCCGTGTTTATGTCCAATTTTCTTTTTGGTGTCGCCTTGACGTTTGATTTTTGAATGCAGAGTCTTAAACAGTTAAAAATGGCAAAACTGACCCCTATAGAAGCTGGTTGTTGTCGTCCGCCATCCGAGTAGGTGACTTTTCCTTGATTTATCAAATATATAGTCCATGCAGCAGCATCTTTCAATTATGTGGTTTTATCATAAATATATTGGTCCATGATAATGGAGACTGAGAACTAATATGCTTGAGGTTATCTTGGTAGTTATTATAAAGTTATCTCCAAAGGGCGCCAAACTCTTTTCTGCATTGCTTTATTTCTTCTATCCTTTTGTGGTTCATTTATTTAAAATTCCAAGTCATTTTTAAACTTTTCCCGAGATATACTACTGAAGGGCTTACAATTTTCTGACATCTGTTGATATTTCTCAAGGTGTGGGTATCCTGCAAAAAATGCTTCGTTCTATGACCTCAGTTTCCGTCCGATCAGCACTGCCATTGACTGCAAACTTTACAAAAATACACGAGCAGTCAAGTGCTACAACTGTGATTCTTGCAAGTAAATATGAGACCAATTTCATTTTCTCTTTGTTGTTATTTGATCTACCTAACATATATAATATCTTATCCTTTAACTGGTTGTTTCAGAGCTGGAGTTGCTCAATATATGAAATCTGAATGGAGAGTAGTTGCAATTTTTAATGTGATCCTGTTTGTAGTTTTGGTAAGAAGCTCTTCACCTGTTCTAGACTTGTATAAGAACCAACGGAATCCTCAGGTGCATAACCTGGTGACGAAAAGTTACAACTCTTGATTTCAGTCATCCGAATCCAGTGGGTTAACCATTGACATTAGGCGGAAATGAAAGCTTAAGTGGATTCACAAGGATCGGATGATTGAAAACAAGGGTTTGTTTCTGGATCATGATCAGAAGAGATCTGCATTTCAAGTTTTTTCTTGTATTTGATGTCATCTCTATTGTTTTGTGGTTTCTGTACTGATGTTGCTAGTTTGTTTGGTGTTAGTCAATAATTTACCTTGTGGGATGCTGCGCGAGAAGAAATGTTGCTGAGAGGAGTTCATTCAAAGTTTAAACTGAAGTCCTTACTTAGGGCAAAACATTGGGGCTTGGTGATATTTACTGCACCAAGTGACAACAAAACTGGAAAATGAAACCAAAATTGCTTGTTTGGTATCACCATTCATTCAATACTATAAAAATGATGAGTTTTTTTCCCGAAGAAATCACTGGAGCTTTGGTTCTGAAATTTTTTGTAGTAGAAGAAACTGTAGTTTACCAACGTATTAGGAACTTGATTATTGTAACTTCTGCAGTGAACTATAAACATAAATGTTATCTACTGACACTGGAGTAATTTTTTACTATAATAGTGTTCAAAATGTATAAAAATCATTATTTCTTGCTATAGCTTATCTAAGGACAATATCTTTGCACACTTTAGGTATGAATCACTGATTGAACAGATCACTGTTTTAAAATTTTGTTAGCGTCTTTAACCATTAATATTTATCTACTGCATTGCACAAGCAGGTGATTCCATTCATGTTTAATGTTTTCAAATAAAAAAGTTGGAGACTGAAGAAAAGGAAAAGGATATGAATTAGGGGCCTCACACCAAGCCATACAGCTTAAAGTTTTTCAGCTACGTACTAAACATTAGAGCAATCCATAGGTTATTGTCATTACATTGAAGACTCTTGCATTCCAAATTTCTGGCACAATTACTATTTCCAGATTCTATTTCTACATGAAAATTTCTTGCAGTTCACACATTCCAAATTAAACCAGTCTGGATTTCTTCTTGTGGAGGTTTTTGCTTGCCGTAAGATCTATCTTTGCGGCAAATTGGTCAATACCAGATGACCTTTGCTGTCTGGTATTTCTTAGAACTGAAACCTGCACAAAATTTAAGCAAAAAAGGTCAAGTAAAGAAGTTTATGAACTATCCATATACTACCAGAGCTTGATATGGAATCCTCTACAGAGTCATACATATGACTATTCTCTTGACTCTGTATTTCTCAATGACAAGGCAGGCGTAGTTGGGAAACACTAAAACCCCTGAAAAAGCAAATACAATGGTGGGGAAAAGAGCCTGTCTATGGATTTTTCATGCTTTGCTTCAGAGGTCCCTGAAATAGGGCGAAAACACTGAACGTGGGACAAAAGTGAAGGCACAGAATGCGGGACAAATGAAAAAATGAGAGGAAGGTGATGTGGCACCTATCCGGAGTGCCACAAAAAGTACACCCTCTGTTAATCCACGGTGGAAAGGCACCACCTCCTTTCCCCCATTTGTCCCAGCCCTTTTGTCCCACCTCTAGTCAGGTCGGAAATAGGGCCAGAAGAATCATATCTGCGAAGAGATAATGGAAGAAAACAGAAAGTCCATTTTCAGGTAAATTCTATTTTCCTAACCTTTTGTTGTACTTTTATTAACTTGTATATATACAGGTATACCGTATATAAGTTAAGAAGTAATTAATTGTATCTTGTATACCCATATACATAGTTTTACAATGTCAGTAGATAAAGGGTCATGTTATCTTATATACCCGTATACAAGTTAGATTTTATACACACTAACTTATATATATACAGGTATACAAGATAACAAGACCATTTATATATGACCTTGTAAAACTATGTTTGTTTTAGTACTCATTTTAGGGGAATAGTTAGTGGATCCCCAGCTTTCCAAAGCCCTGACAACACCATGCCAGTACATGGAGTTTATGATTAATCACATGCACTTCTAGTCCTGCCATACATTTGAAAAACTGGAGGTTCACAAAGAACTCTCATTAATGGGTACTAGAACCCAAGAGTAACAATGAAATGAACCTGGTCTTTCGATTTCATTGAGTAAAATATCTTGAATATTAGTTTTCTGGTCACTTATCAACTTTTATTTCTTTAGTTTCAGTTGTAAATGGAGATTTAGGTCATGATTTATGTGTGCACTTTTTGAATTTTAAGAAATAAAAGTAGGTAAATATCAAGAAAAGACTAACCAATGAGGAAGGAGAAATGTATGTGCACCCCGGCCAAATAGGATGCACAAAAATGGATTCAGAAACCCCTTACTTAACATTAATATATGCATACAAGCCTTTTAGGAAAGTAACACGAGAATATTACTTTCTGAAATTCCCCATTTCCCTGGAACGACCATTGAACTTGGTCTTCCAGAGATGTCCAGAATTGCTGATGTATTCCGAGGGATTGTTCCATGGCATAGGGCCACAGCTTGCCTTTGTTCAAAAGTGGAGAGAACTACATACTTTGTCAATCACATTCATCCTAGACCCCTATAAATGGTTTTTGATCAGCCAGTAAAAATAAACGAAAGCCACACACCAACAGATAATAGCCTGGTTTGCTAGTTCAGGACTTCAAGGTAGAAACTCAAATTACTGAAGTTGGCAAGCAATTATAGACCTAATGAAAAATTTCACAACTGACATGTAATAAAGAGTCCATACCTTCGGTTGGTTCATAGAGCTCCCAAAATAACCTATTCCAAAGGACAATGAAGAGTAGGTTGCTGCAATCTCTATGGTTCTCAGCTGTTGACAGTTTTCTGAATCCTGAAATGTACATGCAGATAAGAATCTCATCCAATACATTAAAATAAATTTGATGGAAATGCACAAGAAGGGAGCATACCAAGGTCTTGGGTGCGTCAGCATGAACAAGTAAAATTCCAGCACTTCGGTCAGCACCTTGGTTACTGCTTTCATGTATAATAGAACTCAAAACTTTGATGCAAGCAGATGCTGGTCCTTCTTCTGATCTACAGAAACAATTTCTGTTTCATTAGTGTCCGAAAAACATTTAAGGAAATGAAAGAAGAGTAACAAGAAAATGCTGTCCTACTCTCTAATGGGTAGGAATCTCAATGTGGACTTAGTCTTAATAGGAGTTTTCATGTTTTGGCCCAAGTTGAGATTATGGGCCTGGTCATTTAAACCTTGACAATCAACTTGGGGATGTAGATCAGGTTACTACACCAAGATCAAGGTATCAACCCAATGAGACACACTTCCAAGTTGCCTGGTCATTTTCATCATATATATCCATCATTTTTTCCTAGAGGTAGACACATCATTCACATTTTATTATGTTTTTAACTTATGCAGAACAGCATTTTTGAGTATAAAGTTAGCATACAGTGATGATGAAAAGCAACACTCGCGCGCTGCAAATCCTTTCATTAAGTATTCACCACCACCACTAACACAGCAACCTACTAAGTCAGGAGCCGCAGAGGAACCTTTTGAGCTAGCCCAACAGCCAGAACCATACATTGCTGCTAAACCAACACGCCCATTAACCTGTAGTAAGTTACTAAACATTCATTACATCTTACATTCAGTGGAGCCAATTCTTAAAATAGAATAACATTCTTCGATAAAACAAACTGAAAGCAAAATATTTCCATCGTACTGAAACAACTCTAACGTAATCTCACATGCATGAGCCTCAAATGGTACTATCCCCTCAATACAACTGACACAAGGTTTAAACAAGAAGTTATCAAACACGCTTTGTGTTTGAAAACTAGATTCCATGCATTTCTTGTGATTCTCATTTGATTCTTTTAGACAAAATTAGTGGGTCAACCATATCATAGATATACTCTTGCTGACAGCCTGACTATACAATTAAGAAATGATCATCACATTCAGAATGTTTCTATCAAATTCCCATATGTAAACTAAGATAGAACTGACGCTGAAAGAGACCCAATAAGTCCAGATAATAAACAACCAGCAAACAGCATGTGCTTATTACAAAAAGTTCAGCACAGTATTGGGGCCATTGTAGATAAAAGATACCTTCAACGCAATACCGCCACTTGAAGCCCCCGATGCTATGTGTCCTTCAGCATCAACACAAATAACCCCTACGGTATCAGACACTGAACCATCTTCAGAAGCATCCAGCATAAAACTAGGTTGGTCTTCCCTCCTGTTCTGCTTGAAAGGATCACATGGTTGAGATCCTACTGCTTTTAAATAGAAATGTAATTGAATTAAGCTAGTCAGACAAAGAATTTCCGTCTTCATTCTATAACCACAAGGGTCATGCAAGCAATCAAACGTTACACAAACATCTGAAACTGAATACCTAGTCTCAAGCATGAGGCAATGACTGAACAATGTAAAAACTGAAATAAGTTAAGTGAATAACCATTGGCCTTCTGAACTAATATGAACTAATTAATTAAGTTATAATGTTCCCTGTTGTTTACACTGCTTCCACTGCAGCTAAGAAGTATAAGTAATTAAATTGTCGTATCGAGTTTGTATAAATTAGTAAAAGAATGTTGGTCGAGATTATTATGAACCGTATTATTGATCTGGTAGATTGTGAGCGTCCCTATTCTAGAAATAGGTTTACTTGTTTCTTTTCTTCATAGTTGTGTTTGCTAAATGTATTGATGATCCAATTATATATCTAAGTAGGTTTGAAACCTTTACTTTATTTCTATAATAATAATGATTTATGCTTTCCTCTTGAGTTAAAACATTGTTCCTCAAGACTGATATACAATTCTTCAAACGCATATTTCCATTTTTTCTCAAGTGACATTGACAGGAAAATGTAATGCAGCAAATCACTAATGAAGTATATTCACATTGGTTACCTGAAATTGGTTGCAGTGCAGTATCTTGAGCACTGGATGATTGTGGCTCCATAATTGAGCGCTCATTCCTTGTTTTGGCCTCATCAAGCATTGTTTTGTATTTCAGCCACTGTGCTTTCCCTTTCTCTGTCACCAGCCACTTTATATCAAATAATATTAATAAAGTAAGTGAAAACAATAAAATAACTAATGAAACAATAGGTTAGTTCAAGACGCTTAAACGAATAACAATACAACATTATCATCATAACAACCCACTAGTATAGACTGTTTTGGTGGGAGTATCTACTATCTTGTCAAGGAAATGATAATTGTTCGTTGTGCTAAACATTTCATGCTCCGCACTTTCTTTATTACATTGACTCTGTTCTCTGAATCTCTTTTCCACTAATTCAGATTATCCCTACTCTTCCAAGCGAAACAACATATCAACAATAATAACTGTAATAGCAACTTTGCCATCAAAGAAAATATTACCTCATTATCCTCCTTTACTGTTCCAAAAACAATGCCCTTGGACTTTCCCCATTCACGTGCAGCCTCACCAACTAAAAAGCTACAGAAATACATGAACCAGGAATCAGATCCATCATAATACGCCATCAATCATCAGAACAATAAGTATAATACAGTATGCATTTAAGCCTTAACCAGGAGCACCAGGAAGAAGTTCTGAAACCTCCTATATTAATGCATGACCCCTAGTATTGTGCATTTAGATAAAATCTAGTCATAGTTATCAGTATGAAGCAGTCAACCATAGGAAGTAGGAACCGAATCAACCTACATTGTGGTCGAAGTGACTAGACATGATACAGAAGGGCTACTTTATTGTATATAATCTTGAGACGAGTGATCGTTTAATTAATTACATTGGAGGTATTCGTCCCAACAAAGATGGTCCTGTCTGCTCCTTGGCCAAGCAAGTAGCAATCTGTATGGCATTACGCACACCTGATCTACAATGAAAGAAGGATTAGCTGCTCCTACCTCACAGTTAAAACACAGAGAATTTTTTAGCCTCCCAATTAGGTTGGGATGAATGGAAATTTAACATTCCAGAAGGAAAAATACCTGGAACTGCTCCAACAGCCCCAAATGCTCCAGATGCACCATCCATAATACTCGCATCACATTCGACGTGACCGTCTTCTGTCAAGTTAGAACCTCGGCCAGCGTTTGTGCTTGGGTCATCCTAGACATTTTGAAGAAAATGATAGTAAGAAAATTTTCAACAGTGACTCGTCTTTATTTTTACAGAAGGAAAATTTAGGCTTTGAGTGCGCTCATGGACTGTTCTACTAGTCAGCATTCTGCACAAGGAAAGGAGCTCTAACACAACAAAAGAGAAGTTTACATGATGCAACTGGGATTTTATTTTAAAAGAAAAAGAGAATAAAATGGTGGATGCAATGTAACTGAATTCAGCTTCTGTGCTTGAGCCAGAATCAAAATGTTAATTTTAACAAGGAAGATTTCAGCTTTTGCATTTGAAGGAATAATGGAATGATGCACGAAATCTCTTCCTGACAGATGACACAGCATTACCGTATCCAGGAATTCCATAATCAAGTCTAAGATGGGTGCCATAAAGTAGGGCAGGTTTACTGCATTGACAACCTACATAACAACTAGGTCAGTAATTAGATTTTAAGGTTTTTGAGGTGTATTGGTAATTGATCCGGTTCTTAACATTAACAGATCATCGCACTATAACATCAAGTCACTGATGAAACCAAAACTAAAAAACTGAATTATTAACTCTCAAGTCCTTATCCAGTACTCATATTCCTCCTCTTACCATTTTGTTTTTATACACACTAAAGATATCATCTTAATGAGAAATACTTATGTAACAATACAAGAATTAAAAATAAGCTTCAACTTTTCAGATTTGAAAACCCTAATAAGGATAAAAACACACAAAATAACTTCCATTTCAATCGGCGAAAAAGTACCTCTAATACTTGAATTGCAGCCGAAACAGCATCCATACATACACCAGGACCCTGATAATAGAGAAATAAACTGACTTCATTGTAACTTCGATCGAGATTTAGAAATGGATATTCTGATAAACTTTTGGGGCGAAAAAGAGAACTTATTTACCTGACGAAGAACAGAAGCAGCAGCAAGACAAGCTCTTCTCATAACTGATTTGAGTGATTTCTCATTTGAAGGAGCATGATATCCTGCACCTACATGAAGTGCGATAAAAAATCTAGGGTTTTCCATAACTCCCTCTCCCGCCATTTTTTCTTGTCTCCCTTTCTGATGGGAAACGAATTAGGGCAGTCACCACTCGCTTCATATATATTGGGCGTTTGCATCAGCTTACGGTGTTGGGCTGAAATAGAAAAAGCAATTCTTTTTTTTATGATTTAAAGATAAAAGACGATAACTGCTGCTTCACTTCCTTAATCATCGTCATCGTCATCGTCTATCTATCCTTGCAAAATTTTATATTCTAGCGTAAACCCATAATCTGATTGAAATACCAATTATTCTAACTTCTTTTTTGTTCACTCAATTTTAATACTTGAAGAACCAAAAACACTTTGATCATTTTTGTTATACTCTTGCCATTATCAAAAATATGGATCATGATAACGAAACATACAACTGTGAGATTAAGTTGGTGAGAAATATTCATTTATCTTTTGTTCTCTTTATTTATTTTGGATCAGTAAGAAAAATTTAATCAAATTCATTTTGTAAAAAAGAATTGATTTTGGGATTATTATCTGCAGAGAGAAAATCCTGAAAGGAGAAAAGAAAGGGTTTTGGTAGGATGTGGAGCTGGGTTTGCAGGAGATAGATCAATGGCAGCTTTGAAATTACTTCAAAGAGTGCCAAGATTGGATTACTTGGTACTTGAATGTTTAGCAGAACGAACACTAGCTGATCGTTACCAACTTATGCTGTCTGGTGGCCCTGGTTATGATCCTAATAGTACATTTCTCTCGCCCATACTTTTTTTGTGTTCTTACAAATTGTTAACTTTTAGTATACTAGTACTAGCCTACTAGGTGATTGTTTTTTTGTCCGAATATGATTAGGTTCCTACTCAGATATGAGGCTACTTTTGGTTGTTCATTTACTGTGTTTGAAGGTTTGGGTCAAAATATAATGCCTGACTGAAGGATCACCAAGTCAAATATGCATCTGACTTGTTGGACATTCATGCAACAATATGTCATGTACTTGTGGGATGTTAGATTTAGCTGAGTCAGTCTCATCTTCTATAAGCTAGATTCAGACGACTTAACGGAAAACAAAAACTACCTAAAGAATTTGGTTGTCTGGTTGATAGCTTTTGAGTTTCGTAGTACATTTAGTTTCTTGGGAATGGGTCCCAATAAATCTAAATTGTGCTTGAAAGTGGGAATTGGCGTAATTTCGTTAGATGTGTTTCCTTGAGCTCCGGGATTGTTTTTCATGTAGTAGCACTTCCATGAATTTATTATTTGCTATCTGTCACTTATTCCACTGTATTGTATTGGAATAACATGTCGATCACTTTCTAAAATGATTGAACAGTTAGCGATTGGATGAGTTTACTACTACCTTTGGCTGTGGATAAAGGAACTTGCTTAATTACCAACATGGGTGCAGGTAAAGAATATGAATTGTTATAATTTGCCCAGCTGTTATCTTTTAGCGCTCCATATTAGTGGGTACACATCACTAACTTGTACGCCTCATTATGCACTTGCTAGCATAGCGAACATGGATATCAACTGATAGTTAATGATTAGCTTCACATACTAAATTTATTCAATTTACACTAGAGTTTTAAGAGTTTTAGAACAATATCATAAAAGAGACATCTATTTTCAAAAATAAAACAAAAGAGACATTTAGATTGCTCGTTCTGATGGGATGGGATTGATCTTCGTGCATCTGTTTCACCAGTCGACTAGACCCCTCTTTCTTTCTTTTTGTAGAGATGAGTGATGATATGGATTCAGAATCCCAAATGTGGAAAAAGATAAACTTCCTGCTGTGTATTTTGTTGATGCTTTATAGTATATCTGTTTTTTCAAGAATTTTAATTGGCTACTGTGAAATATAGAATGCCTGTTTTTAGAAATTAAACTTCTGTGACTTTGGGTCTTCTGTTGTCTTCGACATGTTTTACGTATTAAAGTGGATCCACTTGGTGCACAGAAGGAAGTCTTAGACGTTGCTAACCGCCTGGGCCTTAGTATAGTGGTTGCTGTTGCTTATGAGATTGCACCCCCAAATTCAGGTATTATTATGTACTTGTGGAAGGTTATTTTACGCGTACTTTTCAGAAGGAAAACATTTATTCAAATAGTGGACTTGAAGTGTTGAAGCACTTTTAACATCAAGTAGTTATAAATTACAAAACCATCTGTTTATAGCTCAATGATGTTTATTTTATCTTATGGATAATTAGTTTATTCTTGCTTGTCTTTCAGGATTGGAGTCTTCATTTCATAGCATAGAAGGTGTAAGAATCTTATACTCAAAATACACCCATTCCACAATTGTCACATATACGGAAAACTGAAAAAGTTTAATGTTTTTCATTTGCGAAGTTACCTTTCTGAAAGGAATAAGGGTGTGAAGGGTTTCCTTAAGTTTTTGTTGTGCATAGGATGTGAATTAAGAGTTGTATTTATTCAAGTGATTAGGCTTTTTGACAGAAGATATTAAACCTTATGTTTATTGCTGTTTTAATCTTTTGAAGGGTGTTAGTACATACTTGGTAGCAGCTCCAATTGTTCATTGTCTGGAGAAGTACAAACCCCATGTTGTAATTACTTCACGCGTTGCTGATGCAGCTTTGTTTTTAGCTCCAATGGTATGTAAAGCCTTAGAAGATCTCTAATGATCTTTTAGTTCCTTTTCAACAAAGATTGTTTATGCTAGTGTAGATTGATTAAAACAGTTAGTATGCACATATCTGTGAATAGGTATCTTAATATACAGCTCCATAAAAACAAAGATGTCTTACTGTTAAATTTGAAAAATTCCCCCTAGTCTTTAGAAGTTTGGCGTAAGAAGATTGGTATCATTTATGCGAAAGAGACAAAATAACGGTGTAATTTGAAATTGATAGTGGCGGTGTGAATAACTGTGCAACCTGAAACATGTGGCCATGCATGTACAAACACAGTTCTATGGCAGGGAAAAACATGTGGCCATGCATTTGATACATAGCGGTGATCATTTTTATATATTGCGATCTATCATTTTTAATTTTCTCCACAGTTCTATTCATCGTTGATTATGTAAAAAACTCTGAAACAATGTGATCCATGTATTTGTTAGGTTTATGAGTTAGGTTGGAATTGGAACGACTTGAAGCAATTGTCGCAAGGGTCTTTGGCTGGTCATCTATTGGAGTGTGGTTGTCAACTCACAGGAGGTTACTTCATGCATCCAGGTTCACCTTCAACTCGTAGCAAATTATATTCAAAATTACTCCCACTTACATGTTAGTACATTCTAGTAAATCCTGATGCACATTTAATGACCTTTCACTGTTTAATTCGTATGAGCATAAAACATTTAACTTTCCGTAATTCGTTTTTAAGGAAAACAGAAATGATTTTTTTTTCCAGGGGATAAGTACCGGCAGATGACATTTGAACAACTTTTAGATTTGTCACTCC
This sequence comes from Papaver armeniacum, assembly GCA_023531295.1. NCBI lineage: Eukaryota > Viridiplantae > Streptophyta > Magnoliopsida > Ranunculales > Papaveraceae > Papaver > Papaver armeniacum. The sequence goes on along the minus strand of JAJJWW010001091.1, from coordinate 79,703 downwards.
CCTTTGCTGAAGTTAGTTTTGATGGGAATGTGTGGGTAGGAAAGGCAGAAGGCAGTGGAGGGGTTATAAATTTTAGTACTTGTGCCGAACAACTTCTTTATGAAATTGCAGACCCAAGTGCTTATATAACTCCTGATGCGGTAATCCCTTCTTCATTTTGATCGGTTCTGCAGTTCTTTAGAAATGAAGCAATGAACAGAAATTCATGATAGTACTTGTGACCAACTGTTTCCTAAAATGCAGGTTATAGATGTCCAAAATGTTTCCTTCAGCTCATTATCGATTGATAGAGTGCTCTGCACCGGTGCTAAACCATCAGACCGATTCACTACCCCAAGCAAACTTCTTCAGTTGATGCCCAAGGTAAGCAGACATTCTATTGCATCCGTTTTCTCATCAAATCTCCCATCATATGTTTAAAACTTTAGAAGGACCATTATACATTTCCTCTGAAGAACTTAATCAAGGTTCTTGCTTGCACATTCAAACTATTATCATAGTTTTATCATATTTACTGGAGCTATTTTATCATATTAGGACGTTGGGTGGAAAGGTTGGGGAGAAATATCTTACGGAGGGTATGGATGCATTGAGCGAGCAAAAGTAGCTGAGTTATTGGTAAGTGCAGCCTTCACTGATCAGAAGGTTCCATATTTCTAATGAACTCTAAAAATACTATTGCGTTAATGAGCTGTTAAGAAAGATATAAAGTTTTTTACTAGTTTCCTAATAGATTTATCATTCTATTCATAAAGTTACTTGTCATTCTCTTTTTATATTATCAGGTTAGGTCGTGGATGGAAGAAGTATTTCCTGGTGTTAATAACAATATCGTTTCTTATATTATTGGTCTCGACAGTCTTAAAGCAACCGATAAGGATGACTCAACTTTGAGAAGCAGGAGGGATAATGAAGATATAAGACTACGAATGGATGGGTTGTTTGACAGGAAGGAGCAGGCAATCCATTTTGTGAAAGAGTTTACAGCACTCTACACCAATGGACCAGCTGGTGGTGGTGGGATCAGGTAAATGGACCTTATTTAGTATGATCCAGATGGATATTTTGATTGTAGGGCGCACACAAAAATGTGACAGATTCTTGCTTGCCGATAAACCTCTGCACCAAATTGTTAGTTTTACTTCTGCTATTAGGAACCAAATTTAGTAACTTGCATTAAGAGATATGCTTATCTGTCATGTACCTATGTTTATGGATTTCAGCACAGGGAACAAAAAAGAGATTGTTCTTGAAAAGAAATTGGTAAGTTCTGTTACTCCTTCATTTCCTTGATTTTGACATACTTAGATTAGAGATTAAAGTAGCCTATTTTCTTTGGGGAAGTATGAACAAGTCCTATCAAGAAATCAGACATCTTGAAACCTAGGCAACCTTTGGTTTAGATTCATTTTCTAGAAATAGCGTACAATAAAATCTAAAGGTCTGTTCTGATATGTAAACACAGTTTTGGAACTAAATTTGAATTATTGCTCATAGGAATCAGCTCATTCCACTTGAGAAAAGCTAGCAGGCTACTCCTTGAAAAAGTAGCACATAGAAAAGAAGTAAAAAGAGTAGCACGGAGCAAAATAAGATAAATAGAGTAGTGCATCGATTCATTTGCGTGCTTAGACATTTGTAGGATGTGGGACAACGCCATGCTGCCTCTTTTGCTTTTTCTTTTACCCTATCCTTTTAATACTAATTTGAATAGATAAGTACAGTTAGAAATCCATTTTTGTTTTGAAAAACAGTTTTTTCTAGATTAGAAGATTAATTGTTGCTCTATTGCAGTTTTTTAGAAAACTAATTGTTACTCTATTGCAGTTTTGAATCTTGATATAGTCTGCTTTGCTGTATAAATTTATAAGCATGAATTCAGTTTTTTTGACCCAAGATGGGTACTGACTTATTTGTATACGGTAAATTTCATCATTCAGAGTTGGTTGGTAATCAGGTTGGACGTGAATCTGTTTTCTGGCGTACAGGAGCTAAGCAAACCAAAATGGCAGAGTCATGTAGCCGTTTTGAATATCCGGAAAAAACTCATGATGTAAATGCAGCACCCACATGGAGAATTTCGTCAGATTGTCCGTCCTCGTTAGTTCAATCTTCAGCCATGGATTCCAGCCCTGCTCCATCAGGCCAAAAGATTCCTCTATATCAAATAGCTCATAGTCGGGTTGGCGATAAAGGCAATGACATGAACTTTTCCATCATTCCTCATTTCTTCCCAGACATTGAGAAGCTGAAGCTAATTATAACACCCAACTGGGTAAAAGCCGTGGTTGCATGTCTCAAGGATTCTTCATCATTTCCCAGCAAGGAAGAAATTGAGAAGAGAAACAAATGGGTTGATGACAATGTAGATGTTGAGATTTATGAAGTGAAAGGAATTCATTCTCTCAACGTTGTAGTAAGAAACATTTTGGACGGAGGAGTAAACTGTTCGAGGAGGATTGATCGGCATGGGAAGACTTTGTCAGATCTGATTTTGTGCCAACAAATTGTCTTACCTCCGTGATAGAAGTTTCTGGTTTTAGATCCCATTATAGTAGTTTTCTAAATGCAAAATGTTTGTAAATTGATTTGTTATTCTTGCCAAATTATATATTCGTCTAAAGCTATATACAAATCTATGATTTTAAAATTTGTTCCATGTCAAGAATTCAGCGTCAACATTAAGTTCTCTGCTTAGTGTAAGCACTAGATGGTGACTTCACTAAATATAAGCGAGACAAGTAATTGAACTTACCAGGAATCCCTATTCGCGCTCCAATTATGTCAAATAATCGCCTGAGGAGCAATAGCTGGAATGGTAGTCCTTACAGGATGTTAGAGCTTCATCTGTCATCTGGAGAGCTTAAGTCGATGAAGCACGGCTGATTTGGATGATGGAAGGACCAATTTTGTATAATTATTAATTAGGTTTATTTAGCACTTGTAGACTCGCTGCTTCAAAGAGGAAATTCTTGTGCGACTTAATATTTGGAATCCAAACTTTAAAAAAAAAAAAATCTCCCACCGGCACCGACCATGTTGGACAATGCACAGGTTACCGAGGCTTTAAAAGCGTCTGGTAAATTTTTCGTTTACCACGAGATACAAGGTATTGTGGCTTTGCTCGCTCGATGGTGCATTCCCCTCGTACATTTATATGTAGATGGGGAGAGTTTACCATCACTTTAGCAAAATTGGTCAATTAATCCAATAACGACAATTTCTGGGTGAAAACGACATGTAAAATTTGATACTGTTTAAATGGACGAGAATGTAAAAATAGCCACGATGTAAACAGTTTCATCCTACCCATTTTCAAATATTTTTTCTTATTTTTAATTTATATCAGGATGCATCCAGTTTCACCCTCGCTATTTTTTAAGTTTAAGCCAGGATGAATCCAGATTCATTCTTGCTATTTTTTGTGTGTCCATTTCACCCATACTAATTTTTACACGTCCATTATAACCATGTTTTAAAAATATTTGGGCAATTGACCCAATTTGCGTGGCAGTTCTGTTGTATTTTTCAGTTACAGGTAATCTTCCTGACAAGTTTTCAGTAGAAGAGATTAAGATGTCTTCAATCTTAGTAGCTAAGATGAATAAAATCAATGAAGAATCGGGCAATTGTTACGCCCAGTGGATGAAATATTGGTGGTCGGTGAAGAAGGACAATAATAGGGATGATGACAGTACATTGACTATTGCCGCTTTCTTATCCTTGTGGTTTTTCGGAGAGGTATTTGAAGACGGTGACCCTCGGTTGAAGCCGTTTGCAGCTCCTCTTGCCATCAAAATGGCTAAAGGTGAGAAACTTCCCATTGGCAGCATGTTTCTGGATTCGCTATACTATAACTTGGACTCCTTAGTTGTTGACACCAGCATTTCTAATGGCCATATGACAATCGAATCATATGTTAATTCAATGTTCCTATACAAGTGTGATTGTGGGAGAATTTCATTAGTAATGCGGTTGTTCCTCGTAATGCCTTGCAATGGAAAGATGTCAATTCACGTCATGCTTTCTCCGAAGAAGATAACACCGGGATTTTGTGCTGGTTTAATAAGCTTCCACGGTCCAAAGTGCGTCTTGTTCATTTGTTGGACAATGAATATGAAATTGATTTTCGTCCATGGGCACCAATTCCTCCTTATTTTTCTCAGTTGACCTTATTTTTCTGTTGAAGCTGGTATTATGTTGAAATGTGGTACAAACCTCAATAATGATGAAATAACTTTTATGCGAAGTTGTACACTGGTCGGTTGTCAGCCGACGCAAAAATAATTTAAGTTCTTTCACTTTACAATTATAAATAATAGTATAATAATAAGAACAAATTCATTCCACATGGAGATATGGGTTGTTATTCGTAATTGAAAACTTAAGTAACCTGGGGGGATTTTTGATTTAGGTCTAAAATAATTAAACTAATAATAATAGCAAAGAATGAATAAAGAGAATCAATAAGTTGAGAATACTGGTTAAGGGTTCATCATCAATCATAATACATGCACTTCGACTAAAAACTGGTGTTGTCACTCAATCATTCATTATCAAGAGTCCTAAAGTACCCCATTGAGAGCATACTCCGGTAAATTCCTTATATCATCACATATCATAACGATGAATATGGGAATACTACTCAACGAACAACCTAATGCAACGTGCTATTAGGTTTAATCCTCCAAGAGATTTAAGTTCTATGAATTAGACTAATCCATGCAATAGAAATACTACGAGTAAACTATTTAACATAGGTCAAGCTTCTACTTGCAATCACACAAAGGTTTTGAATACAATTGGTAATCACAATATGCTACTTATGACAAGGTTTATCAACAATTATGTATCTCAAAACCCTAGTCTAGCTATATATATGCATTCATGGTCATTTAGTAACGCTCCTAAACAAACAATCATACAATCATACGCGATAATAAATCGTAGAACAAGACAATAATAATTAGATTGAGATAACTAAAACAATATATTAATTTAGTAGCATGTTTATGATATCCGACTACATCCTTAACCAATATGAAGTGTTTAGCTACTCATGGATTTCTTAAAACCAAAATATATTAAAAGAGAATGAATAAACCAAACCCTAGGTTGTAGAAAAATCTCCAACTCCAACTCCAAGCCCTAGTATGATAAAATATAATAATGGAAAAAGATCCTAGGTTCTCCCCTAATACCCGTTCAAAATCATATGGCGATGTAGCTGTGTCAAAAGTATGTTAACCCAGCTAACGGACTCACGCAGCTGGAGAGAAGCCCAGCCCAATAACATTTTGCAAATTCAACTGTCAGTTCCATGGAACTGACATTATATTCTTCAATCTTCCCACGGACGTACAAGTCTCCGCGAAATATTTTTTCTCCTGGATTTTCAACTTTCCTCCGTCAGACTCACGGCTACACATCCCTCCGTGAGAAACAAAAGTTACGGAATTTTCATTTATGCTCACAACCTTCTCGGATACTCTGGTCGCCGTGAGAATCTAATTCCCCTGGATTTTCCTTTTTCCTCTGGCCACTCGCGTATACCAGGCTATACGTGAAAATCCAAAACTTCTGACTTTGTTTTCTTCTCAAACCACAGCCAGCTACTCTCATCGCCACTGCCTTTTACTCGATCTTAACAGCTCCATCAATCGATCACAGCATCACTGCCTTTCACGAGACTTCTTCCCTGTCTTGCTCGTGTCATCATCACAGTCAACTCCTATCAGCCGAAAGAACCACACAAAATCTCCTCCATCTTTGTAATTTCGTTGTCATTGAAAGATGCAGCCAAATGTATCGTCCCTGACTTCTTCAAATTCATTAACATCAGCAGCATTACTTCCCTGTCCTTCTCTAATCACCGATATCAAACTCCATTGATCGCTACTGCCTAACTCTTCATCAGCTGCAATCACGAAAACAACCAACTTCTCTGCCTAGCTCGGTTCAAATTCCATCTTCTACCATAGCAACATCATAAATATTATCTCCACCGTCTCTGTCTTTATGAAAAACACCATCTCTATGAACTGCCAACATCTACTGACAAAGCTCAGACTCCATCGATCATTGTTATCAAGATCATCACAGTGCTATAAACACCTGCAGCTATCATTAATCCATCATAGCCTCGAGTTCCTCCTTCCACCTCTTCATTCGATCACTGACAAGCTTGAATCAGATGCCAATGGATACAACGTACTTCCATCGTCTTCTCATTGGCAGCAACCATCGTTGTCTCATCAACACCATTGCCACTTCATCATCAGGATAACCACCATCAATCTTCACAGCTAATGACCGACACTCCTTCTCATTTATCTCAGCCACCACGAGTATTTCCATCATCACTACCATGCTATTCCAACCAAAACCTTCCATTCCTACGAAACAACACCGATTACCACCACATATTCAAGCCATCCATTCGTAACTGCCATGAAAATGGCATCACCAGAATCCATCACTGCGTCACGTAAAAACGTGATGAAGAAGATATGGAGGTACCCCATAACAAACTGCTGGCGCCTAAGCAAACTCATATAACCGTCAGTCCCAGAAGACTGACAGTTCAGTTTTCTGCATCATTCTTCTTTAATTGTCGGTTCTGCGAAACTGACAAGCTTAACTTCTTATTTTGCTCATAAATTTCTCATGCGACATCGGAATAACTCCATTCTTTCGTTGTTGGCTTCGTGATTTCGTCCTCTTCAAGGTGATGCAAAGAATTCTAGGATTTGAGCTATTTCTACTTCCTTTTGGTTAAGACGACCTCAAACACCTAAGAAACTCAAAAACAAACAAAATCAAAGCATAATGATATACAAACTATCAATAAAGCAAAGCATTTGAGTACCTAACTAGTGCAAATATTGCACCTATCAAATTCCCCCACACTTGCCTTTTGCTAGTCCTCGAGCAAACTACAAAAACAAAATAAGGTACAACAACTCATTGTCGTCGAAGTCACGGTTGCACTTAGCATGTGCAACAGGCCTTTAAACCCCTAGGTGTCCCTAGTGGACGAGTTATAGTCTCGTGAGGGTTTACTAGAGATATACCCACAAAACCCACTCCAACTTCAAAGCGTTCCAGCTTCCCAAGCATCCAAAGAGCTATGAGGACATAGAGTTTCTGCATGCTAGTAATAAGAAGTTAGAAACACCAAAGAACATATTCTCATTCTTAATATTGAGTGAGAAATAACCACACCATAATGAGAGAATGCGTGTTTGAGAGCGATCAATAAGCATTTCGCCTCTACTTCTGCCCCACTTAAAAGGATTTTATGATAATTGCACTCAATAAGACGGCTTTTTTATGGGTCTCATATGTGTGCAGGTAGGAATGAAGAGAGAATCCTACACACGTTGAATGCTGGGAAGGAAACCTTCCGAATTTTTTTTGGAGACCCCACAAGATCGTGGGAAATAAAAGACTTTTTTTCTTCTGATGATCTCTAAAAAAGGAAATCAACCACTATATCAAGGATGGGATTACTTACCACCTTCACATACGATCGGCAGTGATGAAAGCAACACTCTCACATCATCCAATAGAAACGTAGTCTTCAGCTCGTCTTCTTCATCTTCTTGGTCTTCGTCTTCGACTGTTGATGATAAACTCTTGAACTTCGTAGAACTTCGACAATTTGTAACTCTTTCTCTTCAATTCCTTGTTGCTTGAAACTTCTTCATAGATTTTTCTTTTACCCATGGCTTTATTAAATGAATACAAAAATAAATACAAACCAAAATAATACAAAGAATTTCTCTTGTCTTTTTTTTTTATTGACAAGAGAAATAACTAAAAACTGAATATAATATAAAATAAACAATGAAATTTTTATGGCCATGGGATAAGTACATTACCGCTTTATTCTTCACAACTTGTATTGTCTTCGTATCATAAACTTCAATATAATTCTCATCTTTAGATTTTCTTCGCTCTTGTAAATAAGTCTTCAACTTGAATATAAAATTCCGCTCCTTATGTGTAAGTCTTCAACATGTATATAAAAATCTGCCCATTGTATGTTGCTTTACTTGGATATTAAATTGCGATCTTCCTTGTATTGTTGCTTCTAAACCTTAAACGTCTTCAACTTTCCTTGTAGATTTTGATGTCGCTCCCTTGTTGATGATGATTGTGTTTCTATGCAAATCAAACTACAAGAATGGTGATTGTTGATGATGATTATTGTTGGCGAGAGAGAGAATGGTGTCAACTGCAAATCAAACTACAAGAAGGTGGTTTTCATCTATAGACGTCACCTTCATGATTGAAAAAATTAGCACTCTAGAGATCAAAGACTAGTGCTTCTATTGACGGTGAGGTTGGTAGCTCACCATTCTACCCGTAATTAACGTACGGTGACACACACTCAAAAGAAAGCTCTTTAGTCAACTAAATTTTTTTTGGTATGGTGCCTCTGTTGATTTGAAAATAGGTAGTCTCCACTAATGATTGATCAGCAACTCTAATAATGCATTTCCCTCTGCTCCTAATTTGCATCACCGGCATGATTAAATCCATTATTTAACACTCTAACAAGCAAGAAATCTGAGCGTAGTTCCCTAACACTTCCAAGTTCAGTTATGTCGGTCATAATTCTCTATGTAAACATACCTAGAAGTATGCTAGTGACTCTAAAATCTCTACAAGTTGGAGGTCTCTTTTTTTTGCACAAATATATACAAAAGTTTGAAAAATCTAGGCAAAAAGCTAAAAACTCTATATGCAAAATACTCCCACACACTTAAACTTCACATTGTCCTCAATATGCAAAACCGAAAATTCTGAATTCTGACGTAGCAGAAGATAAAACACGAAAACTGTACAAATTGGTAAGGAATTTGGAAAAACACCATTTCACAAAAGTTGTTCGCCTACGTCTTTTCTACAAAGTGTCCAATTGGAACAGTGTTTTGACAAACGGTCTGACAGTTATGATCTCTGGACTGAACTACGTGCAGTCTGAATTTTTCAGACGAAAAGGTATTCATCATAATTTTCTTCTAAAATAGATTCCGGACTCAATGAAATTAAACATGAGGATGCAAATATGATATGAAAACATTAAAAACAAAAAGTAAAAGGGTTTAAGATACAAAACCTATGGGTTGCCTACCATTAAGCGCTTAGTTTAACGTCTTTAGCTCGACTTGGCATTCGCCTATTACTCCTCCAGAGGGAGTGCATCAACAAGGTTGATCTCTTCCACAACTTCAGATGTGAACGACTCATAATACGGTTTCAATCGATGTCCATTCACCTTTAGCTCCTTTCCCGTTTTTTGAACTTCGAATGTCTACTGCACCATGAGGAAAAACGTAAAGCACAATAAAAGGACATATCCAACGAGAACGTAATTTACCAGGAAATAAAGTAAGACGAGAATTAAACAACAAAACTTTCTGTCCAACACGGAAGTGTTTTCTAGAAATCATCTTATCATGAAAAGTCTTTGTTTTCTCCTTGTAAATACGCGAACTTTCATAAGCGTCATTACGAATCTCTTCCAGTTCACTTAGTTGAAGTTTTCGTTGATTACCAGCCCCAACCATCTCCATGTTGCATTGTTGAATATCCCAAAAAGCCTCATGCTCGATTTCAACAGGAAGATGACAAGGTTTACCATAAACAAGTCTATAAGGAGACATCCCAATAGGAGTCTTGTATGCAGTCCTACACGCCCATAATGCGTCATCGAGTCGTAAACTCCAATCCTTTCGCGTAGGATTTACTGTTTTCTCCAAAATAGACTTCACTTCTCGATTAGAGACTTCTGCTTGCCCATTTGTTTGTGGATGATATATATGTTGTAGCAATTTTGTGAGATATGTTGTACTTTTTCAACAAGCCTTGAAAGAACTTGTTTCGAAAGTGCGATCCTCCATCACTGACTATGGCTCTTGGAGTTCCAAACCTTGCAAAAATATACTCTTTAACAAAATCTGTAACCACTTTAGAATCAATAGTAGGGGTGTCCTTAGCTTCCACCCATTTTGAGACATAATCGACAGCTAAAAGGATATAATATTTACCAAAAGAATTAACAAAAGGTCTCATGATACATGTGTATCTTCCTCTCTCCGGGAACTAGTGATCCTCAAGAAATATTGGGGATAGAATTGTAATTTAAGGAAGGAATACTAATTTTTAGGCAGCATTCTCAGATAAGGAAATATTCCTAGACAAGGTAATATTCCTAGATAAGGAAATATACCTAGAAAATGAATATTTCCTAGACAAGGTAATATTTCTAGATAAGGAAATATATACTTAGAAAAGGAATTATTCCTAGAACAAGGTAATATTCCTAGAAAAGGAAATATACCTAGAAAAGGAATTACTCCTAGATAAGGAAATAGATTCCTAGAAGGTTTGGGAAACCGTTAAATCTATAAATAGAGATGTTTAGCTCATAGCTAAGACATCTAGAGTGTGGTTTGTGATACATACACACTTAAATCTGTATAGTGTGGTTTCAGACACATCCAAGAAAGGAGGTTTGTGAGACAAATCACCTTGAGAGAAGTTTGTGAGGCAATTAATTATTGTAAAAGCAAGCTTAGCAAATAGTTTTAAGGTTATTTACCTAGAGAGATTGTGAGCGTAACAAAGGGAGAATTGTAATAGTTTTCTTGTTCATAATCTAGAGAAGAGATATTTCTTCGAATCTGGTTTCCAGTGTGTTATGTTTTCTAGTTTTCGTCTATTATTATTCTGAATTCCGCCTTTATAGTAATAGCTACCAAGGTATAGAGATCAATAAGTATCACCCCATAAAATCAATTCCCCAAACATCAAATATTTCAACAAAGAGTATGGGAGTTTGTGGCATTTGATTTCGAGCACCTAGATTGCCCGTTCTCTGGCATCGATCACAAGTAGTGCAAATATATATGCATCTTTAAAAAAAGTTGGACAAAAGAATCTACTCTCAAGTACCTTGAGTGCGGTTCTTTTAGACCCAAAGTGTCCTCCACGAGCATATAAATGGCAAAAAGATAAGATACAATTGAATTCAGATTCGGGTACGCACCTTCGTATAACTTGGTCTGAACAATGTTTCCATAGGTATGGATCATCCCATATATATTGATAAGATAATCTCTTAAGTTTGTCCCTCTCAGCACGAGACAAATTCTTTGGGATTTGTTTAGACACTAAATAATTCACAATATCAGCGTACCATGGTTCTGAAACTGCAATTGAGAAAAGTTGCTCATCTGGGAAGCTTTCACGTAACGGGATAACTTCTTCGTCTGATAAGACGACTCAAGTGATCCGCAACAGTGTTCTCAATGCCTTTCTTGTCTTTAATTTCGAGATCAAACTCTTGTAAGAGTAATATCCATCGAATGAGCCTTGGTTTCGCCTCCTTTTTTGCAAGTAAGTACCTAAGTGTTGCATGATCAGAAAACACAACAACTTTTGTACCAATTAAATAAGAGCGAAATTTTTCCAATGCAAAAACGATTGCTAATAACTCTTTTTCCATGGTCGTGTAATTTTATTGAGCATCATTCAACGTTATGGAAGCATAAAAAATGGCATGGGGTAGCTTCCCAGTACGCTGTCCTAATACTGCACCGACCACATAATCACTAGCATCACACATTAGCTCGAATGGCTTACTCCAATCTGGTGGTTTCATGATAGGAGTTATTATCAAAAGTTCTTTCAAATGATTGAATGCCACCAAACACTTCTCATCGAAGTTAAAAACCACATCTTTTTGCAAAAGGTTGCATAATGGTGCTGCAACCTTGGAAAAATCCTTGATAAACCTGCGATAAAATCCTGCGTGACCAAAAAAATCATGAATTTCCCTCACCGTAGTGGGAGGGGTTAGAGCACGAATAAGATCAATATTAGATTTATCAACTTCTAATCCTTTAGAAGATATAATATGGCCTAAAACAATGCCATGAGTTACCATAAAATGACACTTCTCCCAGTTTAGCACAAGATTAGTCTCAACACATCATTTAAGAATTAATGTAAGGTTATCCAAGCACAAGTCAAATGAATCACCGTACACACTGAAATCATCCATAAAATCTTCGATAATGTTTTCGACATATTCAAAAAAGATACTTACCATACACCTTTGGAAGGTAGCAGGTGCATTACAAAAACCAAAAGGCATCCTTATATATGCAAATGTTCCGAACGGATACGTAAAAGTAGTTTTCTCTTGATCCTCAGGTGCTATAGCAATCTGATTGTAACCTGAATAACCATCAAGAAAACAGTAGTGAGAGTGTCCAGACAAACGTTCCAACATTTGATCCATAAAAGGTAAAGGAAAATGATCTTTTTTAGTCGTTGCATTCAGTTTTCTGTAATCTATACAAACCCTCCAACCGGTTTGCACATGAGTTGGGACAAGTTCATCATTATTATTTTGCACCACTGTGACGCCCAAATTTTTTGGTACCACTTGTACCGGGCTCACCCATTTACTATCAGAAATGGGGTAGATAACTCCCACATCTAATAACTTTAGTATCTCTTTCTTTACAACTTCCATCATTGGAGGATTCAAGCGGCGTTGTCCCTCCCTTGTAGGCTTTGCTTCATCCTCAAGTTGTATTTTATGCATGCACGTCGATGGGCTTATTCCATTGATATCAGCGATTGTCCATCCTATAGCAGTTTTGTACTCCCTCAAAACTCGAAGAAGTCTTTGTTCCTGCAATTCAGTTAGTGCATTCGAAACTATTACTGACAACTCTTCATTATCACCCAAATACATGTATTTTAGGTGATCAGGAAGAGGCTTTAGTTCAAGTTTCGGATCCTGCAAAATAGATGGCAATAATTTTTCATCAGAGCAGGGCAAAGAGATAAAAGAAATATTTGAGTTTTGTGGTACTTCTTGTAAAGAATTGAGAAATCCTAAGGCTTCCTTGATTTCGTCTCCATACTCAAATCTACCATCAATGGGTGTCGTTACCGCGGTTTCAAGCACATCCTCCCCATTCATATTGAATAACCGTTGAGCCAAGTTATCAATCACATCAACATAGAAGCAAGAATGGACATCACTAGGATATCTCATCATTTCATAAATGTTGAAACGTATTACTTCTCCATCAAATTCCATAGTCAACGAACCATGATGCACATCAATTTTAGTTCTAGCCGTGCTCATAAATGGTCGACCAAGAAGCAAAGGTAGAGATGTGTCATTCGATCTGTTTGACATCTCCAACACACAGAAATCCGCTGGAAAAATTAGTTGGTTCACCTGCACAAGTACATCCTCAATAATACCTCTAGGGTATACATTAGAACGGTCAGCTAACTGTAAAGTAATTCCAGTTTCTTTCAAGGGATCTAAATTGAGAGATTCGTATATACATGCAGGCATAACATTTACTGATGCTCCTAAATCAAGCATAGCCTTATTAAACTTAGTGTTACCAATAACAATAGGAATATCAAAACTACCGGGGTCTTTACATTTAAGTGGGAGTTTCTTTTGCAAGATAGCCGAAGCATTTTCCCCCACTTTCATTACCGCATTACCGGTTAACCTATGTTTATTGGTGCACAAGTCCTTCAGAATTCTCGCATACTTTGGGACTTGTTTAATTGCATCTATCAATGGAATGTTCACATGAATCTTTCTGAAAATATCTACAATCTCCTTATCTTGTTCCACCTTTTTAGAATTAGCAAACCTGCGAGGAAAAGGTAAAGAGGGAACATAAGTAGAAACAGGAGGTTTAGAGTTCATTTTAGGCACCTCATCGGTTTGGGAAGAGTCAGTAATTTTTCTCCAAAACCGGCCCCTTAGGGTCTTTGTTTTTCTCAGCATCCTCTGGTTGCACAGTTCGTGTACCACTTTTCAATGTCACAGTGTTGACAGAATCTCTTGGGTTAAGAGGTTGAGAAGGGAGTTTCCCACTATTCTGCGTCTCCAAATGGTTCAATCTACCTGCCATGGTGCTCATTTGTGTCTGCAACTCCTTGATTGCACCATCATTCGTTTGCTAATTTTTTTGCAGCGTTGTGGTTAGATTCTTCATCATAGCAAGCATCTCTGATGATTCCGAGTTCTGCACTGGTTGTGGTTGTTGTTGTTGAAAACCACTATGACGATTGAAAACCAGCCCTTGAGCTGCAACTTGCTTGTTTGCATAACTAAAATTAGGATGATCTCTCCATCCTGGATTGTAAGTGTTGGAATAGGGATCATACCGTTGTCTCTGCTGATTCGGGAATACTGCATTGACTTGTTCAGCTTCTTCCTCATAAGAAGGAATGATTACTGAGGCCATTTGTTGCATCATCTTCTCCATATTACCAATCCTATGTTCCAAGTGCGGTGAAGAAGTAACCTCATTAACCTTTCGACTCATTGACATACCTCTTGTGTTGAATTGCTGCGTGTTTGCAGCCATATTCTCGATCAATTCTGTCGCTTCGTCAATGGTTTTGTTTTTCAAAGCACCACCACTAGCTGCATCAATAAGATTTCTCTCGGATTGGAGTAAACCATCGTAAAAATACGCACTATGATTTGCTCAGAGATTTGATGATGTGGGCAGATCGCTAACAACTTCTTGTACCGTTCACAGTAGTCGTAAAGAGTATCACCAGTAATTTGTTCAATCCCACTAATCGCTTTACGAATAGTTGCTGCTTTAGAGGCGGGAGAGTACTTTTCTAAAAATGCTCTCTGCATCTCGTTCCATGTTGTGATACTTCCAGGTGGAAGACCATAAAACCATTCTTCTGCAGAATCAATTAAAGAGAATGGGAAAGCTGTCTGTAAAGCTCTTCCTTGATCAGTTCCAGTTGGCTTCAAACTTGTCAACCTATGTTGAAATAGTAGTAAATGACTATTTGGATCATATCCTGGAAGCCCTTTGAACTTCGGTAACCAATGAATCAACTGAGATTTGAGCTCAATTTAATCTTCCAAGTTGACACACAACTTCTGTTGATCAAACGATGGGGATGTCAGATATTTGAGTGTCCTCTTGGGAGGTGGAGGTGGTGGAGCGCCATCATTTCCCTGGTTCCCTTGGTTTCCCTGGTTACCAGTATTTTGGTTGTTCGTTCCGCCAACCATCTCTTCTTGTTGTGATTTTCGAGGTTCTTGTAGTACTATTCCTCTGCGAGTTGAAATTCCGCACCTTTGGTAATCCCAAAGTTTGGATGCCAGAGATCAAATACCTGAAACAAGATTCTCAAAAACAAGATTAAAAACTAAAAATAAGAAATCAATAACAAAATTAAAATCCGCTATGCCTCCCCGGCAGCGGCGCCAAAATTTGGTCGGTTGTCAGCAGACGCAAAAAAAATTTAAGTTCTTTCACTTCACAATTATAAATAATAGTATAGTAATAAGAACATATTCGTTCCACAAGGAGATATGGGTTGTTATTTGTAATTGAAAAATTAAGTAACCCGGGGGGATTTTTGATTTAGGTCTAAAATAATTAAACTAATAATAATAGCAAAGAATGAATAAAGATAATCAATAAGTTGAGAATACTGGTTAAAGGTTCATCATCAATCGTATACATGCACTTCGAAAAAAAACTGGTGTTGTCACTCAATCATTCATTATCAAGAGTCCTAAAGTACCCCATCGAGAGCATACTCCGGTAAATTCCTTATATCATCACATACCATAACGATGAATATGTGAATACTACTCAACGAACAACCTAATGCAACGTGCTATTAGGTTTAATCCTCCAAGAGCTTTAAGTTCTATGAATTAGACTAATCTATGCAATAGAAATACTACGAGTAAACTATTTAACATAGGTCAAGCTTCTACTTGCAATAACACAAAGGTTTTGAATACAATTGGTAATCACAATATGCTACTTATGACAAGGTTTATCAACAATTACGTATCTCAAAACCCTAGTCTAGCTATAGATATGCATTCATGGTCATTTAGTAACGCTCCTAAGCAAACAATCATACAATCATACGCGATAATAAATCGTAGAACAAGACAATAATAATTTGATTGAGATAAAAAAAAACCAATATATTAATTAGTAGCATGTTTATGATATCCGACTACATCCTTAACCAATATGAAGTGTTTAGATACTCATGGATTTCTTAAAGCCCATGAAAAATATATTAAAAGAGAATGAATAAACCAAACCCTAGGTTGTAGAAAAATCTCCAACTCCAAGCCCTAGCTCTTTTCTTTTCTTCCCAAAAGTATGATAAAAGATAATTATGGAAAAAGATCCTAAGTTCTCCTCTAATACCCGTTCAAAATCATATGGCGATGTGGCTTTGTCAAAAGTATGCTAACCCAGCTAACAGACTCACGTAGATGGAGAGAATCCCAGCCCAATAACCTTTTGCAAATTCAACTGTCAGTTCCATGGAACTGACATTATATTCTTCAGTCTTCCCACAGACGTACAAGTCTCCGCGAAATATTTTTTCTCCTGGATTTTCAACTTTCCTCTGTCAGACTCACGGCTACACATCCCTCCGTGAGAAACAAAAGTTACGGAATTTTCATTTATGCTCAAAACCTTCTCGGATACTCTGGTCGCCGTGAGAATCTAATTCCCCACTGGAATTTCCTTTTTCCTCTGGCCACTCGCGTATACCAGGCTATACGTGAAAATCCAAAACTTCTGACTTTGTTTTCTTCTCAAACCACAGCCAGGCTACTCTCATCGCCACTGCCTTTTACTCGATCTTAACAGCTCCATCAATCGATCACATCATCACTGCCTTTCACGAGACTTCTTCCTTGTCTTACTTGTGTCATCATCACAGTCAACTCCTAACAGCCGCAAGCACCACACAATGCATCCTCCATCTTTGTAATTTCGTTGTCATTGAAAGATGCAGCTAGGGGTGTTCATGGTTACTGGTTAACCGATAAACCGAACCAAATCAAACCGATTAGGGGGAAACCGAACCGAACCATTAACTAATGGTTGGTTTTGGTTTAGAAAAGATGAAAACCGAGATTAATGGTTTGGTTTTCGTATGATAGAGAAACCGAACCAATAACCAATGGTTAACCGAATATTGATAAAAAAAATAATCATTGATTAAATTTTCATTAGAGATGTCACTGCCATTAGTTAAATCTTCTTTTGATCTCTAGATTTAGAGTAAGCTTTAACTACTCTTGATATTTTTTTTATTTGTTTTTTGTCTGTAAATTTTTGTAAACCAATACTATTTTTTTTTTAGTAAATTAGTGTAATTTTTTTTTGGTTTGACATAATTATTGGTTAACCAAAAACCACTGGGAAAAACCGAAACCGGCTGGAACCATTTGGAAACCTAACCAATGGTTAATGGATTGGTTTGGTTTCAATTTTTAGAAACCGATAGTATTGGTTTCGGTTTTGGTTTGGCTTGAAACCGAACCAAAACCGACCATGAACACCCCTAGATGCAGCCAAATGTATCGTCCCTGACTTCTTCAAATTTAATAACATCAGCAGCATTACTTCCTTGTCCTTCTCCAATCACCGATATCAAACTCCATTGATCGCTACTGCCTAACTCTTCATCAGCTGCAATCACGAAAATAACCAACTTCTCTGCCTAGCTCGGTTCAAATTCCATCTTCCACCATAGCAGCATCATAAATATTATCTCCACCGTCTCTGTCTTTATGAACAGCATCATCTCTATGAACTGCCAACGGCTACTGACAAAGCTCAGATTCCATCGATCATTGTTATCAAGATCATCACAGTGCTATAAACACCTGCAGCTATCATTAATCCATCATAGCCTCGAGTTCCTCCTTCCACCTCTTCATTCGATCACTGACAAGCTTGAATCAGCTGCCAATGGCTACAACGTACTTCCACCGTCTTCTCATTGGCAGCAACCATCGCTGTCTCATCATCACGATAACCACCATCAATCTTCACAGCCAATGACCGACACTCCTTCTCATTCATCTCAGCCACCACGAGTATTTCCATCATCACTGCCATGCTAGTCCAACCAAAACCTTTCATTCCCTCGAAACATCACCGATTACCACCACATATTCAAGCCATTCATTTGTAACTGCCATGAAAATGGCATCACCAGAATCCATCACTGCGTCACGTAAAAACGTGATGAAGAAGATATGGAGGTACCCCATAACAAACTGCTGGTGCCTTAAGCAAATCACATAAAACTGTCAGTCCCAGAAGACTGAAAGTTCAGTTTTCTGCATCATTCTTCTTTAACTGTCGGTTCTGCGAAACTGACAAGCTTAACTTCTTATTTTGCTCATAACTTTCTCATGCCACATCGGAATAACTCCATTCTTTTGCTGTTGGCTTCGTAATTTCGTCCTCTTCATGGTGATACAAAGAAATCTAGGATTTGAGCTAGTTCAACTTCCTTTTGGTTAAGACGACCCCAAACACCTAAGAAACTCAAAAACAAACACAATCAAAGCATAATGATATACAAACTATCAAGAAAGCAAAGAATTTGAGTACCTAACTAGTGCAAATATTGCACCTATCATACACCTGACCACATAGAGTCCGTGATACAAAAAACATATCTTGTAGAGGAGTATAACATTGAAACGTCATCTCGACAAATGGGTCTTGAGCAATGCGCCCCTTCCGTTTGAGTTGCCTAACCGCCTATTCAACAACTCGGGACTTATTTGGATCGTACACATATGAGGGGAAATAACTAATTCCTCATTCAAACCGAATGACATATGTGACTCCGGGTTATATAACTTTTTGGATTCAGCAGCACGAATATCTCAAGAATTTCATGTTAGCAGTTCCACCACCAGCACGAGGGGATCCCACTGCTGAGATGATAGTTAATCGACCAAGATTGAAGCCGCTTTCTGGTAATAAGTATTTTTCCTCATCATCTTTGAAGAAATGTGATAGTTGTAGTCTCATAATTCCATTGATCTTTATTGTAGGAAGAGCGCGTCATAAGGCCTCAGAATAATGGAGAATTTATGGACGTTGAAGAAAGTCCCCAGGGTGGTGAGAGAAGAAGCAAAAGTCACAGGATGCTATCAAACAACTTGGAATCTCCATCTGCCTCTTTGGTGGATCATATGATGATAACGAAGCTGAGGATGTCGATGTAAGTATCCATTTGTACGATTATTTGTGATGCTCTTGAATAAAATACTTATGTTTGTTGTTGTTGTTTAATCAAGGTAATAACGGTGCTCGGTCGTCTTCGGAGGAGGACGAAGAAGGAAATTATCACGATTCGAAATCGAATGGAAAGAATGGTGAATCTAATGGAAATGTCAGGAATCCTAACTCTCCAAATACTTTAAAGACCACCCAAGTGAGTATTCATCTTGTATTATCTCCGTAGTAGTATGTTTTGATTGCTTGATTGTTGAATGAATGTGTAATGACCCGAGCCTCCACCAATAATGTCCCCAATTAGCCACTGTGGTCATCCGGGTGGGGGGGGGTATTCAACGCACACTGTTGTGGTCATCCATCAGTAGCTTCCTGAGATGTCACCCATCCCTAGATTATCCCCCCGAGTGCGCTAAACTGCAGAAAACTAGATAAATTTGTGTTGAAAAGGTCCCGGTGTTAGGAAATGACAAACCATTACCTATATTCCAATCGGAGAACCACTGCCAAAATTGGGGTATTACAAATTGAAAATCTATGTAGGTTAATGAGGAAACCCATTATAATCCGTTTTCAGAAAATCCAGAAATAAGGTTTTTACTAAAAACACTGTAAAAACTTTATTCGACATCCATTTACGATGATCTACCCCAATTTTTTCATACCCATAAGATTTTTTGTCTATTTAACCGAAGCTTTTTGAGTATTGAGCTCATTTAGGGGCCCAAATTAGCGAAACAAGAAAGTTCCAGGAGAATTTCATGGATTTTTCAGTAGTGACGATGTCCAATGTTTGGTATACATCTCTTAGATCGTTTGTCCGGTTGATGTGAAATTTTGATATGTTGTAGAGGACATCCATAAGAAAATATTGGTATATGATCTATCTTTATATTCTTCACTAATTGCTCCAAGATTGTTATTTTACACAGAACAGTGTCAAATTGTCTTAGACGAGCTTGTTGGGAAAACGCCTTTTTAGGTCATTAGACTATTTGGTTGTATCTTGAATGGTTGATGAATGACCTTGATGATTTTGGTTCAATTATACTATGAATTTTATGATTAATGCTTTGATAGGTCGGTAGACCGACTTTGTTTTACCGCAAGCGCACGGTGTCAAAAAGAGCACACAATAGCAAGCACGGTTTGTTTCCTCAAGGAGCGCGAAAACTACTACTAATTAATATCAAGACTTATCCAATCAAATTCAATATTTTTAGAGATTGTTGTACTAAGAAAGTAATAAAAAATTGATTCAAGCAAGTTTATAATAAAATGTAGGGATAATTGGTGTTTAGTACTCCGGTTTTGACCAACACTAGGCTTTGGTCTAACATTTGTCCAACGTTAGGGCTTGGTACCTGGACTGGACGTTGACTTGAATTGACTCAGTTAGATATTAACTGTTGTTTATAAATTAATTAAAAATAAAATAAAATAAAATTGTTAGTTGAATTTACTATCTTACCCCTTCACCTTACATTACCCTAAACCTAACTCCTTCTCTTCTTCACTATTCTTCTTCCGCCCGCCTATCCACTGTTGAAGTTGAGCAACAAAGTCTATACAAATTCATCCTAGGCTCCACCTCCATCGTCTTCTTCTTGTATAACATCATCATATCCCCCACCACTATCACCTTCCTATCATCATAATTCATCCCTAAACTATAAAACTAGCTGGATCGAGAAATTCTCTCCTCAATTAACATTTCTACCTGTAGAAAAGAGAGAATTGGGTGATAGTAACGATTCTGAAATTGCAGATGAAGAAAAAGGAAGTATTGATGCTTGTCAAGAACAAGAAAATGGTGTTATGTTGAGACTAAAACTAATTGAAGAATATGCTTATCAGATTTATAGGGAAGAATATCTATTGCTGCTTTTATTTGAGGGGTTGGAGGAAATTTATGGTGATAATGAGCTTTAACAAGAGGATGAAAATAGGTTTTGCACCAATTTCGGGTTCTAATCTAGTTATGACAAGATTTGAAATTAGGGTTCTTAAACAGAGAGGAGTAATGGGTTATTGCGGTAATGGAAAGAGAAAATTTGTCGAGTTGGATAATTACGGTTGAATTGAAGATGGTAGTTGATTTAATGGCTGATTTATTAAAGGAACCAGGAGGACGAGTTCAATCTTCTTGATGCATAGAAGAACATGAATTGCAGATTTAGATCTATGTTAGGACAGGGGTTGTGAAGATGAAGATGTAGATGCAGTCTTGAACTGAAGATGGTTTGCTGTATCTTATGGATTTCAGAGAAGATTGTTGTTAAGAAAGAACCAATTTGTGCTGTTATTGCAGAGCTGAAGAAACCGAACTGAATTTGAGTCTGGTGGTGTTGCGGAGAAGATTGCAGGTTGTTATGTTGGTTCTATATTTCTGGAATTAGTGCTGATTGAGTTGCAGGAGCTACATCATAAATTAGAATAGGTGTTTGGTTTATAATGAAGTTGCATGTGAATTGAATTATCTAAGAGGCTCAATAATCTACAGGGAATGTGAGAATGATGTTATTGAGTTGGTGGTACTGAAATTGTATGGTGGTGCTGGGAACTGGGTACCGAAGGTGTTGATGGTGGAATTGGAATTATTCTCTAAATCTAAGACAGAGAGGGTTTTGAGGTTGTTGATATGAGATTTTGTTGCAGTCTAGTTATGTATGCTGGTATGTATTTGAATGGGATAGCAAGAACGGGTGTGTGATGAAATTGAATTGCACGCAAGACTGAATTGGTTTGGGGTTTTTGGTGCTGTAGGGAATGGTTGAGTTGCTGGGATAGATGGGTTCTGATTAGGTTGTGTGTGCATTTTTAGATGATTCTAGTGTGTTACTGCTGTTAGATGATCGAAGAAGCGGGATATGCGGTCGTTGAGTGAAGCAGTGAATAGAAGAGATTGATCGGTTTCTTGAACTAAGATTTGAAGCTGTTGATGATAAAGGGTTAATTGAAGAAGGGTATGAAACATGAATTTTGTAAATATTAAGAAAACTAAAGGGTATTATAGTAAACTAATTAATAGTGACATTTATATAATTTTTTTTAGTAATTACTAAACAGAAGTTAGGATTTAACTTAGTCAACTTGGGTCAACGTCGATTCCACGTACCAAGCTCTAACGTTGGACAAATGTTAGACCAAAGCCTAGTGTTGGTCAAAATCTGAGTACTAAACACCAATTATCCCTAAAATGTAATCAAGGATGTAGAAATATTAGAGTTACGGAATCCGTTGTAGGATAAAGTTTCACTTATGCCTCTCACAAAGGTCTCATTTGACTCATGAACAATAGCAAACCTAGCTATCGAAACACATAAGATTTCAGTTAAGAACAGTAGATAAGGATTATCAAGAGGATATGTTTGTTCTCAACCTAGAAGGTAGAAAACCTAAGCACTAATCATACAAGGCATAAATATTCATAGGATTATCATAAATCATTTATCACCAAGGTTCTATATGGATGTTGTTCAAGAATTCAACTATGAAATATACATGGCATAAGACATGAAAAACTCATCAAACAAACAACCCAATCTTGAGAAACACAAACATTACGTTAAGCTTTTATTGTTGAAACCATTATTTGAGAACATAAGTAAATTAAACCTACAAGTTCATCTTTCACCCTAATGAGGAGTTTAGCTAGACATGGTTTTCTTAAAAGCCATCAAAAATGATATAGATAATAACAAGTAAAGCATATGAATTGCAGAAAGCAAAATAGCAAAACCTAGTTTCTTCCCTGATTACGGCGTATCTCTTCTAGTCCATCTCGCTGGCTATTTGTAGGCGTGGCAAAGACCCCTACTTGTACCATTCCAGCAAACTCCAAAGGCCCCAATCCACTAACAGAACTCAACTTCAAATTCACTAGCCAACTCCTTGGCCTCAAGCCAGACCACGAACATCTCAAAACCACCTGCCATGACCATTTCAAACCCACTGAACTGATGCAGCCAACACCAGCATCTCCATCTTGCAAATCATCACCATCTTCACCTCCTTGTTCATTATCCATCCCATTCAAGTCCGCAGATCCTCATACAACCATCACCATTCATCATCAGTTCGAGAATTCAAAGCTTAAAGAACTGAGATCAATTTGACCCAATTTCAGTCACAGTCCATACATCAAACTCCACTTCTTTAAAGCACCCACATCGCAATTGAAATTCTATGCTTCTTCCATATACACACGACTACCACAATCATCACAACTGACTGCAATCTCGTCCTCCGTTCGAACATCCATTAAGACCCAAACTTCAGTCACAGGACCCATCCACAACGGCAAGAAAAACACATCTTCTCTGAAGCAACACCCCACAGTAGCACCACCGTCTTCACCTGTTGTTGCTGTTGCGATTGTTCTCAGTCAGTCGATGCCAAAACCCCAAATTTTGTTCTTGTCTTCACTGTCATCTAAGCTCTCGGCCAGCATTTCCTGTTGCAGCATCTCATCTTCGCCTGATTTCCGCCATTAATAACCTATTGCTACTTTTTGAGATTGTTGCCATTCCAACCATCAAAACCCCAACTTAGATTTCATGGCAGACTTCACAAATCAGTCTCCATTTCTACCTTGAAGCTCAGAATTACCACTGACACAAAACCCATTGCAGTCAGCCATGGACTACTCGTTTTCACCCGAATTTTGGCTCAACAGAGCCTCTGTTTTCCATATGAGCATCACCTCCAATTTCAAGCCACATCAACCATCACTGCCTGCAATTTGCCGAGATACAACTGAGAATGACATCTACTAGCTTCACCTCCTTTGAGAACAACTCTACTAGCTAGTATAAATATGGGTATAAAAGTGCCGCACTTGCGTTCTTATCAAATTCCCCCACACTTACATTTTGCTAGTCCCGAGCAAAATAGGAAAAGATTATATCCGCTACACAGCTGGATATGGAGAGACGTCTGCTAAACAGCAAGACGAACCACTAAACAGTGGCTTACAGAAGTCTGCTAAACATCGAGACTAATAATCAGAATGACCCGCTCAACAGCTGGTCATATTATACAAAAGAAAAAAAAAATTTAAGACCCGCTCAACATTTAGTCATGATGATTTTTTTTTTAATTTTTTTTTTTAATTCATAACGAAATTGAATGCCTACCACAAATCTATATATACTTAACCACTCCCCCATACTTAAACATTACATTGTCCTCAATGTAATTGAGTCATCCAACGTAGAGTTAAGGTGGGAAATTCTAAAAAGCAATATGCAAGAGGCAAACGAAAATAGAAGATAGAGTAAAGGGAACAAAACTGATGGGTTGACTCCCACAAAGCGAATGATCAATGATGTTTTTTCCATGCATGCGCACAGCAAGTAATCTCAAACGAAGTGAATAATGATGCATAACAACAACCTGCCAGCATATATATAAAGCCTGAAAAGCTTGGGATCAACCCAACACACAAGTTCAGCTGCAACTATGAACCTACAAACACTATAAACACCCAAAAAGATATGTGAATCCATAAATAACTCACTCTCATAAACAATAAGTTCAGAATGTTTACCAATTTTGATTCCCAATGGAGACTCCCAATTGGGTTTTAGATTAGGAGGGAGCAATGTATTAGCAATGTCAATAAGCACAAGAAAAGGAGCTAAGCAAACAATTCTTGGTTCTAATTTCTTATTGTGAATTAACTGACCAGTATCCATATGTTCCACACTTATATAAGCATCTTGATAACTACTACTAGTCTCACGAAAAACTAGTTCATCAGGCTTGGCAAAACAAGATGACCAAATATCTGATGATTCAGTTTTTGTTAACTCCTTAAAACCTGTAAAGTTTTCAGACATGTTTTCGAGATTCTCATTATAACAGTGAGTATAATCATTCACACCATTAACCATGCATACATGTTCACAAGTTTCAGAAATCCCAGACGAATTTGAAAGGCTAAACACATTTATCTCCATTTTTATATTTCCAAAAGTAAGCTCCATGATTCCATTGCGACAGTTGATAACCGCATTCGAGGTAGCCAAAAAAGGTCTACCTAAGATGACAGGAATCTGCCCACTAGGATTAGAAACAAAATGAGTATCTAAAACAATAAAATCAACGGGATAAAAAAAACTTTCAACCTGTATAAGAATACCCTTTACCACTCCCATGGGAATTTTAATTGACCTATCAGCCAATTGGAGAGTGACATTAGTGGGTTTCAAATCACCAAGTTCTAATTTCACATACACATAATATGGCAAGAGATTCACACTGGCCCCTAAATCTAACAATGCATGTTCAATCCTATGTTCACTTATAGTGCAAGCAATCATAGGACAACCTGGATCTTTAAATTTGGGTGGATTTTTCTGTGTAATAATCGAGCTCACCTGTTCGATAAGGAAAGCTTTCTTATGCACATTCAATTTTCGTTTCACAGTGCACATATCTCTTAGAAACTTAGCATAAGAAGGAATTTGTTTAATGGCATCTAAGAGTGGAATGTTGACGTTAACATGTTTAAACACTTCTAAGATGTCATTAGGACTAACTTCTTTCTTACGAAGTAGTAATGCTTGAGGAAAAGGAGCGCGAGGAACATAAGAAATTTCAGCATTACCTTTGTTGGTTTCATCGGTTTCTTTTTGTGTTGAAGGAGTAACCTGTGTAATAGTAGGCGGGTTCCTATCTTGCACATTCTCCTCAGCATCACTAACATGATTATCAATGACTCGTCCACTTCTGAGAGTAGTGACGGCATGGACATGATGAGTTGGCTTAGCACCAGATGTGCTTACCTCTGTAGATGGGGAAAAACGATTTGCTGGTTTTTACGGAATTGAAGAGTCGACCGTGTGGAGACTCCTTGAACCGAGCGAAATGTTGAACCTCACACAGATGCACTGCAAGAAGGAAGTGCTTTAAGTTCGAGAGATCAATCTGTAAGACTCACAAGAGAGGATGGGTTAATCTGTAGGAGGGAAGCTGAGAAATGCGTGAGATCAATGGTGATCTGAGATTGTAGGTGTGTTGTGAATTCTGCGTAAGAACGCTCTGAATGATTGAATTTTGCTCAATTGAGAGTGATTTCTCTGAATTCATGTAGACGAAAGATTGTTTGTATGAACTTTGATGAGAAATTGCTCGTTTTTTGCGAATGTTCGAGTGTTCAAATCTTATTCTTTCAATTAGGATTCAGAGACATTTTATAATGCCGGAGTTGAAAACACCATGATCCCATGAAGTGTGACAGTTTGCTGGAATGAGAGAGTGGGGAAGTGGGAAATCGTGTTAAAACCAGTTGCTCATCGTGCAGAGACTTGGTTAATTTTCCACCCACTAATTTGATGACTCTTCCAACTAATTGCACAACTTGCTCACATTCTCATCGTGGGTGAACACACGTGACGTAGACCATCAGACCAAAACCCTAGTTAATATCCACCCATGTGACACGATTGATATCTCGTGATTGTGGAGTCAGTTGCTGACTTTGTGGGACGATGAGTCCATGTATTTTTGAATTGAACATGTTTTGCAAATGTTCTGAAATTCATGAATCAAATATGTTTGCTGAGACGAGGTATTATTATGTTGATTACATAATACGAGCAAACGGTGTTGCTGAATTGTCGAATAATATTGATAGTTGAACCAATATTCTTGAATCTGAGCAAATATTGCTGGTTCGAGCAAATATTGCTAGTCTGAGGAATATTGCTAGTTTGAGCAAATATTGCCGGTTTGAGCAAATATTGCTCGTTTGATGAATTGTTGGTAGCAGGACCAAAATAAATATTAATTTAAGATACTGACTGTTGGGTCGAGTAAAATAAATAAAAACGTTGATCATGAAATCAACATAAAATTATCAGAGTATTTGAATCTGCTCAGAATCATGTTTATACACAGCTTTGGATTCAAAACCCTAATTTTATCGAAATGATGATTTATTGCAAATCAATCTGCGGAGTGAAGTAGGGACCGGCTACACGGGATGACGAATCCACCATGTAACGCCCAAATGCTCGAATGAGCAAAGTACCAAAGTCTCTTAGAGGACCAGTTGGTGAAAGAATGATTAAATGCTGGTTTAATCATTTATTGAAAAAATGCTCGTGTGAGCGATAAATAATAAATACCTGGTCATGAACTGAGGGACCGACCAAGAGGTCATGGGACCGGCTCTTGGTGGCCGTGGGACCAATGGATGGTTGTTCAAGCAAACTCTTAATTGTTTGGAAGAAGTTTGAACCTAATATGAGCAATTGAGCAAATTAGGTTAAAATCATTAAAACATGTGGGACCGGCTATTTGCAGGCCTTAGAGCCACCCTTGGTCGGTCAAGGGGGTGTGCTCGTGTCACCATAGTTTCCGTGTCTCAGTCCTGAGAGTTTCAGTATTTTCCGATGCGCGTTTGAGCAACATTCTGAGAAAATATGCAGAATCCAGGGTTTTGCTGAAACTAGGAAAAAATACATGAGATGATGAAAAATGATAAATAAAACAGGGAATTGCAAGGTGTGGGACCGACCACGGATAGGGCATGGCCGGCCGGTGGACAAGCACGGTCCCACACTTTCCCAGTTTTATGTAATTTTATGTACTTTCTCTGATTTGAGGGAAATTCCATGAAACTGGAGAGTTTTATGAAATTAGGGAACTTCCATGAGATGAGAGAGATATAATAATAATAAAATAGGGAATGATGGAGTGTGGGACCGGCCAATGGCCAAGGCATGTGATAGGTGTAGAATACACCGTATTTACTATATAGAGTTTATGCTTTCTTTGCTATTTTTCATGTGAATTATGTATCTTATGTGTGAATTTGAGTTATTAGGTGCTTTGGAGTCAATTGGAGCAAAAGAAGAAGAATCCGTGTCTTTTGAGCAAAAAGGGCAGGATTGTCACTGCACGGGCTAGCGCTATCGGGAGCATAATAGAGGAAAAGGAGGCTGTCATTATTTGGTGTCCTCTCTACATGCCCTGGGTACCCCTTATCTACCTCACTAGGGTGGATGTATCCAGTTCACGTCCTATTCTTACACAGCCCTAAATTTCAGAGCAAATGATTTCTTTCAATCACTCACTCACTAACTCAGAGAAGCCATTGCGGCTGCTGCAAAAGAAAAAAAAATCAGATTTCATACGAATTCAAATTCACGAGATGTTGAGAGAATTACAGGGAGAGATTGAGAGGGTGGTGGTTTTAATAGATGGTTGATCAATTTAGTTACTAGGGTTGACGAATTTGTGTGATTCTACACAGAGAAGAGAGGAAAAATGGCTGCTGTTGTTGGTCCGAGAGATAAAATTGTGAGGAAAGAAAAGTTAATTGATGATTGAATCGAGTACCAGGAAAGGGAGGAAGATGATGTTGATACTGTGAAGAACAAGGAGGATTTGATGATTCTGAGTTGGGGTTTCTACGGATTTTGTGGCTGCTCTAGATTTGTGAGGATGGGCTCTAACACAGAGAGTGTGTGGCTGCTAGGGTTTCATGGGATCTTGAAATTTAGAGGAAGAGATCTGAGTTTTCAGTGGTGCAAGAAGGAATTAAGAGATGGGTTTTTGCTTGAACTGTAATATGATGCCGAGGAAGATGCTGAGACAGAGATTGAGGTTATGGTCTTGAACCCGATGTTGAAACTGGAACTCGAATTGCGTGAGATACAAACATTGTTGGAGTAGTTTGTGAGGCAATCAATGATTCTAGGCGCAGGTTTTGATACCGATGAAGAATTAGAAAGAATTGAAACTAGGGTTTTAACTAATACTCGGGTTTTATTTGGTTGGAAACGATTCATAGAAACAGGGATTGGTTGTCTTTGATGGTGAATTAAAATTACGAGGGTCTCTGTGTGGTTGAGGCTAAGATGTTTGTTGCCGAGGATTGCGAGGCTATGGCACGATTGCGTGGCAGTTTGTGATTGAGTTTACATGAGCCGAGCTCGAGATGGCAAGTGCAAACGATCATGGTTGTGGCAATTCTAGCGGTGGTGTGTTGAGAATCGATGGGTAAGTGTGATGCAATGGGAGATTCGGTAAAGAGTAATGGATTGGGTTTTGAATCATATTCATTTGACGAGAGAATTTGGGAATTTTGGGTTGAGTTTTGGTGGTTGATTAATAATGAATAGAAGGTTTTGATGTGTGATTGAGTAATTGCTCAGGAATTCAGAGAGAGATTGGAGAAGTTGATAACTGAAGTTGCAACCTGTGTTGGTGGATAAGTTAGGGTCTGCTGTTGATTAGGTTGGAGTAAAGTGGTTAGACTGGCAATGGCTGGGCTGGAGCTGGAATATGGTGACCAGGGAGTGGCAGGATTGAATGCAATGGAAAGTGAGTCTTTGCAAAAGAGCTTGAATGGGTAGGCTGGAGTGTGGAATTAGCCGTGCAATGAGCTCAAGCATTGGTGAGAGCTTAGAATTAGTTGTTGTATATGCTCATTAGGGTGAATGTGGCACTGAATTAAGATGGCAATGGCTCTGGGTATGTTTCAGAGCTGTATAGTAACTGGTGCAATGCTGATCCTGGGGTCTGTTGAAGTCATGAAGTCAAGGCTCAAGGAAGTTGTTTAGCAGTAAGGCACTGGTGATGGCAGTGTTGCAGTGGCTTGGAGTCATTGCTGGTGTTGAACTCAGATGATGAATAGTGTTGAATTGCAGAGGTAATAAGGTTGCAGGGTTGGTGAGATTTTGGTAAAGATTCAGGTTGCAGGTCAGGTGCAGTCCAGGGAATGGTGTTGTTGGCTTGAACCTGAGGCTGTGGTTAAAGCTGAAATGGAGTGATGTGCAAAATGGTTTTGCGGCTGTGAGATGGTACTGATGTTCAAGAAAATCAGGGAAGGAGTTGTAATGGATGTGTGGGCAAGGCTGTGAGATCAAGAACTGAATGAAGCCATAATATGTACAAAGACTTGGAAAGAATGGCTTGATCAGTGTTTACACTACAGGCATGAGAAAAGAATGAATTACAGTGCAGGTAAAGGGTGGTGTATGCTTGGCAGTTCTGAATGTATTGAGAATGAAGAAATAGCAGAGAAGGAATGATGCACCATCTTTGTGCACCACAGTGTTTGGCCTGTGCAAAGGCATGGCCTGGCTTGGCCATTCAGCTCACTCAGCTGATCCAGGTCTGACTCTGGTCTGACTCACCCTGACCAGGTCTGACTCTGGTTTGACTCATCCGATCCTGACTCGGTTTGATCGACCCGTTGACCCGGCGGTCCGACTCGTTGACCGGTGACCTGGGCGGACTTTGCTTGGTCACCCGGTCGCTGTTTTCCGGCGACTTTCCGGCCGATTTCCGGCCACAATACCAGAATTTCGGCGACGATTTTTGGACATATTTTCTACATGGGTTTCTCTTTCTTGTGGGCTTGGTGGATTCTCATCTAATGGACTTTGAAGACTTGACCTAATTTTGGAAGGAGAGAAAGGCTATAAAAAGAGGAATTCTACAACTTTTGAAAAGCATCTCATCTCATATCTTCTTCTTGGAACTTTGGAGAGCGTTTTTTGGTTACACAACTAGGGTTTGCTTTTGTTCATCTTCTTCTTTATTCCATTGATATTTTTGTGATGAACTCCATATCTATGAGTAGCTAAATTCTTTATTATTGGTTAAGGATGTAGTCCGATTTCTAAAACCTGTGTTTGCTTTATGTATTAGTTTTCTCTCTTGTTTATCGTTCAATTCTCTGCGGTTTCTATGATCACATGATTGAAGTATTGTGATAGGATTATGGTGTTTGATTAGTTAAGTGGCCAATTAATTGAACTTGCATCTTAGTCCATAGCTATTTTAGGGTTTTTCATCAAGCGATAACCTTGAATACAAGTAGCATGATATGTTCACGGTTTGTAGTGATACACTCTCGTAATCATATGTAGAGTTTGACCATTGTCCGAATTGTTTTGCGCAACGCATGACAATTGCATTGATTAGCCTATTTCTTAAACTTAATGCTCCTAGGAATTGAACTTGATTAGCGCAAGGCGTTAGGTTATTCTTTAGGTAGAATTCACATACGCAGCCCTAATGAGTGTGTTGATGAACTTGAGAAATTAATAGATTATCTTGCTTTCTTGATTCTCTAGGCTTTTGATAACACAAGAGATTAAATCGTAATTCTATTCATATATGCAAGCACATGTCTAAGATTGAAGATGAATTCCTTGACCAATATCTCTCTCCATTGATTACTTTCTACAATTTACTTTGTTTTTAATTTACTTTTATTGTTTCATAGAAATAAGAAATTCCCCCCAATTGGTTACTTTAAGAAATTGATTACGAAATAACTACAATTGCCTCTCTGTGGATACGAACTCTTTCTTATCATATACTTCATTCATATATTATAGAGTAGGAAAGTGAAATTATTTTTGTGTCGGCTGACAACCGATCAAATTTTGGCGCCGCTGCCGGGGAGGCACACGGCTAGTTATTAAGTTTTTAGTTTCTTTTTACAATTTCTGCTTTCATCTTTGCTTTTAGTTCCTTGTCTTGTTTCTCACTTGTTTGCGAGAATTGTTTGCAGGTACCTAATCTCTGGCTTCTAAGGATTGGAATTATCCAAGGTGCGGGATAGCTACTCGAAAAGGCACGATACTCCAACCAAGGCGAAACACAACGGACGAGCACGAGTTGGAAGCGGGAGAAGAAATTTTCCAACAACAAGTTGAATTAACAATGGGTGATGCAAATCGTTCACTCAAGGAGTTAGCTTCTCATAAGCTTGATACACAACAAGGGTGTATTCAAACGGACTCAACTTTTGAGATTAAGCCGGGGTTGCTTAGAGAGTTACCAAAGTTCCATGGCATGGTGAATGAAGACCCAAACAAACATCTTATGGACTTCCACACCATTGTCACGGCGATGCTTCCAGCGGATGTTGAGGCGGATGGTGCAATGTTGAAAGTGTTCCGTTTCTCTTTAATGGACAGTGCTAAGGATTGGTTGTACTATTTACCTCCCTAAGTGTCACAACATGGAATGGGTCAAGAAACTCTTTTTGGAGAGGTATTTTCTGCATCAAAGGCTACTCAAATTCGCAAGGAGATTTGTGGAATGAAGCAAAATGTGGGAGAATCCTTATATGAATGTTGGGAACGCTACAAGAGATTGGTGGCAAGCTGTCCTCACCACCAATTCAGTGACGCTATGATCATCCAATACTTTTACGAAGGACTCCAATCAAGTGATAGGAATCTTCTTGACGCTGCGGGTGGTGGTGCACTAGTTAACAAGACGGTGGCACAAGCTAGAGAGTTGATTGAAAACATGGCAGCGAACTCACAACAATTCTTGAGTCGTGGTTCGGATGTGATTCTAAGAAGGGTGAGTGAGGTTAGCGAGGTTGAGGAGCTTCGTCAACAAATGGGTAATATGAACGCAATGCTTCAACAAGTTGCAGCCGCGGTGATACCAAGTTCCTCTCAATCTTATGAAGACGAGCAAGCTAACGCGATCTTTCCAAATCAACAAAGACGGTATGATCCCTACTCCAACACTTACAATCCGGGATGGAGAGATCACCCCAACTTTAGCTATGCCAATAAGCAAGGAGCGGTTCAACAATCTAGTTTCAACAACCCGAGTGGATTTCAACCTCAACAACAACAATTCCAACCGAGACAACAATTTCAACAACAACAACAACCTCAAACTATGGGGTCCAATATGGAGGAGTTGCTGAAATCTTTTATGCAAAGAACGGAGAGTTCGGTTAAGGAGTTACAAACTCAAGTTGGTTCTATGGCTATGGAGTTGAATCAATTGAAGGCACAAAATGGTGGGAAACTCCCTTCTCAACCTATCAACCCAAAAGAGGGTGTTAATGCAATTACATTGAGAAGTGGTACACAACTTGTGCAACCCGAAGTTCTTTGATTCGGGCGTGGTGGAAACACCAAAGGAACTGTTTTGGAGGAGAAAACCGAGGATTCTCCCCAAACTTCTGAGGTGCCTATTTCTAACTCTAAAACTCCGGTTTCTACTTATGTTCCTCCTCTACCTTTCCCTCGCAGATTTGCAAGTTCTAAGAAGGCGGAACTAGAAAAGGAGATTTTAGACGTTCTAAAGAAGATCCATGTGAACATACCACTCATAGATGCTATCAAGCAAGTTCCAAAGTACGCAAAGGTGTTGAAGGACTTGTGTACCAATAAGCAAAGGCTCAAAGGTAATGAAGTGCTTAGTGTGGGGAGAATGCTTCGGCAATCTTACAACATAAACTCCCACTTAAGTGCAAGGACCCTGTAGCTTTGACATTCCCGTCACAATTGGTAACACTACATTTAATAAAGCTATGTTGGACTTAGGTGCTTCCGTTAATGTCATGCCTGCGTCTATGTATAATTCACTTGATCTTGGTCCTCTTAAAAAGGCTGGAATTGTGTTGCAATTAGCCGATCGTTCTAATGTCTACCCAATGGGTATTTTTGAGGATGTTCTTGTGCAGGTTAATCAACTTGTATTTCCAGCGGACTTTTGCGTGTTAGAGATGGATGAAGGTTCACCGGACTCGTCTCTTCCATTGCTACTTGGGCGTCCCTTCATGAAAACGGCGAAAACTATTATTGATGTGGACAAGGGAACGCTAACTATGGAGTTTGATGGAGAAATAATACGTTTCAACATTTTCGAGACGATGAGATATCCTAGCGATGTCCACTCTTGTTTCTCCATTGATATGATGGACACATTGGCGCAACAAATGTTTGAGTTGAATGGTGGTGATACTTTGGAAACCGTTCTCACTACTCCTATTGACAATGGTTATGCGTATAGTGATGAGATGAAAGAAACCATTGGTTCTCTTAACTCATTACAGGAAAAATCAGCAACTAAGAATGTTTCATATGCATCTTTACCTTGCAATAATGAAAAACTTGTGCCATCTATTGTTAAACCTCCAAGTTTAGAATTGAAACCTCTTCCAAGTCACTTAAAGTACTTGTACTTGGGTGACAACGAAGATTTACCCGTGATTGTTTCTAACGAGCTGAATGAATTACAGGAGCAAAAACTTCTAAGGGTGCTAAGGAAGTACAAGACGGCCATAGGATGGACAATCGCCGATATCAAGGGTATTAGCCCTGCCGTTTGTATGCATAAGATCCGTGTGGAGGATGATTCAAAGCCTACAAGGGAAGCGCAACGACGTTTGAATCCTCCCATGATGGAAGTCGTGAAAAAGGAGATACTCAAGCTTTTGGACGTGGGTGTTATTTATCCCATCTCCGATAGCAAGTGGGTAAGCCTGGTACAAGTGGTACCAAAGAAATCGGGTGTGACGGTGGTGGAGAATGATAAGAACGAACTTGTCCCAACTCGTGTGCAAACCGGTTGGAGGGTTTGTATTGATTATAGAAAATTGAATGCCACCACTAGAAAAGATCACTTTCCTTTACCTTTTATTGATCAAATGCTTGAACGTTTAGCTGGACACTCTTACTATTGCTTTCTTGATGGCTATTCGGTTATAATCGAGTTGTGATAGCACCGGAGGACCAAGAGAAAACCACTTTCACTTGTCCTTTCGGTACTTTTGCTTATAGAAGGATGCCTTTTGGCTTATGCAATGCTCCGGCTACCTTTCAAAGGTGTATGGTAAGTATCTTTTCGGAATATGTTGAAAACATAATCGAAGTGTTCATGGATGACTTTAGTGTCTTTGGCGTTTCTTTTGACCTTTGCTTGAACAATTTGTCTCTAATCCTTGAACGATGTGTTGAAACAAATCTTGTGCTAAATTGGGAGAAGTGCCATTTCATGGTAACACATGGCATAGTTTTAGGCCATATTATATCTTCTAAAGGCTTGGAAGTCGATAAATCTAAGATAGACCTTATTCGTGCTCTAACCCCTCCCACTACGGTGAGAGAGATACGTTCTTTTCTTGGTCATGCAGGTTTTTATCGTAGGTTCATCAAGGACTTTTCCAAGATAGCATCACCACTTTGTACCCTATTGCAAAAAGATGTGGTTTTTAACTTTGATGAGAAGTGTGTGGCGGCATTCAATCGTTTGAAAGAACTTTTGATTTCAGCCCCTATCATTAAACCACCGGATTGGAGTAAGCCGTTTGAACTCATGTGTGATGCAAGTGACTATGCGGTTGGTGCGGTGCTTGGGCAGCGTGTGGGGAAGCTTCCTCATGCCATTTATTATGCTTCTAGAACGTTAAATGAGGCTCAACAAAACTACACAACCACTGAAAAAGAGTTATTAGCTATTGTTTTTGCTTTAGAAAAGTTTCGCTCTTATCTAATTGGTACAAAAGTTGTTGTCTTTTTTTCCGATCATGCAAAGACTTAGATACTTGCTTACAAAGAAAGAGGCAAAACCAAGGCTCATACGATGGATATTACTCTTGCAAGAGTTTGATATTGAAATCAAAGACAAGAAAGGAATTGAGAACACCGTTGCGGATCATTTGAGCCGACTTGCTGTGGACAAGGAGACTATCCCGTTGCGTGAAAGTTTCTCGGACGAGCAACTTTTCTCAATTGCCTTTGGAGAACCATGGTACGCTGATATTGTTAATTACTTAGTGTCTAAACAAATCCCAAAGAACTTGTCTCGTGCTGAGAGGGACAAACTTAAGAAGTTAGGTAACCAATACATATGGGATGATCCATACTTATGGAAGCATTGTAGTGACCAAGTAATACGTAGGTGTGTTCCTGAAATTGAATTTAACTCAATCTTGTCTTTTTGCCACTCATATGCTTGTGGAGGGCACTTTGGGAGCAAGAGAACCGCTCTCAAGGTATTAGAATGTGGTTTCTTTTGGCCAACTTTGTTTAAGGATGCACATGCATTTTGTATCACATGTGATAGGTGTCAAAGAACCGGCAATCTAGGAGCTCGAAATCAAATGCCGCAAACTATTATTCAATTTGTGGAGGTTTTTGATGTATGGGGAATTGATTTTATGGGCCCTTTTGTCAATTCTAATGGGAATTATTATATTTTGCTTGCTGTGGATTATGTCTCGAAATGGGTGGAAGCTAAGGCCGCCCCAACTAATGATTCTAAAGTTGTTTCAGATTTTGTGCAAGCTAATATATTTGCAAGGTTTGGAATTCCAAGGGCTATAATTAGCGATGGAGGTTCACACTTCAAAAACAGGTTCTTACAAAGCTTGTTAAGGAAGTATAATGTGTCGCATAGGATTGCAACTCCCTACCATCCGCAAACAAATGGAAAAGCCGAGGTGTCTAACCGAGAGGTGAAATCCATTCTTGAAAAGACGGTGAATCCAACAAGGAAAGATTGGAGCATGCGACTCAACGATGCTTTGTGGGCGTATAGAACCGCATATAAAACACCTATTGGGATGTCTCCTTTTAGGCTTGTTTATGGTAAACCTTGTCACTTACCCGTGGAAATTGAGCATAAGGCGTTTTGGGCTATTAAGCAATGCAACATGGAGTTGGATGGTGCTGGAAAGCAAAGGAAGTTACAACTTCAAGAGTTAGAGGAGATTCGCAATGATGCATTTGAAAGCTCACGGATTTACAAGGAAAAGACGAAAGCTTTTCATGATAATATGATTTCTAATAAACAATTTTGCATTGGGCAGAAAGTGCTTTTGTTTAATTCTCGTTTGCAATTGTTTCCGGGTAAATTAAGGTCACGTTGGATTGGACCTTTTGTTGTGACTAATGTGTTTTCTCATGGTGCAGTTGAAATTCGTAGTTTGGCTACGGAAATGAACTTAAAGTGAATGGGCACCCCCAAACCATATTATGAGAACTTCACTTCGGAAATCGTGGAAGGAGTTAACCTTGTGGAAGTACTCCCTCTGGAGGAGTCTTAGCAAACAAGGAGTATGTCGGGCCGTCGACTTTAAAACAAGCGCTAAGTGGGAGGCAATCCACCGGTTTTGTACTTTATCCTTATCTTTTTACTTTTATGCATTTGCTTTTATCTTTATTTTCTTTGTTTTTGCATATTATTTGCGGAATTTCCCACCTTGGACTTTCTTTGGACGATTCAATTTTACATTGAGGACAATGTAAAGTTTAAGTGTGGGGGAGCATTTATATGTTTTAGTTTTCTCTTAAAAAAACAAAAAAAACAAAAAAAAAAAAATATATATATAGAAAAATCAGAAAAATTTGTGCCTTTTAAACTCCGAAATCTAGAACTTGTGCCTTTAGGATGACACCATTAGTGGATGGAACCATTTTGAATGCAGGAGTTGAGGAACCAATTAACTAAAAGGGACGAATATAGCTCAGAAATCACAAATTAACATGATAGTTGTTACCATATCTCGGAATATCACCATATCGCATTCTATTTTTATTTTTCCATATTTATCTATTGTTCTCTAAGTGCTTTGGTGGGTCACTAAACATCGACGTGTTATTACCGCTAGGATGAAATAGAGTGATTGAGTTACCAAAAGAAAAAAGGAAAAAATGAAAAAAAAAAAAATATATATATAAAAAAAGGACCGACCAATTAGACCAAAACGGAATAAAGAATGACACTTGGGAATAGCAAGATGTGTGAAACGTAGTCCCCTGTCTCGTCGCCTAAACAAGCGTGGAATGCAGGATCCAAGGCAACTATCATGTACTTGCTGACAAGAAGCATGCGCTTGGATCCAAAAGATCTAATCATGCCGTCTAAAAAACAAAATTGGATCCAGTTTGATCCAATCACTAAAAAAAAAAAAAAAAAAAAAAAAATTTATTATTGTGTTGAATAAAGTCACTCTTGGTTCCCTTGTATATGCCAATTGATTTGATGTAGCATTCAGCACCAGTAGCTCAATCCAATAGGATTAGGTTCATCTTAGCAAAGGACCTTGATGAGATATGGGAAACATCGAACACTTGTGAATATCCGCCAACATCTACATCTTTATCCATCTTCTTAATCTTTCATTGTGATTGTGGTTTGTTAGTTTAGAGTATTGTGGCTTGTTCAACTATCTAATTAGAGTTTATTTACTAATATTTGAATTGAATTTGCAAGGTACCTCCTCCTG
Organism: Papaver armeniacum; assembly: GCA_023531295.1. Taxonomy (NCBI): domain Eukaryota; kingdom Viridiplantae; phylum Streptophyta; class Magnoliopsida; order Ranunculales; family Papaveraceae; genus Papaver; species Papaver armeniacum. Next base: position 41,564 of record JAJJWW010001091.1, on the reverse strand, counting down.
TAGTCATTTTGGATTCGTTCATTGATTTGTCACGAATAGACGGAGTTGGAAAAATAGGTTTTGTGGGTATATCTCTAGTAAACCCTCACGAGACTATAACTCGTCCACTAGGGACACCTAGGGGTTTAAAGGCTTGTTATTTATGCTAAAAGTGACCGTAGCCTCGACGACACGGAGTTGTTGTATTTTATTGTTTTGTTTGATTTGCTCGAGGACTAGCAAAGTCTAAGTGTGGGGGAATCTGATAGGTGTAGAATACACCGTATTTACTATATAGAGTTTATGCTTTCTTTGCTATTTTTCATGTGAATTATGTATCTTATGTGTGAATTTGAGTTATTAGGTGCTTTGGAGTCAATTGGAGCAAAAGAAGAAGAATCCGTGTCTTTTGAGCAAAAAGGGCAGGATTGTCACTGCACGGGCTAGCGCTATCGGGAGCATAATAGAGGAAAAGGAGGCTGTCATTATTTGGTGTCCTCTCTACATGCCCTGGGTACCCCTTATCTACCTCACTAGGGTGGATGTATCCAGTTCACGTCCTATTCTTACACAGCCCTAAATTTCAGAGCAAATGATTTCTTTCAATCACTCACTCACTAACTCAGAGAAGCCATTGCGGCTGCTGCAAAAGAAAAAAAAATCAGATTTCATACGAATTCAAATTCACGAGATGTTGAGAGAATTACAGGGAGAGATTGAGAGGGTGGTGGTTTTAATAGATGGTTGATCAATTTAGTTACTAGGGTTGACGAATTTGTGTGATTCTACACAGAGAAGAGAGGAAAAATGGCTGCTGTTGTTGGTCCGAGAGATAAAATTGTGAGGAAAGAAAAGTTAATTGATGATTGAATCGAGTACCAGGAAAGGGAGGAAGATGATGTTGATACTGTGAAGAACAAGGAGGATTTGATGATTCTGAGTTGGGGTTTCTACGGATTTTGTGGCTGCTCTAGATTTGTGAGGATGGGCTCTAACACAGAGAGTGTGTGGCTGCTAGGGTTTCATGGGATCTTGAAATTTAGAGGAAGAGACCTGAGTTTTCAGTGGTGCAAGAAGGAATTAAGAGATGGGTTTTTGCTTGAACTGTAATCTGATGCCGAGGAAGATGCTGAGACAGAGATTGAGGTTATGGTCTTGAACCTGATGTTGAAACTGGAACTCGAATTGCAGTGAGATACAGCCGCTGTTGGAGTAGTTTGTGAGGCAATCAATGATTCTAGGGCAGGGCTGTTGATACTGATGAAGAATTAGAAAGAATTGAAACTAGGGTTTTAACTAATACTCTGGGTTTTATTTGCTGGAAACGATTCATAGAAACAGGGATTGGTTGTGCTGATGGTGAATTAAAATTACAGGGTCTCTGTGTGGTTGAGGCTAAGATGTTTGTTGCCGTGGATTGCGAGCTATGGCACGGTTGCGATGGCAGATTGTGATTGAGTTTACATGAGCCGAGCTCGAGATGGCAAGTGCAGGTGATCATGGTTGTGGCAATTCTAGCAGGTGGTGTGTTGAGAACTGATGGGTAAGTGTGATGCAATGGGAGATTCAGTAAAGAGTAATGGATTGGGTTTTGAATCATATTCATTTGACAGAGAATTTGGGAATTTTGGGTTGAGTTTTGGTGGTTGATTAATAATGAATAGAAGGTTTTGATGTGTGATTGAGTAATTGCTCAGGAATTCAGAGAGAGATTGGAGAAGTTGATAACTGAAGTTGCAACCTGTGTTGGTGGATAAGTTAGGGTCTGCTGTTGATTAGGGTGGAGTAAAGTGGTTAGACTGGCAATGGCTGGGCTGGAGCTGGAATATGGTGACTCAGGGAGTGGCAGGATTGAATGCAATGGAAAGTGAGTCTTGCAAAAGAGCTTGAATGGGTAGGCGGAGTGTGGAATTAGCCGTGCAATGAGCTCAAGCATTGGTGAGAGCTTAGAATTAGTTGTTGTATATGCTCATTAGGGTGAATGTGGCACTCGAATTAAGATGGCAATGGCTCTGGGTATGTTTCGAGCCGTATAGTAACCGTGCAATGCTGATCTGGGTCTCATTGAAGTCATGAAGTCAAGGCTCAAGGAAGTTGTTTAACAAGAAGGCACCGTGACGAGATGTTGCGGATGGCTTGGAGTCATTGCTTGGTGTTGAACTCGGATGATGAATAGTGTTGAATTGCGAGAGGTAATAAGGTTGCGGGGTTGGTGAGATTTTGGTAAAGATTCGGGTTGCGGGTCGGTGCAGTCCGAGGAATGGTGTTGTTGGCTTGAACCCGAGGTCAAAGGTTAAAGCCGAAATGGAGTGATGTGCAAAATGGTTTTGCGGGCATGAGATGGTACGATGTTCAAGAAAATCGGGAAGGAGTTGTAATGGATGTGTGGGCAAGGTGTGAGATCAAGAACCGAATGAAGCCATAATATGTACAAGACTTGGAAAGAATGGCTTGATCGTGTTTACACTACGGGCATGAGAAAAGAATGAATTACAAAGGGGTAAAGGGTGGTGTATGCTTGGCGATTCAATGTATTGAGAATGAAGAAATAGCGAGAGAAGGAATGATGCACCATCTTTGTGCACCACAGTGTTTGGCCTGTGCAAAGGCATGGCCTGGCTTGGCCATTCACCACTCACAGTGATCCAGTCCGACTGTCCGACTCACCCCGACCAGTCGACTCGGTTTGACTCATCCGATCCCGACTCGGTTTGATCTCGACCCGTTGACCCGGCTGGTCTGACTCGTTGACCGGTGGCCACGGACGGACTTTGCTTGGCCACCGGGGGTGTTTTTCCTGCGACTTTCCTGGTAGATTTCCGCCACAATACCAGAATTCGGCGACGATTTTTGGACATATTTTCTACATGGGTTTCTCTTTCTTATGGGCTTGGTGGATTCTCATCTAATGGACTTTGAAGACTTGACCTAATTTTGGAAGGAGAGAAAGGCTATAAAAGAGGAATTCTACAACTTTTGAAAAGCATCTCATCTCATATCTTCTTCTTGGAACTTTGGAGAGCGTTTTTGGTTACACAACTAGGGTTTGCTTTTGTTCATCTTCTTCTTTATTCCATTGATATTTTTGTGATGAACTCCATAGCTATGAGTAGCTAAATTCTTTATTATTGGTTAAGGATGTAGTCCGATTTCTAAAACCTGTGTTTGCTTTATGTATTAGTTTTCTCTCTTGTTTATCGTTCAATTCTCTGCGGTTTCTATGATCACATGATTGAAGTATTGTGATAGGATTATGGTGTTTGATTAGTTAAGTGGCCAATTAATTGAACTTGCATCTTAGTCCATAGCTATTTTAGGTTTTTCATCAAGCGATAACCTTGAATACAAGTAGCATGATATGTTCACGGTTTGTAGTGATACACTCTCGTAATCATATGTAGAGTTTGACCATTGTCCGAATTGTTTTGCGCAACGCATGACAATTGCATTGATTAGCCTATTTCTTAAACTTAATGCTCCTAGGAATTGAACTTGATTAGCGCAAGGCGTTAGGTTATTCTTTAGGTAGAATTCACATACGCAGCCCTAATGAGTGTGTTGATGAACTTGAGAAATTAATAGATTATCTTGCTTTCTTGATTCTCTAGGCTTTTGATAACACAAGAGATTAAATCGTAATTCTATTCATATATGCAAGCACATGTCTAAGATTGAAGATGAATTCCTTGACCAATATCTCTCTCCATTGATTACTTTCTACAATTTACTTTGTTTTTAATTTACTTTTATTGTTTCATAGAAATAAGAAATTCCCCCAATTGGTTACTTTAAGAAATTGATTACGAAATAACTACAATTGCCTCTCTGTGGATACGAACTCTTTCTTATCATATACTTCATTCATATATTATAGAGTAGGAAAGTGAAATTATTTTTGTGTCGGCTGACAACCGATCAGCATGGTCGGCCGGCCAATGGGCACCGTCCCATAGCACTCTTCCCAATTTTATGTAATTTTCATGATTTTAGGAAATTTTCATAAAATCAGAGAGATTTGTTAAAATCAAGGTATTTTGTTGAAATCAGGGAGTTTTCATGGAATCAGGAAACTAAAACAACAAAAAATAATAAAATAATAGGCGTGTGGGACCGGCTAGGGCATGGCCGGACGACTAGAGCCCGGTCCCACGAGTTTTCCTAATTTTATAATAATTTTCATGATTTTAGAGAAAATTCATAAAATTAGGGAAATTTCATGGTTTTAGGGAAAATTCATAAAATCAAGGAATTTTCATAATTTGAGAGAAATAATAAAATAATGGGGACGTGAGGTGTAGGACCGGCCATGGCTAGGGCATGGCCGGCCGGCTGGTGCCCGGTCCCCCGACACCTTTCCCTAATTTTATTATTTCTTTGATAAAATCATGAGATTAGAGAATTTCCTTGAAACGAAGGAGATTAGCTCGAACGAGAGAATTTTCACGAGATCGGAGAAAAATAATAAAATATGACAAAATATAAAATTGGGCGCGGATCGGTCACGGCATGACCAAACCAACCGATGAGCCCCCAGTCCCCAGCGCCTTTGCTAATATTTTATTATTATTATTTTTCCTTCCTATTTTGCATAGGTTCATCGTTCATTCATATTTTTGAAATGCTCGTTTGCGCATTCAAATGATGGTCTGTTGATAGACACATTTTTGTGTCTGAATTGTCCTCAATGTCTCTATTGTTAGTGCTTGATTTTGTACTTATTTTGGTTTTTTTATGTTTGTGTAGGTGTTTTTGGAGAAATACAGTTGTGTGGAAAAAATTGCTCAAAAAGTGCTGTTTGGAACCCAGGAGAAAAGTACTAAAGGCACCCACATTTTGGACGTACCCCCATGGCTATTCGCACCCCTACTCTGGATATGGGCTACCTTTCTTCCTCACGTACAAATAGAAAACGACGGGAAATTTGGTTTCAACAGTAAAAGATTTATTATCTTTAACATAAGAATATCTTCTTGCCTTATAAACAGGAAGTTGTGAAGAAAAAGGAAGTTATCTTGTATTAAACAAGAAAGATATCCTTAGAAGATTTTATCTTGGATTTTATTCTGCGAATTAAAGAAGATATGGGTTTAGTAAAGAAATATAGAGAATAAAGAGAAAGAAAAATTCATGAAGATATTTTTAATTAAAAAGAAGAAGATTTTGGAGTTATGGAAGAATATATTTGAGTAATGTGTATTTGTGTGTATAAATAGAGAGCTAGAGAGCACATTTGATGGGGGGAGTTTTGGAGAGAAAAGAAAATCACTGCTTTAATAATTTCCTCTCATTTTCATCATTTGTAAACACTTTGAGCAATGAAATTATATTTTGAGCGTATTTCCATGATGAGGAGATAAACCCATCACTGGGGCGACGGAGGAAGCTGTATTTCATCCTTGGGTAATTTAATTAATTCCTTATTTACTTTTTGCACCGATTTTAAATGATTTATGATTTCTATTAATCAATTGTTATCTTGTTTGATAGTGTATGCTTAGTCTTAGGTGCTTTTGATACACTATGCTTGTAATTTACAATTGATGTTTTATGAAATCTACTTTGGCAAAGAATAGAGTTAATGTTTCTTGTGTTTGGAGCTATAAATGTCAAGGATTAATTTCTAAAACCCATGTATATGAAAGGCAGTGAAATCCCGAGTCCCAGTACCTATCCATCTTGCTACTATTTTGTGTATATATTTTCTTATTTTTATTTATTTATTTAAGCCTAAAATCAATTTCAACAAAGTCCGAGTGAACGACAACCTTTCTTACTACAACATCATTGAAAATAACCATCAATTTTTGGCGCCGCCGACGCGGACTTATGTATAGATTTGTTTTTAGGTTTTATTTTTATTATTTTAGTTCTTTTTTACGCGTTTTGGTATTTCTGTTTGCTTTCAGATTTGGAGTGGAGCGAAAGAAAAAGAAAGTGCTGAAAAGAAAAGCAAAGCCAAAATAGGAAAGAAAATAGAAATCCGAACGGAGTGAAGAAGAAAATTTTGTATATAGTGTTATTATTATTTATTTATTTATTTTTAGAAACTGTAATTAGGGTTATATTTTTGTAATCTTTTTTTTTTGGACTTTTTTTTTTCTTTTTTTTTGGGGGGGGGGGACTTTCTTTTGGACTTTTTTTTTAAAACCCTAAGGAAGGGTTATTTTGAATATAAACTGCACAAGGAAGGACGACAGTTACGATATTGTCTCGGCCCCTCGGGTTCATACACTGACATAGGAGTCGGTGGCCCGAGTCGACTTCAACGGTTCATCCCCCGTCTGGAACGGGAGGTAGGTTTGTCGAAACACTCGCGAATCCCATGTCAGCGGGTTACTGTATTCCTTCGTTTGCATATATGTCGAGGAACTAAATACGGCTACTTTAATTTCCTAGTAAAGGGCAAGGCCTGGCCATACAAGATAAGGGTTCGGATTTCATCACCGTTCTCTTCTTGCCCGCCTTAGGAAAACAATACTTAACGCGAACCTAAGCTTTAAAATTTGGAATAGAACGAGACCGATAGGGTAACGAGCTTAATAGGAAAGTCATTCGAAAAATATTGGTTACTCTTTTAAGCGTACTTAGAAGTTCATGATGGTTTCTGTGAGTTGAATGCGTGACTGCGCCGCCTTGTAATGCCGGTGAGGCCTTGGGTATCAATGCTCCACGCAGCTTCCCTCTCCTATATTCAACTTACTTCAACTCTGATTGATTCCAGAGAGGTTTGCTCAGATTGTAACGAGTTTCTTTTCGAAAGATAAGAAGCTGGTCTAGAAACAATCTAAGTGGAGCCATCATGCTTTTTGTTTGCTAGAAATCAATAGGTTTGTTGTGGTCGAGTCAGCCTTGTTTGTGCTTGTGTAGAATTCCCTTGCAATTAGGATGTCAAACTGGTATTATAATAGCCATCACAATGAATATGAATATCCAACTGAACAATACGGACATCACTCTTTTTATGACCATGGTGTGAATAGTGGTTGGGAACTCCAACCTTTTGAAGGTTATGGGTCCTACCATGGTGAGCCCAATTACTATCCACACGTGCATCAGTCTTACGAGCAAGAAGATTATAATACTAGTTCTTCGTCTCTAGAGGATACAATCAAACTTTTGAAAAGTAGTCCTTTTTATGATCCTTCTGTTCCTACTCCTTCTTTAGAAGAGTCCCTCAGGGATTTAGCTAAAACGACATATAAGTTAGCTGAGGTGAATAACGTAGTTATGGACGAAAGGACTGCAACAATGACTGAATCTTCTTTAGAATACATCCTCAATAAATTAACTCAAAACTTAGATCTAACACTAAGGGAACTTTCTTTGGAAGAGACCCTTGAGAGGATAGCTGCGTCGACACGTAGACTTGAGTTAGAGACGAACAAAAGTATTGCTCGAAATAACTGGAATTGCCAATATAGTGTATCCAATAATACCCTTGAGAATGAAGATAGTTATTCGCATAATCAAGATGACGAGGTTAGAATTGGTAACACTACTAGTTTAGATGAGGTTCGATCATTTTCATGTTATTATAGTGATGATCATGATGTGGATAGTGTTGATGAAGAATCTGAAGTTTTCAGGCATAGTGATCAGGAATTTGTTTCTCCAATTGAGCTTTATAATGATAGTAATATTTCTAGTTTAAATCCAAATAATTTTAATAATTATTCACCTATTCAAAAGGATGAGGATTTGACTAGAAGTATCTCCGTTTTAGACGATGTAGAATTTCCTAGTTACAAAGCCGATAATGGTTTAGAGGAACAAGTTTATCCTGAGAATACTGTTTTAGAGTCCAAGGATTTAGAAACAATAGTCTTAGACGAAGAAGATGAACTCGTAGAGCTTTTAAATATGAGTGAGGATGCATCACCTGAGTATAACCTAGAAGAAGCAATTGACCATTTTCAGGATTCCGATGATTTAGAAATTAGGGAAATTGTAGCTAGTCTATCTAGAGACACCCAAAACTCTAAGTTTGGGGGTGATTATCATTCTCCTTGTGCCTTACCTTTAGCTCTTACAGAGATCCCTCACTTGGGACTTGACATATGTGCCTCAACCATTTTACAAGATTATCTTCATACACGTTTTCCTGAACCCAATGATGTCCAGAAAGAAGTTCAGTTGTTAGAAACCCATCCTCTGGTTGATGTGGTTAACCCAAGCTACGATACCTCGATTGACTTTGTTTTCCCACCAAAAACTTTTTCTCCGATTGTGGGAACTTATGAAATTCAAATGTGTCAGATATTAAGTTTCGAGACTAAACCTAATTACTTTAGGAGATTAGGGTCGACATATTTGTTTAAGGAAGACCACCACTCTCTTTGTGGTCAGTTGTGTAAGTCAAATTTGATTGACTTTAAGGATCCTCAATTATTTAGGTTATTATTATGTGCTTCTAAGTTTTTATTTGAGTTTTTCCAGACTCTAGAACCTGAACATTCGGATCTAACTTTTGAGGAAATGCAACCCAGGAAAATACGTTATCTAGACCCAGTTATAGAACTCCGAACTCGAACCACAAACTAGATGTAGTTGTCTTAAACAGGAAACTAGACAAGGGTGTGCTTTATTTGTTAACTTTTTTGGCATGTTGCAGTTTCCTTTTACTTGTGATAGCCCTTTTTGGTTTTGGTGATCCTCAGTTATTCCGGCTATTACTTTATGATTCTATGAGGTGACTAATTCCTTCTGATGTCTGGCTGAAGACTTTAAACTTAACACTTCTTGGGAGGTAACCCATGCTCTTGCAACACGGTAATATCTTTCCTTAACTCTTTTGCTTCAAGTGGTAACAGTTTCTCCTTGTTCATGCTTTTCATTTTATCTTTAGAACATTGAGGACAATGTTAGGTTTAAGTTTGGGGGTATGGGGAGAAACTTTTTAGTTGCAATAAATAAACTCCAGAGACTAGAAATTTATGCTTATTAAGGTTGGCACTAACTAATCTAACTAGATGGGAACATCTTGGTTGTAGGAGTTAAGGAACCAATCTGATTAGATGGAAACATCTAGAAGAGTCTATTCATAAAAGCACAGAGCTCAGGTGTTAGAAAAGAAAACATGGTAGTTTCGCCATATCCTCGTGATGGAAACATCGAAAGAATCCTGATCACTTTTTTTTTTCTTTTTACCATTGCTTGGGTGAAATAGAATGGCTGAGATACAAAAAAAAAAAAAAAAAAAATTGAGACCATACCACCAGACCAACCGGAATAAATACAATAAAGTCGACCACTTGGTACCCTTGTATATGCCAATTGAGTTGACCTAGAGTTAGGATTATCGACCACTGGTTCCCTTGTATATGCCGGTGTATTGATATTAGTCCGGACCGTATCTCGACCATTAGGATAGGTTCCCCTTAGTCAACATCATCTACGTTTTCTCTACATCCATCTTCTTAATCTATCCATGTGATTGGTTGACTCCGGTTTATGATGTCCAGAAACTATCTGAGTAGAGCTCTGTCACTTTATATGAATTTTAGTATGCTTGAGTACAAACTCGTGTACAACAATTGGAATTTCGCATCAGGGTACTTCCTCCTGTAGTCAATGATTGTATGCCAACCAAGGAGATTCTTTAGTGCCTTCCAAGGTTCCGCGTAGATAGCTAGGGTCTGGAGTAAAGGTTTTGTGGGTACACCTCTGGTAAACCCTCCCGAGATTAACTCGGTCACTGGGGCCACCTAGTGAGTTAGAATTTTATTTTCTATATTAGATTTGCTCGAGGACTAGCAAATAATAAGTTTGGGGGTATTTGATAGACACATTTTTGTGTCTGAATTGTCCTCAATGTCTCTATTGTTAGTGCTTGATTTTGTACTTATTTTGGTTTTTTTATGTTTGTGTAGGTGTTTTTGGAGAAATACAGTTATGTGGAAAAAAATTGCTCAAAAAGTGTTGTTTGGAACCCAGTAGAAAAGTACTAAAGGCACCCACATTTTGGACGTACCCCCATGGCTATTCGCACCCCTACTCTGGATTGGGGCTACCTTTCTTCCTCACGTACAAATAGAAAACGATGGGAAATTTGGTTTCAACAGTAAAGGATTTATTATCTTTAACATAAGAATATCTTCTTGCCTTATAAACAGGAAGTTGTGAAGAAAAAGGAAGTTATCTTGTATTAAACAAGAAAGATATCCTTAGAAGATTTTATCTTGGATTTTATTCTGCGAATTAAAGAAGATATGGGTTTAGTAAAGAAATATAGAGAATAAAGAGAAAGAAAAATTCATGAAGATATTTTTAATTAAAAAGAAGAAGATTTTGGAGTTATGGAAGAATATATTTGAGTAATGTGTATTTGTGTGTATAAATAGAGAGCTAGAGAGCACATTTGATGTGTGTGTGTGTGGGGGGTGTGTGTGTGTGTGTGTGTGTGGGGGGGGGGAGAGAGAAAAGAAAATCGCTGCTTTAATAATTTTCTCTCATTTTCATCATTTGTAAACACTTTGAGCAATGAAATTATATTTTGAGCGTATTTCCATGATGAGGAGCTAAACCCATCACTGGGGCGATGGAGGAAGTTGTATTTCATCCTTGGGTAATTTAATTAATTCCTTATTTACTTTTTGCACCGATTTTAAATGATTTATGATTTCTATTAATCAATTGTTATCTTGTTTGATAGTGTATGCTTAGTCTTAGGTGCTTTTGATACACTATGCTTGTAATTTACAATTGATGTTTTATGAAATCTACCTTGGCAAAGAATAGAGTTAATGTTTCTTGTATTTGGAGCTATAAATGTCAAGGATTAATTTCTAAAACCCATGTATATGAAAGGCAGTGAAATCCCGAGTCCCAGTACCTATCCATCTTGCTACTATTTTGTGTATATATTTTCTTATTTTTATTTATTTATTTAAGCCTAAAATCAATTTCAACAAAGTCCGAGTGAACGACAACCTTTCTTACTACAACATCATTGAAAATAACCATCATATGTGCATTATTGTTAAGTACACTTGCACCATTTTAGTCAGGGCTTATTCGATGCTCAGATGCCTGTCTCGTTGAATATTTATCACTAACCCGTGGAATTCTGCTGGGAAGAACCATGAATTGAAGTGACGAAATATAACGAAGAATCGTAGAATATTGCTGGATATTCAGGCGATTATAGATAATTAACCGATGGCTCTATACTAGCAGGGCTTCCTATCTAAGAACATTAATTATCTGAGGGTCGAGCAATATGAACTTGCTGGAGTGTCATATTCCTATTGTATAGTCAGGGAAAACATGGTTGCATCCTGAAGACGTTATTGCTCTATACTAGCAGACATGCAGTCTAGGAGCCGTCCAATCTTGCAATCCTATACAATATGAGATGTGCCGTGGTCTCAGCTGGGAGACTACACATCTTCATCTTCTCTCGAGAGACTTTCTCGATCGAGGTTTTATGGCATGAGCTTTCACGCTTAGAGACATGAGTCTCAATACTCATCCGATTGCTTAGGATCCTGAGTAAACCGAAATTGCTCAAGTATTCATGAGATGTGCCGTGGCCTCAGCTGGGAGACTACACATCTACATATACTCGAGAGACAACCTTCTCGATCGAGAGATTTATGGCATGAGCTTTCATGCTTTAATGAGAGACATGGGCCTCAATACTCATCTGATTGCCGGATCCGGAGTATAGTTTTATAATTTTACCCTTTGTCGAAAATCCACCATCTACAACCTCAAAAGAACCTTTAGGGTGAGGCTATATTTGACTTGGGAACTGACCCTTGTCTCGCTCATTCAGTTGGCTGGCTAGCTCATTTAGTTGTTGTTGTAAGTTCGTCATAGATCTTTGAGTAGCCTGCATAAACAAACTTATACTTTCTTCCAAACTAGGAATTCTTTGGTTAGTACAATCACTAGGAATAGAAGATACATGCGTAATACACTCAACAGGCTTGACTTTAGCATTTCTTTCTAACGACTCAAGTCTTCGTGTCAAAACAGAAAACTTGGCCTCATAATCGAATTCATTATTAAGAACCCCTTCACTACTAGCTACTGATCTTATGGGTTCTCTAGCCTCCGACTCTTGGATTTTTTCAGCTATTTCATGGAAAATTTGTAACCTTCTTTGGCACTCTTATCAAGGAAATTCCCACCACAAAGTGATTCTATCGTAGTCACTGTTTTGTAATCTAACCCCTCATAAAAGATCAACATGAGCCTAGGAGTATCCAATCCATGATGTGGACATTGTAACAAGAGATCATGAAACCTCTCTAAATAATCATAAAGACTTTCTCCTTCTTGTTGCGAAAAACTATATAGTTTTTGACGAATGGCAGTAGTTTTATGCCTAGGAAAGAATTTATGCAAGAGTATATTAATCATGTCATTCCAAGTACTAATTGATGAAGGAGATAATGCATTCAGCCAAGATTTTTCCTTATCCTTCAAAGACAAAGGAAACAACCTAAGTTTAAGAAACTCATCAGGTAAGTCCTTGAACTTCACTGTACCACACAATTCTTCAAAATCTCTAATGTGGTAGTAAGGATTTTCATTATCCTTACCGTAGAAATTAGGAAGTGCTTGAATGGTGCTTGCTCTAATTTCATAGGTTGTTGTGGTGGTAGGCAAAATAATACAAGAAAGTTGAGAGACTCTAGTAGGGTACATATAGTCTCTCAAACTTTTAATTGGAGGGTTCGTACCCTCATCATCTGTTCTCGTCATGTAAAAAGGGTTACTTTAACAAGAAGAATAATTCTTTTCTATCCCAACTACTTGGTAGATCTTGCATATGCTAACAAAATGCATAATTCAGGTCAAACTCACCTTGCAAAGCCTCGCGAGGATTTCAGATACTTACTTTTTTGCCTGTTTTGGAGAGATTCCAACTGCGTTCTTCAAACTAAGGTACCTAATAAATGTTCAACAAACTGCGTAAAAAGAACTAAAAAATAAAAAAAAACTATGTACAAAAAATAAAAACTAAGCTACGACTAGAAAATAAACTATATCAACTAGAGAGTATTTTTTAACCACTCCCCGGCAGCGGCGCCAAAAACTTTCTTTTTCAAGGTCGGTAGACCGACTTTGTTTTACCGCAAGAGCACGGTGTCAAAAAGAGCACACAGTAGCAAGCACGGTTCGTTCCCTCAAGGAGTGCGAAAACTACTACTAATTAATATCAAGACCTATCCAATCAAATTCAATATTTTCAGAGATTGTTGTACTAAGAAAGTAATAACAAATTGATTCAAGCAAGTTTATAATAAAATGTAATCAAGGATGTAGAAATATTATGGTTACGGAATCCGTTGTAGGCTAAAATTTCACTTATGTCTCTCACAAAGGTCTCATTTGACTCATGAACAATAGCAAACCTAGCTATCGAAACACGGAAGATATTTCAGTTAAGAACAGTAGATAATGATTATCAAGAGGATATGTTTGTTCTCAACCTAGAAGGTAGAAATCCTAAGCATTAATCATACAAGGCATAAATAGTCATAGGATTATCATAAATCATTTATCACCAAGGTTCTATATGGATGTTGTTCAAGAATTCAACTATGAAATATACATGGCATAAGACATGAAAAACTCATTAAGCAAACAACCCAATCTTGATAAACACAAACATTATGTTAAGCTTTTATTGTTGAAACCATTGTTTGAGAACATAAGTAAATTAAACCTACAAGTTCATCTTTCACCCTAATGAGGAGTTTAGCTATACATGGTTTTCTTAAAAGCCATCAAAAATGATATAGATAATAACAAGTAAATCATATGAATTGCAGAAAGCAAAATAGCAAAACCTAGTTTCTTCCCTGATTACGGCGTATATCTTCCAGTCCATCTCGCTGGCTATTTGTAGGCGCGGCAAAGACCCCTACTTGGACCATTCCAGCAAACTCTTAAGGCCCCAATCCACTAACAAAACTCAACTTCAAATTCACTAGCCAACTCCTTGGCCTGAACCCAGACCACCAACATCTCATAACCACCTGCCATGACCATTTCAAACCCACTGAACTGATGCAGCCAACACCAGCATCTCCATCTTACAAATCATCACCATCTTCACCTCCTTGTTCATTCTCCATCCCGTTCAAGTCCGCAGATCCTCATACAACCATCAACATTCATCATCAGTTCGAGAATTCAAAGCTTAAAGAACTGAGATCAATTTGACCCAATTTCAGTCACAATCCATACAGCAAACTCCACTTCTTTAAAGCACCCACATCGCAATTGAAATTCTATGCTTTTTCCATATACACACGACTACCATAATCATCACAACTGACTGCAATATCGTCCTCCGTGCGAACATCCATTAAGACCCAAACTTCAGTCACAGGACCCATCCACAACGGAAAGGAAAACCCATCTTCTCTGAAGCAACACCCCACGGTAGCACACCGTGTTCACCCGTTGTTGCTACTGCGATTGTTCTCAGTCAGTCAATGCCAAAACCCCCAATTATGTTCTTGTCTTCACTGTCATCTAAGCTCTCGGCCAGCATTTCCTGTAGCAGCATCTCATCTTCGCATGATTTCCGCCATTAATAACCTATTGCTACTTTTTGAGATTGTTGCCATTCCGACCATCAAAACCCCAACTTAAATTTCATGGCAGGCTTCACAAATCAGTCTCCATTTCTACCTTGAAGCTCAGAATTAACCACTGACACAAAACCCATTCCAATCAGCCATCGACTACTCGTTTTCACCTGAATTTTGGCTCAACAGAGCCTCTGTTTTGCATCTGAGCATCACCTCTAATTTCAAGCCACATTAACCATCACTGCCTGCAATTTTCCGAGATACAGCTGAGAATGGCATCTACTAGATTCACCTCCTTTGCGAACAACTCTACTAACCCCAGATTGTATCTAAGACTCCATTGAATCGCCGTAAACTCCCATCTATTCGCTTCTCTCATCAGCTAAGTCTGAGCAGTCACAAGAAGATGAAATTTCAACCGACTCAGCTGAAATTTAACCCACAACAGATCCAATTCGATCCCTAAACATCCATTGACTTGCACCATCACTTCCATTTTCATCTTGAACTCTGAATCCCATCAACTCTCATGATTCGAACCACAATAAGGTTCATAACCTTGTGCTCGGATCACCTTTCTTTCACCTCCATCTTGATTGAAAAATGAGAATTTCTTTTTCTTGTTTTGATAAGAACGAAGAAGAGGTGGAAAATGGGACACGTCTCAATTTCTAATCCCCCTTGTACAGCTCACACGTTTGGCGAAGAAAATCAACTTCTCTAGCCATCGAATGGCCTAAGTGGTGCGCAAATGAGCAAGTGAATTGCCTTGGTAGCCCACTGACTCTTTGCTTTTTTGTTCTTTGATTCTCCAACTCCAATAGAGCTTATAATTAAGTTATTTATCTTCCAGGAGAAAAGAATTTCTTGTATCTCCTGTAAAAACTCTAAAACATAATTATCAGCGAACAATCGAGACCTAGCTAGTATAAATGTGGGTATAAAAGTGCCGCACTTGCGTGCTTATCATGCTTGGATCACTCTAACTCATAAATTTGTTATATTAGGTCCAAAACGGAGAAATAAAGAGAACGGAGTTGATGATGATGCTGCGATCCTTATCATGGACCAAGTTGGTGATGATACCATCTCTACACCTCGGGGTCATGAAGACGTTTCTTTTGAGTCCGTAGTTGAGACTGAAATAAATACATACTACTACGGAGAAAATACAAGTTGATGTTGCTCAAGAGATCAAAGAGAATGCTTCAATGACTGAAACACGCATGGTACTGTATGAATATCCTAATGGGGGTATCTCATCAATTCTCCATTCAATGAACCGATTAAATATCATGAACTAGTTGATATGTTGGCTTGTATCGTGAAATATGGCATAAGTATGACCATATTGCCACTATTAGGAAGTCTGAGCATGCTTACTTTTTGGTGATGTGAGTAGAAGCAGTATTGCATATCGTTCATGATATGCGTACCAAAGCCAGAGGCACCATCACTGAGGTGTACTCTTTGATTGTGAGCGCAATTTGAAGGCTTTTGAAGAATATGACTTCAACGTGAAGTGGCTTCGTCAAGGAATTGACGCTATCAAGAAGATGCGAACAGAAAGTATGTCTCCCTCCAATGATGCTATAGTGAAGGCGGAAGTGAAGATTGCCAGATTGACCGAAGAGATGGAGTTGGAGAAGAATGCTCTGCAAAGCATGGAAATAGCACTCTCCAGTGAGTAGAGACCGTATTTAGCAAATTTTCCTTAGTTTCACCTTTATGCTTCTCATGAAATCTGTTATTGAACCTTAGACATATGAGATGTTTTTATTTGATTTTGACTTTCGATTGGTTTTGAATAAGTAGGTGATTGATAGTTTCAAAGATTTTCTTTTGGTTCGATAGAGATTTTGGTTTGAATAAATGAACTGAGATTGATTGTTGAAAGGGAATTCAATTACTAAATGCAAGTATTACATATGATTTGGAGGAATTGAAAATTCAAACAAAATTAAGAAAATGTTAAATGCTTTAAACTTCAGATGCTTTGAGCATCAGATGGTTTGAGTACCAAATCCTTTGAGTGTAAAATCCTTGAGCGTCAAATGCCTTGAGTCACTTATCTTGTATTGCTGGCGCTATTTTCTTGTCGTCCAAAGTAACCAACTTATAGTATCTGCCAATGGTAGCATTGGTAATCATAAATTGTCTCCTATTCGGAGCTCGTCATAGAGAGGAGGTTGCGCCTAATTGTCTTGAAGATCAAATCTTCTTTAGAGTTGATTATTTCGGCCCTGAATATCTTTTGTTGGTTCGGCTTTTCCTTCATCTTTGCACCATTATTATCATTCCATGTGTGTGCACATATTGGTGTCTTCTTATAATGAGTTTGTAGCACATGTGGACACTCATGTAGGGTTATGGGGAAATATCCAAGGTGATCATTTCCATGCTTGAACACCATCTCAGTAATGAATTTCCAGTGTCTCTATTTGGAGAGGAACTGGATTGAACCACTTGGTAAAATATCATAGCGGCGAAGCTACCCATTCATAACGTCTTGCAAAAGCAGAGGTGTTTTTTTAGCAAAATTGAGTCTCCATGCTAGGAGAGCACATGTGAAACTCAATGATAGAGATGTGAATGAGATGAGACTTACCTGAGTGTGGAACCTCTTAATGTATAATGTGATATCTTCTCCAGGTTTTTGCTTTAACTCTATCCGAATTTGAAACTCCTCCAAGTAGCATGATGATGGATCGTCCACCAAGTCTTCTGGATTAGGATTTTCTTCTTCATAGAGGTATGCTGATGGAGCTGCTTTGTCAGCGATTATCTTATCGGCGTGTAACCATGTTCATCCTAGGATCATATCATATCCTGGATCATCCTTAATTATGTAAAACTTGATTTATGTCCATGTAGAACCCATATTCATCTTCATAAGGATGTGGCCATAAGCATCCCTAGACCTTCCTCCACAATCTTTGATCGATATATGAGCATGAATAGCTTTTTGTCGACTAATCCCTGAAACTTTGAGGGTCTTGAGAGGGACAATATTGATGGCAGTGCCGGTATTGATCAACATTCTCCCAAATTCATTTCCTTTGAGACTGACTGTAGCAAGCAACCTTCACTCATATATCTCTTTGTCTGTGACTAGAGGTTCATGAGGTATTTCCAGAAAATATAGACGCTTTCCAGACACGATGTGATTAAGAGCTGTAAAGATATCTTTTCTTTGCAACTTTGATAGAAATAGCAACTCACATACATGCTCCATCAATGATTGAACTACTTCATAGAAAGGCTCCTCAGAGAGAGTGAAAGTTCTGATTGGAAGAGGGTTCATGTATACTCCTTCAGTTCCCAGATGAAGTTCTCCTAACCTTCTCTTTGAAGATGCACTTCAGACTATTGAAGTCGCTCGTGGAGTGATTGACAATATCGATGAAAGTGGCAGTATTTAGGATTCTTTGTTTCCTCTTCAGTCAGTTCTCTTCGGACATGTAGTAATTTGATTGCGCCGTCTTGAATACATTTCTCAAGTAAATCAATTACTTCTTCCATGTTACGAAGAAAGTTTGAGTCTCTGTGATCATCATTTGCTTGTTGTTGGCGGCGTTAAGCCGGAGCCAATGCAGCTTAGGCTTGATTTTACCTTCGTGGCATCCTTGCTTGTGGTGCTAAAGCTGGTATTGGTACTGGGCTACATGATTGGGCTGTTGTACTTCTGGAGGGGTATCTTCTCTTTTGTTTCCTTCGGCAAAAGCATTCATGGAGGGTTAAAGATTGATTGTTTTTTGACGAGGCGCATGTTTCCGCGAGTATGATCACGAGACTCCTTGGTCTTTGTAGGTTTTTCCCTTTTCAGCAAGTTAAGTACAGTGGTCGACGATCGCTTGGATGCTTCATCAAACTCTGAGAAGGTTTGAAAATGAAGGTTTTGAAATAATGCTCTATAGACGGGGATCCATTGATACACAAGTCTACGAGTTGTTATTCAGTGACATTTGGATCATGGCAATCCAAGGCTTGAACTTTGAACCACTTTATGCTCGTTGTTCCTCTGGAACATCCTCCATAAATCAAAGAAGGTGATTTGTTCTGACACGAAGAAGTATCCAGTAAAAGGCATTAACCATTTCACACCAACTGATAATGATATACTCTCTATTGTTCAAAGACTTAGAAAAATCTTTGAAACGGATGACATGATTGTATTCATGCTCCAAAATGATTCTAGAAATCCTAAAACGAACTCATGAGCATTGCCGGTTGTATTATACAGTATGAATGTTGTAAAGTTGTATCCACTGGAAAGGGGGACCCTATATATATAAAGAATGTATGAAGGCTGGTGACGCTGGACAGATGATGATCCTTCTTTCCACGACTTTCCAAAAAGCGCTCAAAATCTTCACTAGTGATGAAACTTGATTAATCCTTTGCTGGTGGGTTGTCTGTAACATTGCGGGCTTCTCATCTTATACGACATGGATTGTGGAGGATCAAGG
Source organism: Papaver armeniacum (assembly GCA_023531295.1). Lineage (NCBI taxonomy): Eukaryota > Viridiplantae > Streptophyta > Magnoliopsida > Ranunculales > Papaveraceae > Papaver > Papaver armeniacum. Next base: position 22,564 of record JAJJWW010001091.1, on the reverse strand, counting down.
ATCATCACCGGCATTTTTTTTTCTCCTTTATGATGTTGACGCTGGTCAAATGACAATTGCTCTGTCAAAGTCTTCAAATAAGTGAGAAGTTCCTTCTGTGTTGCAGCCATGTCTCTTTAATTTTTCGTCAAGGATTTCTTGTGTCTGCATAAGGTCAGGCATGGTAGGTGGATCACTTCTGATTTCCTCAAGCGGCCGAAGATAGGATTGTTAACAATGTCGGTATTGATACTAGTATTATTGGCTGGAGGGGTAGTATCAGAAGCTTCATTGTTGGAAATTGGATGAGTACAGGAGTACTACCATTATTTCTAGTGCTAGCAGTGTTTGGGTTAGGGTTAAGATTAATAATTGAACCTGACCTAAGATCAACCATCTTTGACGAATTAGGTTTGCAATCAAGAGATTAATCTCCCACAATGGTCGCAAATTTGTTGATGGTATAAAACCGATTTACTGGTTAAAGTTTAAAGTGGTGGAATAGGCAGATGCCCAATTAAGCAAATCATCTAAAACCTTTAAAAGATATAATGCACGGAAGTGCTTTGAGTTCGAGAGATTAATCTCTAAGACTCTGGCCTAAACCAACAAATGATCGTTCCAGGTTCAATTCGATCACAAAGGAATGAGAAGGGTCGATCTGTAGGGAGATAAGCTGAGAATATGTGAGATTAATATTAATTAATTAATTATGGATATTGAACTGATTTCAAGATGATTTCTATGTGTTAGACCGAGAGAAAGCTTTTGTGTGTGATAGTGATAGAGTATCGTAAGTTGAAGCTAAGTTAAATTTAGTTCAATTATCAAATCATAGGTGATGAGTGCCAAATATTGCATATTTACACCTTTTTATTGGCATTTAACTCGTCTTTTGTGCTCAGAAATCAGATATTATCCCAGATTCTGTATTTTCTTTGTTTTCAAGAATAAATATTTGTACTAATTAATTTTGTGTTTTTAGGTAGTAAATAAAACTCGGAGAAACTGAGGAGCCAAAAGAGCAAAGAATTGGAGACAAGCGTCTATGGAGCAGAAAGCCAAAGCCCGCACGCGCATCAGTTGCAACCCAACAAGGAAGGCATGGGCTTGAGCTATCCAAGACCCGACCCGGATCCGAACCCGATTCATTCTGAGCCGTGAAGATTTCATCCATCTTCATCCAACGCTCGCTCCATCCCTCTCATCGAAGATCGTTGCACCCGCTCAACACCAAAACAGCCCGATTCTCCCTGAGCCGTTCAGATCTCGCCCATCCGCATCCAATGCTCGCTCCGTCCTTCCCATCAACACTCGATGTGCCTGCTTCACAACAAATCCACCTACACCTATACCCTATCGACCAAAACCATTTTCTCCTCCATCTTCTCTTTCTTCCTCTCCCCGCACCCGATTCGTAGAAACCCATCCCCTTCACCTTCTTCTCCATACATTTGCAGCCCATCACTACCACCTCCATCTCCTGACAGCTTCAACAACTCCATCAGCCACCTTCTCCGCCACCCTAGGTTCACCCATCTCCATCTTTAGCTTCTCCCATAACCTAGAAGCTAGGGTTGAGATGGTTGAATTTAGGGTTTTCTTGAACAACTCAAGGCATGGTCGATTCAGAGCAAGATAGAGGTTTGGGTCAGTGTGTAATTGTTATTTTGAAATGTTTGTGAGTTATAAATGGTGTTCTTGAGGTGAGAGAAAAGCAGTGAATGTTTTAGGGTTTAGTTTTGTAACTTAATATCAATTTTGTTTTATTTTCTTTACATAATGTTCGAATCACCTCTGCTAGGGTGTAGAACAAACCCTTAAGCCTATGTTAAGTTAATTCATGATTCATCTTATGTTCTTAATGTGTTTATTGTATTAGGTTATTTGCTAATTGTTAAGCAAATTAGCTTGTGATAGAGTGTACTGTAAGAAGACACTCTATACTAGGGGTTAATTAGTGAATGCAATTAACATAATCTCCACCTGAAACCTTCAAGGGAAGGATAAGAGCATAAGTAGAATTTGTTTACCTTAGTATAGGATTAAGTGGTGAGTTTAATCACCCTAGTGTCACAAAATCATCAGTTCCAACACTTTGTGCTTATCATTACCTTAGTTTAGAGTCACAGTCACCATTCCAACCTAGTCGTTTCGACAACAAACCATTACTCTGTCACTCTCTTGAAATCAGTTTAAGTAAAGCCTTGAGATCAACTCACATACACACCACTTCTCTGTGGGATCGACTTGTGCTTGCCCTTGCCTCCAATAGGCCTGTGCACTTGCAGTAGACATAGTCGTAGGCATCCTTCCAAGCCTACCAAGTTTTTGGCGCCGCTGCCGGGGATTTGGTAGTGCACTGTGTAGTTCCATAGTCTTTTCTTTACCGATTTTCATGTTAAACTTTGTGTATATGTGTTAGAAACTTCCTTTATTTATCCACTGTTGTTAGTATAACTTAGCTTAGTCATTGTGTTCTATCCTCTACATTTTACTTTCTTTAAAACCTCTTATTATTGTAATCTCTAGTTGTAGTAGTGTTCTTTGGTTCTTCAGATCCTTTGTAAAACTCTGCCTCATCATTAGCATCTGTAGCTAGCTCAGTTTATAGCTCATGTTGTAACTTGTTGGCTCTGTGGTGACTTCACCTCATTCTTTTGTGGTTAGCATGTTAACTGTAACTTGGTCTGCCCTGAACAGATGCCAAGTGCAGTGGTAAACCTTCATACTACAAAGTCTTCTCGGCTAGTTATAACCAGTGTTGATATTTATTTTCTGTTGTGACCTACACACTTCTGGGAGCTAAATTCTTTGTTGAGCTAACAGGTGCTTGTTGTGCTTACTGTGCTTGCTGTGCGGGGTGAGTCTTGAGCAAACCCAAGGAAGATAAGGAAAAGCGCAGGACAGGGTGGAATTGCCTAAACCCAGTGTTACACTGGTGGTATTGTGTTTCAAACTTTGTTACATGAATGTTGATATAGCATGCTTGTTGATGAATGGATGATATAACATGTGCTGTGTGTAACCGGAGCATGACCTGTGAATCTTTGAACCATAATTGCCTGATAAACTAGCTTCCCTGCTAGGTATTGCTTGCACCTGAGATCATTGTTCTGTGAGCTTTATACTCTTAACTTCCATTGCCCTATGCCCAACTCCAGCCCCTGAAGCTGTGAGTTGAGCTGTAACTTGGATAGCCAAGTTAGCTGAAAGCTCAAGTGGAGTCAACTGTGACAATTGACATCAACTCAGACCATTGACATCAACTGAGTGAGTTGATGCCACACACCCTCTACCCTCATGCATACTTGATCTGGTTGTAGACCTTGTATGAGCTATCATCTGCCAAGATTGCTGCCAATACCACTTGTGCAAACCTGTAATTTTTGTGCCTAAACTCTGAATCTTGAGGTCAACTGACCTTGTTGACATTCGGTGGTATGTTGTAAAGGCCAAGATTTGTTTATTTGCTGATTCACCTGTAATTTGTGCAACAAATTCTGCAATTTGTGTGTGACCCTGTGGTGTTTGAATGAGTTGTTGAGTGTCTAAGTTTGTATTAGCATCTCACTTGTATGCCACGCACAAACCCAGCACATGCTTCACCTTGAGTGAGCACATCCATTGACCCTGTGCACCATACACAGTTTTTAACTCTCTTTGTTCACCTGCCAATCTGAGCTGTGCATCAGCTCTGCTGTGTGCTACAATTTGTGGGTATTTACTTGTGCGCTGAGCCGCACATTACCTGCACTGTGCCTTGCCAGTGCTGGGTACAACCTGCCCTGCACAAGCTGTGCTGTGTCAATTTTGAGAGGCTGTGCATCAGCTGTGCTGTGCCTATAGCTGCCTGTGCATCTTACTTTCCTTGGGCTTTGCCAATCTGTGCAACTGCCAACCTTAGCTGAGCTGCTGGGCTAACTGAACCCAAAACTGGGCTCTGCACAAACTAAGACTCACCTAAACTGGGCTGTGCAACAACCTTCAGCCCACATAACTTGGCCTTCATAGCTGGGCCGTGCAAACTGGCCGGTCAGTGCAAAACCGAACCCGTTCCATCAATAAACCCACATAGCTGGGCCTTACAACATCAAAAAGCCATCTTTTGGGCTTGAGTCTTGTATTGGTGGGCCATTTTTGAGTTTTTGCTTATCTGTGTTGAACGTGATTGTATGTTAACATGCTAGATGCGCTAGCTAGGCTATGATTGTGTCCTTTAGAGACCAAACAAATCGACTAGTTAGAATCCGCCCGGACGAAATCGTCAGCATACCCAGTTCTTCAACAGAAAGCCCAAGCCCAGACCTATCTCAAATGTAAACCATGGGTGATGAACAAAACCAACCCCGTAGTCTCAAGGACTACATGTACCCAACTAGGCAAGCCAGCCCTCTTGCATCATTCTCACAAATAGATGCTTGTCGGTTTGAACTAAAAGCAAGCACCATTCACATGTTACCCGTGTTTAGAGGGGTCGATCTTTGAGAACCCCTACCATCACGTGAGAGATTTTGAGGATATTTGTGGGACTCTGCATTTTAACCAAATGCCAGAGGAGTCCCTCAAATTGAGATTGTTTCCTTTTTCTCTGAAAGACAAAGCCAAGTCTTGGCTTCATGCCCTACAACCACAGTCCATTAGAACATGGGATGACCTCACAAAAGAGTTTTTCAAAAAGTTTTTCCCAAACCATAAGACGGAGACAATTCGTCAAAGTCTAAATGGTTTTGTGCAATTAGAAGACGAAACTCTAGCAAAGTATTTGGAGAGATTCAATGAATTATTACTCCAATGTCCCCACCATGGTTTTGAAAAATGGAGACTCGTGCAAATTTTGTATGAGGGTCTAGATGTTAGAACCCGAACCACAGTCGAGTCAATGTGCAATGGTGCATTTATTGACAAGAGTGCTGATGAGGCTTGGACTTTCTTAATCGAAGTCGCTGAAAAGACTCAACAATGGGAGTCCATCCGTAAACCGAGAAGGACTACCCCCGTAAACAATGTTCATAGAATCGAGTCTGACTTTGAGGGAAATGCAAAAATGGCATCTTTGGCCAGGAGAATAGAAATGCTTGAATTGCAGAAAAATGTAAAACCTAATGCCCCTACTCTCCGTGACCAAATTGAAATGGCCACTTGTGCCGCATGCCATAGCTCTGACCACTTAGTGGACAGTTGCCCTGACTTACATGCATTTCAAGAGTCCAAAACCGAGCAAGCCAATGCATTATACCATAGGCAAGAGAACAACCCTTATTCTCAAACCTACAACCCAGGGTGGAGGAATCACCCTAACTTCTCATGGTCCAAAGGGCCTGTACAAGGGGGACCAACAAATAACAACCAAGGATACTCATATCCTAGAAACCCCCAAGTACAACCCCATACTCGGTACACTCGTAGAGAAAAAGACTAGCTTTGAAGACCGTGTCGGTCTCATTAACCCAAAATCTTTCACAACTTCGTAAAACTACCGACCAACGTTTCACAAGTCTAGAACTTAAAATGGGTCAAATCTGTGATGCATTGAATGAGAGAGAGAAAGGAAAACTTCCTAGTCAACCCCAACAAAATCCAAAGAATGTGTTTCAAGCAGGCTCATCTACCTGCAATTAACCTTCACATAGTCAGGCGAATGCCATCACCACTCTCCGTAGTGGTAGAGTTGTTGAGAACAATATAGGTGTACCACAGTCAAGCGAGTCTAAATCAGACTCACAAGTACACACAACACCGCAGAAAACATCTACTGTAGAGAAAGAATCTGAGCATGTTGATAAACCCAAGAATCCTACCAATGTAGATGTTTCTTTGCCAAGTCATGTACCTGTTGCTCCATTCCCACAAAGGTTGGTGCAACAGAAGGGGGGTAACCAATACAATGAGATTTTGGAAATGTTCAAGAGAGTTAACATAAACATTCCATTTCTCGAAGCAATCAGACAAATACCCACCTATGCTAAATTTTTGAAGGACCTATGCACACAAAAGCGAAAGCTTTATGTGCATAAGCGTGCCTTTCTCACTGAGCAAGTGAGCTCCATAATCCAAAACAAGATTCCAACTAAGTTTAGAGACCCAGGTAGTCCAACGATTACATGCACCATAGGCGACCATACGGTCGAAAAGGCGTTACTAGACTTAGGAGCCAAGTGTGAATCTATTGCCATACTGTGTATGTGCAACTGGGCCTTGGGAGTCAAGCCCACACTGTTACGCTACAATTAGCGGACAGATCTGTGAAAATCCCCCGTGGTATTGTCGAAGAAGTGTTAATCAAGGTTGATAAATTTTTCTTTCCTGTGGACTTCATCGTCTTAGATACTCAACCCGTGCAAAACCCAAGTAATCACATTCCTGTGATTTTAGGACGTCCTTTCCTGGCGACGTCCAATGCCATCATCAACTGTCGTAATGGAGTGTTGAAATTGTCTTTTGGTAACATGACCGTAGAGCTTAATGTCTTTAACACTAGTCAACAACCCATTGATTGTGATGATACTGATTTGCATGAGATTAACATGATTGAGAGTCTGATCCAAGACTCTTTGCCCGACATTTTGTCAGTGGACCCTTTGCAAGCATGTTTAGATAACTTTGACTTAGATCTCTTCGAGTCTAAGTACATTGGTGAAATTCACTCGTTGCTTGAATCTGTCCCACACATGGATATTGCTAAATGGCAGAATGCAGTGGAACCCCTTCCACTCTCTGATACCAAATCTGCCCCACCTATTGACACACCACCTAAGCTTGATTTGAAACCATTACCTGATACTTTGAAGTATGCTTTCTTAGGTCCTTCTGATACCTTGCCTGTGATTATTGCATCATGTCTAGACACGGAACAAGAAAGTCAACTTTTAGAAGTACTTAAAGAGCATAAAGGAGCCTTAGGTTGGACCATCTCCGATCTTAAGGGTATAAGTCCCACAATTTGTATGCATCACATAAATCTTGAAGAAAACACTAAACCATCTAGGGAAATGCAAAGGAGACTTAACCCCAACATGAGAGATGTTGTCAAGGGTGAGATCGTGAAATTGCTTGATGCGGGTATCATTTACCCAGTCCCTGATAGCCAGTGGGTCAGTCCCATTCAGGTAGTACCCAAAAAGTCTGGCATCACTGTAGTTCAAAATGAGATGAATGAACTTGTTCCCACCCGTGTGACCACAGGGTGGCGAGTTTGTATTGATTATAGAAAACTGAACACAGTAACAAAGAAAGACCATTTTCCCTTCCCTTCATTGACCAAATCTTTGGAAAGGTTAGCAAAACATAGTCACTACTGCTTCTTAGATGGCTATTCTGGCTACAACCAAATTCACATAGCACCCGAAGACCAACAAAAGACCACATTTACATGTCCTTATGGAACATTTGCTTATCGCCGCATGCCTTTTGGGTTGTGTAATGCACCCGCTACTTTTCAACGTTGCATGATGAGCATATTTTCCGACATGGTAGATAAGTTTCTTGAGATTTTTATGGATGATTTTTCTGTGTTTGGGTCTTCTTTTGATGAGTGTTTGCATCACCTCACTTGTGTGCTGATTAGGTGTAACGAAAAGAATTTGGTTTTGAATTGGGAAAAATGTCATTTCATGGTTAACTCAGGAATTGTTTTAGGGCATATCATCTCGGAAAAAGGCATAGAAGTAGACAAAGCCAAGGTAGATCTCATTCAACACTTGCCTCAACCTCGTTCTGTGAGGGACATCAGATCATTCTTAGGCCATATGGGTTTTTACCGCCGATTCATCAAAGACTTTAGTAAAATTTCAAGACCTTTGTGCAATCTTCTTGCAAAAGATGTTGCATTTGTCTTTGATGATGCTTGTAAGGAAGCATGGGAGCAACTGAAGGCTCTCCTTACATCTGCCCCTATAGTCAGACCACCTGACTGGTCATTACCATTTGAGATTATGTGTGATGCGTCGACTATCTTGTAGGAGCTGTTTTGGGCCAGCGAGTAGACAAACTTCCTTATGTGATCTACTATGCTAGTAAAACACTTAATGATGCTCAATCAACTATTCCACAACCGAGAAAGAGTTGCTAGTTGTTGTGTTTGCATTAGATAAGTTTAGATCTTATTTGATAGGGTCTAAGGTCATCATATATTCGACCATGCTTTGCATTGAGATATCTTTTGTCTAAAAAGATGCTAAGGCTCGTCTAATTCGATGGATACTCTTGTTACAAGAGTTTAACCTCGAAATTCGAGATAAGAAAGGGTCGAGAAAATGTTGTTGCCGATCACTTGTCTAGGTTGAATGTCGAATCTGTTGATGAATCTGTGTTAATTAGGGAATCATTCCCCGATGAGCAATTAATGCTTGTGTCTCGAAATGCCATGGTTTGATGATATTGTGAACTACCTTGCTATAGGTAGAATGCCCTTGCATTGGTCTAAACAAGACCGTTCTAAGTTCTTGGCTGAAGTTAAACACTTCCTTTGGGATGACCCATATTTGTTTAAGTACTGCCAAGACCAAATTATTAGGAGATGTGTCCCCAACTCTGAACAAAGGGATGTCATCTCTTTCTGTCATGACCATGCATGTGGAGGCCACTTTAGTGCCAAGAAAACTGCTGCAAAGATCTTGCAAAGCGGTTTCTATTGGCCAACATTGTTTAAGGATTGCCATGCTTTTTGTGTTGCTTGTGACCGATGCCAGAAATTAGGAAGTATCTCTAAGAGAAACATGATGCCCTTACAACCCATTTTGATTATTGAGCTGTTTGATGTTTGGGGTATTAATTTCATGGGTCCATTTCCTAACTCTGAAGGTAAGTTATACATTCTTGTTGCTGTTGATTATGTCTCTAAGTGGGTAGAGGCCATTGCATCCAAAACCAACGACCATAAAGTTGTTCTTTCTTTTCTTAAGGAAAACATAATCTCCCATTTTGGAACCCCTAAAGCAATAATCAGTGATGGAGGTAGTCATTTTTGCAATAGACCCTTTGAATCACTAGTGCGCAAGTATGGAATCACTCATAAGGTCGCAACACCTTACCATCCTCAAACCAGTGGCCAAGTGGAAGTTTCTAATAGGGAAATTAAGCATATCCTGGAGAAGACTGTCAATCCTTCTAGGAAAGATTGGTCTTTGCGCTTAAACGATGCTTTATGGGCCTATAGAACTGCATACAAGACTCCCATTGGGATGTCTCCTTACAGACTTGTGTACGGTAAAGCATGTCATCTACCATTTGAGTTAGAACACCGTGCATATTGGGCTGTGAAGAAGTTGAATTTTGATCTTGATAAAGCTGGTACCCATAGAAAACTTCAACTCAATGAGTTAGAAGAATTGAGAAATGATGCATATGATAGTGCCAAAACGTACAAACAAAGAATGAAAGTGTTTCACGACAAGCGCATTCTGCGCAAGTCCTTCACACCAGTCGAAAGTTTTATTGTACAATACTCGTTTGCACTTGTTTCCGGAAAGCTACGTTCTCGATGGTCGACCATTCTTGGTACGTCTGTCTTTCCCCATGGAGTCTGTAGAAGTTGAAAACCCAGCAACCAAGAACATCTTCAAAGTCAATGGTCGAGATCGAAACCATTTACGGAGCATCTTCCACCAGAAGTTGAGACCGTCGACTTGGAAGACCCCATCTATGTGGACTGATCTAGTTCACTTGTGTACATACTTATGGACTAAAAATCCATCATCTTTCCCTTTTCTTTTTCGTTTTGCTCTTTGCATAGTTTTTATGTGTGCTAACCAAACTTTTTGTCTTGCCCTTTGGTTGTTTGCTTTCAAAGCATTCATCCTCCTTTGGTTTAGCAACATCATTGTACATCCGGTAATCTCTTCCCTTTTCTTTACTCAACATAGTTCTCTTGGTATGTGACTGTTTAAATTCTTATTATCTGTTGACACATTGAGGACAATATTTGATTTAGGTTTGGGGGTGCATTTGCATATAGAGTTTTTAGTCTTTTATTCAAAAAAAAAAAAAAAATCGAAAAACTCAAAAATTTGCATAAAAAACCTCCAACTTTTAGAGATTTTAGAGTCACTAGCATGCTTCTAGCTATGTTTACATAGAGAGTCTGACCGAAATAACAGAACTTGGAAGTCTTGGAGAACACAATCGGGTTTCTTAGTTGATTAGAGCGTTAAAGTTGGATTTAACCATACCGGGGCGAATTAGGTGTTGTTTAGATATTCGGTAGTAGAATTGTGATCACCCATAGTGGAGACTACCCATTTTACATCAAGCGAGGCACCAACCTTCATTTTTTGCAACTTTCTAGAAAAGTCATTAGAGTGTGTGTCACAAAGACGTCAATTCCGGTAGGAATGGTGAGCTACACAACTTCGCACCACTTTCAAAGACTATTTTTGATCTCTTGAGTGCTAATTCCGTCAATCATGAGGGTGACGTTTAAAGATGAAAACTCCTTCTAAATACCGATTTGCAGTTAGCATCACTCTCTCCCTCTCAATCAACAGATTCATAGAAACACATCGTCGTCAGCAAGCGGAGCACCATCAGAATATTTGAAGAAAAGTTGAAATAGTCCAAGGTTTACGTGCAACAAAGGAAAGAAAAAAAGGATGAGAATTAGTGAAGTTTATGAAATCAAGACAATACAAGTTTTATTGTTTTATTGTTATTTTCATTTCAATTTGTTCTTAAAAAAAAAAAAAAAAAAAAAAAAATGTTTGTCAAGTTTTTGTGAAGTTCAGAAGTTCATCATCAGCTATTGAAGACCGAAGACCGAAGATTGAAGACGTTTCTATGAATGCTGAGAGAGTGATATTAATTGCCGATCGGGTGAGAAGGTAAGTGAGTACTCCCATCCTTGCTAATGGTTGATTTCCTTTCTTAGAGATCATCGAAAAGATTCTTTTGTCCACACTTCGTGGAGTCTCCGAAATTATTTCGGAATGTTATCCTTCTTACCTACAACGTGTGCGGGATTTCTCTCTTTATTCCCGCCGCACACATGAGAGACTAAAAAACGATCTTTTTGAGTGCAATTATCATAAAACCCTAATGGTGATGCAGAAGTCGAGGCTTATGATCACAATCGAATCCGAATTCTTTCATATGGTATGGTTACTTCTCGCTCAGCAATTAAGGATGAGAATGCGTTCTTTGGTAGTTCTAACTTCGTGTTACTAGCATGCAGAAACTCTATGTCCTCATAGATCCTTGGATGCTTGAGACTCTTTTACACTCTAAAATTGGAGAAGGTTTTGTGGGTACACCTCTGGTAAACCCTCACGAGACTACAACTCGTCCACTAGGGACACCTAGGGGTTTAAAGGCTTAGTGCATACGCTAAATGCATTCGAGAGACCCGCGACAGTGGTATAGTTAGGATTTTCTAATTTCTGTTTCACTTGAGGACAAGTAAAATTCAGGTTTGGGGGTATTTGATGAGTGCCAAATATTGCATATTTATACACCTTTTTATTGGCATTTAACTCGTCTTTTGTGCTCAGAAATCAGATATTATCCCAGATTCTGTATTTTCTTTGTTTTCAAGAATAAATATTTGTACTAATTAATTTTGTGTTTTTAGGTAGTAAATAAAACTCGGAGAAACTGAGGAGCCAAAAGAGCAAAGAATTGGAGACAAGCGTCTATGGAGAAGAAAGCCAAAGCCCGCACGCGCATCAGTTGCAACCCAACAAGGAAGACATGGGCTTGAGCTATCCAAGACCCGACCCGGATCCGAACCCGATTCATTCTGAGCCGTGAAGATTTCATCCATCTTCATCCAACGCTCGCTCCATCCCTCTCATCGAAGATCGCTGCACCCGCTCAACACCAAAACAGCCCGATTCTCCCTGAGCCGTTCAGATCTCGCCCATCCGCATCCAATGCTCGCTCCTTCCTTCCCATCAACACTCGATGTGCCTGCTTCACAACAAATCCACCTACACCTATACCCTATCGACCAAAACCATTTTCTCCTCCATCTTCTCTTTCTTCCTCTCCTGCACCAGTTCAGAGAAACCCATCCCCTTCACCTTCTTCTCCATACCTGTTGCAGAGCCATCACTACCACCTCCATCTCCTGACAGCTTCAACAACTCCATCAGCCACCTTCTCCGCCACCCTAGGTTCACCCATCTCCATCTTTAGCTTCTCCCATAACCTAGAAGCTAGGGTTGAGATGGTTGAATTTAGGGTTTTCTCGAACAACTCAAGGCATGGTCGATTCAGAGCAAGATAGAGGTTTGGGTCAGTGTGTAATTGTTATTTTGAAATGTTTGTGAGTTATAAATGGTGTTCTTGAGGTGAGAGAAAAGTCAGTCATGTTTTAGGGTTTAGTTTTGTAACTTAATATCAATTTTGTTTTATTTTCTTTACATAATGTTCTAATCACCTCTGCTAGGGTGTAGAACAAACCCTTAAGCCTATGTTAAGTTAATTCATGATTCATCTTATGTTCTTAATGTGTTTATTGTATTAGGTTATTTTCTAATTGTTAAGCAAATTAGCTTGTGATAGAGTGTACTGTAAGAAGACACTCTATACTAGGGGTTAATTAGTGAATGCAATTAACATAATCTCCACCTGAAACCTTCAAGGGAAGGATAAGAGCATAAGTAGAATTTGTTTACCTTAGTATAGGATTAAGTGGTGAGTTTAATCACCCTAGTGTCACAAAATCATCAGTTCCAACACTTTGTGCTTATCATTACCTTAGTTTAGAGTCACAGTCACCATTCCAACCTAGTCGTTTCGACAACAAACCATTACTATGTCACTCTCTTGAAATCAGTTTAAGTAAAGCCTTGAGATCAACTCACATACACACCACTTCTCTGTGGGATCGACCTGTGCTTGCCCTTGCCTCCAATAGGCCTGTGCACTTGCAGTAGACATAGTCGTAGGCATCCTTCCAAGCCTACCAATAGGTTTTGGAATCTATTTGTAGCAGAGATAGTTAGCACATTGATCTTCAGTAAGTGATGACAGTTGAAGAGGAATAGAGGGGTAGGGAAGTGGGAAATTGTGGTTGAACCAGTTCTGCTTTGTTAGGGAGACTTGGTTGATTCTTATACCATTGATCCATTTACTCCTTCAATCTCCAACATGACTTACTCACTTTATCATCATGGAAGTACTGCTATATCGCACGTGTTGTAGGTCTCTAGACCCAAACCATAGCGAATATCCCCCATGCGACATGATTGATGTCTCATGTGAAGTCTGCTTTGCAGACATGTATTTATTTGGTCAATCGTTAACTTAGCTAGACCGTGAGTCTTAGATTGATGAGTCGAGCATGATTCTCAATGATGAATGTGACATGCACTATGACTCATTATTACAATGGATGAAGCATAAGGTGCCTGCTGAAAAATAAACGATGCTTTGCGGACCATAAACATTGAGTTCGATGATTATTGACGATTGTTACATATCATTATGTCAATTGAGGCAGCAATGATATTCGAACAATTTGGATTGATGTGCAGAGGTCTGATGAGATTGTTGGATTGATCATGGACCAATATGTATTTTGGCGTCGAGCATTTGACAAAAAATCAGATGAAGATGAATAATGCTAAGTTACTATAGAATATTCATCATCGATCCACCATGTCATGAGTACTCTGAATGACAAAGCATAGATTATGATATTAAGATATTGGTAGACAAACCAATGAAACTTGAGTGACTAGTGAAATATTGAATGATCGACTAATGAAATATTACTTCTCAGAGCAATTGAACATTGATAGTTGAATCAATAAAATAATTCTTTGTCGAGCACTTAAAATGTTGATAACAAGACCGAATATTAAATACTTAATTAAAATGTTGATAGCTGGATCAATATAAAAATTATTGATGCTCGACCTAATTAGAATTATGCTCTACAGATCATCAAGTATAAAACCCTAAGTTGGAAAGTGATGAACCAGTGAGTAATTAATGGAAGATTGACCAATAGGAAGAGGGATCGAGCGACCAATGGATATGAAGACCGGACAATGGTGGTAATGGGACCGACTAGGCAGTGTATGGATGATTTTCCAATTGGTGTAAAGAGGATAGACCAAAATGGATTGCAGAGGATTAATTGGATGATTAATTGTTAGAGCATAGCTCGGTTGAACCCACCAAGCGTTGGTATGTCAAGTTTGGTTGTCATATTTTAGTGAACCAAAACTCATCTAAGAGTCTCTTGATTATGTACTAAAGACAACTTCGTATAGGTTAGACTAGAAAGTCTAGGAATATGAGACATACAAGTATTACTCGAAGACCTGAAGAAGTAACGAGCTACAACGACGACATTATCACTACACCAAATTCCCGGATTCGTAACAGGAATTCGTAATGGCTTATAGGCCGTTACAAACCTCCCGCTACAAATGGCCGTTACAAAAAATTCGTAATGGGGTCAATCCGTTACGAATTTTTTTTTATAGGTGTGCCACTCACACGCTTGGTCACACTTGGGTCGTAACACCTTGAGTATGTGCGTGTGCGACTTACATGCATGGTATTATGTTTCATATACACCGTGTATTCCTAAACTAATATCAATACCCTTCATTCTGGTCTCGAGATGCACCTCAATCATAAAACCCTAAACTAATATCTCTACCATATTTCTTCTTCTCTATCTCTTTTTCTTTCTGTTTATCTCCGCCTCATCTTCCCTCTTCCTCTCTCGATCTCTCTACACAGGAAGAAAAAACAGATACTCAAAATCCTGAAAAAACAAGATCGAAGAGAATCTCATTTCTCTTATTCTTCTTCTTCTGTTCTTTGTTTTTATTCTTCTCAGAATGAGAAATTTTTCATATCAATTAAGCAGAAATCTAGGGTTTGAGTCGAACTAAAGAACGTGAAGATTCAGATGACGGTTTGAATGGATCTGAAATTGAAGATGGGTTTGATTCAGGTGAGGTTTTCGGTATTGTGGATTGTGAAATGAAGTTGAGGATTCTGAAATTAGGGCTCTCATGGTGTTGCTCGTGTGAACAGTGGAGAGAAATTAGAAGATTGAAATGGTTGAAGGTTGTTGTTGAAGATGAATGGGTGAAGTCAGATTCAATTGTGAGCTGGTGTTGGTGGTGAATGGGTGAGTTTCGGTAGGATCTGTAGATGTTAGAAATCCACCTCGACCTATTGTGATTTCAACTAAGTTAAATGTCTAGTTCCCTATAGTAGCTAAGGGCGCAGTGTGTCAATTCGCCACTTAACTAGGAGTTTCACCTTGTGATAACTCAAATATCGCTAAATTACTAACCTAGAGTGCGGTTGTCTAATGAAGCACAACCGTCAAGAGTATTAGTTCTACTAATAGAAAGCAGTTGAAATACACCCAACTCGGTTTAAACCTAACTACAAATGCATCCATGGCGTTGGCATGCACTGTAGAGAAAAGTGTTGAGGTATTTAAAATTGAAGCTATCTAATTCATTGAGCATTCAAGATAAACTTAACAGAGTTTAAGCACAAATTGGAATCAGGGTTTCATTGAAACCCTAACACTAAATTAAAACAACAAAAACAGAAATTGAAACTAAGTGACAGCACTGGCTAATCCAGGCGTGCCCCAAAATCATCTTCTACATCTGTTATTTATACATGCAACTCAAAATTCCCAAACCCTAATTCTCATAATAAAATAAAAACAAATCAAACCTAATTTCTCGCACCCATACTTTCTCTGCATCGGTTGTTGGCTCTCCTCATGCTTCTCTGACTCCCTTGATTGATTTATGAGAAACCCTAGTCTTGTTTATCTTTAACATAGCTTCTAGGGTTATGAGAAGCTATTTTAGAGATAAACAAAGCTTGGGTGTGGCGGAATAGGGGTGGTAGTTGTTGTGGTGTCAGTGGGGGTGATGGTTGTGGCAGGGGAAGGAGATGGCGGAAGAGTGGGTGTTGCAGAGCTCTGCAGAGGAGAAGAGAAGAAAGAGAAAGTGAGGAGAAGACTAGGGTTGTCGATGGGGGTATAGGGTTGGAGAATTTGCTGTGAAGCAGGCGCAGCAAAAGTCGATGCGGAAGCTTCAGCGAGCGTTGGATGAGGCGGCTGCGATCTGAACGGCTGAGAGAGGTAGCCGGTTTTGATGTGATCTGGTGTAGCACGGGAGCAGCGATCTTCGATGCACGTGGAAGCAGCGACCGTTGGATGAGGGAGAAAGAAATCTCAACGTCTCGAAGAGACGGGCTCGGATCCGGGTCACGGGTTGCTCTAGCCCATGTCTTCCTTGTTGGGTTGCAACCGATTCGCGCGGCTTTGGCCATCTACTCCATAGATGCTCGACTCCAATTCTTTGCTCTTTTGCTCCTCGGATTCTCCGAGCTTTATTTATTACCTAAAAACACAAAATTAATTAATACAAATATTTATTCTTGAAAACAAGGAAAACACGAGAATCGGGATAATATCGAGTTATAAGCGCAAAGATGAGTAAAATGCCAATAAAAAGGTGTATAAATATGCACTATTTGGCACTCATCAAATACCCCCAAACCTGAATTTTACTTGTCCTCAAGTAAAACAAAAATAAGAAATCCTAACTATACCCCGTCGCAGGTCTCTCGAATGCATTTAGCGTATGCACTAAGCCTTTAAACCCCTAGGTGTCCCTAGTGGACGAGTTGTAGTCTCGTGAGGGTTTACAAGAGGTGTACCCACAAAACCTTCTCCAACTTCGAGTGTAAAAGAGTCTCAAGCCTCCAAGAAGCTATGAGGACATAGAGTTTCGCATGCTAGTAACGAAGTTAGAACTATCGAAGAACGCATTCTCATCCTTAAGTGCTGAGCGAGAAGTAACCATACCATATGAAAGAATTCGGATTCGATTGTGATCATAAGTCTCAACTTCTGCCTCACCATTAGGGTTTTATGATAATTGCACTCAAAAAGATCGCTTTTTTTTAGTCTCTCATGTGTGCAGGCAGGAGTAAAGAGAGAAATCTTGCACACGTTGTAGGTAAGAAGGATAACCTTCCGAAATAAAATGGAGACTCCACAGATGTGTGGACAAAAAGAATCTTTTTCTGATGATCTCTAAGAAAGGAAATCAACCATTAGCAAGGGTGGGAGTACTCACTCACTTCTCACCCGATCGGCAATTAATATCACTCTCTCATGAGAAACCATAGAAACGTCTTCAATCTTCGGTCTTCGGTCTTCAATTGTTGATGACGAACTTCTAAACTTCACAAAACTTGACAATTTTTTAACTTTTCTACTCAAATTCTTTGTTGTTTGGATTTTTCTTTTAAACTCTTCTTTACCATGGTGGTAGCAAAAATAAGAAAATAAACTACAATATTTTTTTGATTTTTTTTTTTTTTTTTTTTTTTTTTTTTTTTTTTTTTAGATTACAATAAGTGAAAATAAAAATACAAATTGAAACAACTAATTCCATGGACAAAGGACTTATCACTCAATTTTTCCACAACTTGTATTGTCTTGATTTTATAAATTTTATTAATTCTCATCCTATTTTCTTTTCTTTTCTGCACATAAACCTTGGACTATATCAATTTCTCTTTCAATATTCTGATTCTGCTCCGGTTGCTGACGATGATGTGTTTCTATGGGTCTTGCTGATTGAGAGAGAGAATAATGCTAACTACAAATCGGTATTTAGAAGGAGTTTTCATCTTTAGACGTCACCCTCATGATTGACGGAATTAGCACTCAAGAGATCAAAAGTAGTGCTGAAAGTGGTGCGAAGTTGGGTAGCTCACCATTCCTACCCTAATTGACGTACGGTGACACACACTCTAAAAGCTTTTCTAGAAAGTCACAAAGAGTGAAGGTCGGTACCTCGCTTGATGTAAAATGGGTAGTCTCCACTATGGGTGATCACAATTCTACTACCGAATATCTAAACAGCACCTAATTCGCCCTCAAAGTATGGTTAAATCCAACTTTAACGCTCTAATCAACTAAGGAACCCGATTGCGTTTCCGGCACTTCCAAGTTACATTATTTCGGTCGATTCTCTATATAAACATAGCTAGAAGCATGCTAGTGACTCTAAAATCTCTAAAAGTTGGAGGTTTTTATTTGCAAAAAGTTTTTTGAATTTTTTGAATTTTTGAAATTTTTTTTTTTTTTTTTTTTTTTTTTTTTTTTTTTAATTAAAGGTAAAATAAAAGACTAAAAACTCTAAATGCAAAATAAAAACTCTAAATGCAAATGCACCCCCAAACCTAAATCAAACATTGTCCTCAATGTGTCTGCGATAGGAAAAATTTAAACGAGTCACGTACCATGAGAACTATGTTGATAAGAGAAAAGGGAAGAAATTACCTAATGTCGGCAGGAGCAAGGTTGAGCTTCGTTAGTCAAGGCAAAATCCAACATTCTCAGTAGAGATCATATCAGATTAGCACAATATAAGCGCATGAAGACTCAACCAATTCAAGAAAAGAAAAATTTAACAAGTCCTAAAAAATTGAGGGTTAACCCAAAAGAAAAATAATGTACAGAAACATCAACATGAAAATGGGATTTGGTTTATGTGGGAATTTGGTTTGTGTGGCTGATTGTTTGGTTTTTTGTGGGAAAATTTGGTTTAAATGGGCTGATTTGGTTTATTGGGAAAGTCGCCCGGCTTGGTTGCACGGCCAGTGTGTAGCTTAGTCTTACGCACCCGGCTAGAGAGGCCAAGTTATGTGGGCTCAGGTGGGTGCAAAGCTCAGCTTTGATTGTGGGCTTCGTTGTGCAGAGTGCAAGCCCAGATTGATGGCCCAGTATGTGGGCTGAGTTTAGTTGCAGCCCAGGTTGGGTTCAGTTAGCCCAGCTGATGTCAGCCCAACAGATGTGGGTTTAGCTAGCCCAGGTTGCTGAATGGCCCATTTATGCGAGCCAAGTTATATGGGTCAAGATTGTGTGTAGAGCCCGGGTTCGGTTAACCCCGGCGTGTGGGCTGAAAGTTTTGGTTTATGTGGGCTCTTGTTTGGGTCGAGCCCGGGTTTAGTGAATGCACGAGAGCCCACACAAAAATGCTCGGGCCACACAAGGCAAAGCAACCAGAAGACAAATGCCCGGGGTTTGCGGCTAAGCTCGGGGGCTAGCAAGGAGAAGCAAGTACGGGGGTTCGGCAAGGCGTGCAGGATGGCAAAGCAAGTACACTTAAATGCTTAGATGCTTTGACAATACGGGGCAAGGCAATACGGGCACACAAACGGTCGCCAAAATGCTTAGCAAGGTTTACAAATGGCAATACGGGGCTCGGCAAGGCAAAGCAAATGGCAATACGGGGCTCAATGGTTTGCGGGTGTCTGCTCGGTGCACGAGAATATGGAGTCAAGCATGCATAAATTGCTCGATGGCTTAAACTGCGGCTTGAGGGCTTGCAAGGCAAAGCAATACGAGTTACAAGATGCTCGGTGCACGAGTCAGCTAAGGGTTGATCACAACCTTGGTATATGTTTAAGGGCTTGGTCTCAACCTTGGTATATTCAAGAAATGCTTACGACTGCATTCTGAGGGTCTGTTGGTGCGAGTTGGCAACTCGTGACGAGTTGCGGTGAGGTACTGAGGTTATCACGGGGCGGATCTTGACTTGGCTAGCCAAGTTGCAACACAGCCACAAAGCTTAACTACAACTCAAGGGTTCACAGAGCAAACTTGTTTTCATACATTCATGCCAAGGGATTCATGCAAGGGTGATACACGCTATGCTCAAGCAAGGTAATGGCACACAAGGCTTGCACAGGTCAGAGCTCAGGGTATGCCAAATGGGTTAAAAAGTAACTCAGGGTTGATGGCACTAAGGTTTGCAACCTCTAGCTCACTCAAGTCTCGGGGTTACACACAACTCAAGTCAGCAGTTCTCAACAAAGTTTGCGAGTGAGGCTCAACGGCCTTGAGGGCTGGAGCTCGGGCGAGCGTATATCATCTTGTCATTCATCCAATCATACATGCTTTCATTCATTCAATCATTCAAGGTTTTAGCATACATTCGGGGTTGTACTGCTTTGCACACGAACATGCGGGTATAGAGTATAACAAAAATTGACAACCGGTTTAGCCACAATGGCTGTGTTATTCAGCTCCTGCCTCCCCTTTCTTTGGTTGCTCAGCAGCTCAGCCGCTCAATAGCTCAACCGCGCAGCAAGCACAGCAAGTACTCTGGGGTTGGCTCAGCTTAACAGTTTGCACAGCAGCACATGCTCAAGATCTGGGCCTTTCCTTGGTCTCCCTTCCTTTGGCTTGCTCAGCAGCAGCAGCAGCCAAGTAGCATAGCAGGTACCTGTAACCCACAGCTAGCTTCAGTGCTCAGACTTGCAACGTTTAAAGCAATGACAAAGAGATATGCACAGTTTGAACAAAATTAGCTATGACTACTCTACAGCATGACAGATGCTTCAAACTGCTCTCCTGAGTTACAACTCAGGGCAGAATGAGATTCATAAATGCTCAGTTCCAATAGAGTGTGTTTGAGCTAATCACAGGGGCTACTGATGGATGAGAAATGCCAATATGTTTTATGCTGATATGACACAGCTGAAATGAACAAGGGTGCTACACCAGGTCAGGCTGACTTGAGCTAAGCACAAATGAGATAAACACAAATGAGCTTACAGCTGATGCTACTATATTACATATATGCACTGAGATGGATGAAGATGATCAAATATGAGTTTACTACAGCTAACAAAAATATGATTGTAACTAAGTTGCACTACTAAGGTATTGATGCACTAACAGTGAAGATGCAAGACAAATTAACTAAGTTACACTAACACAGATGGATGATGCAATAATATAGAGGCGCAAAAAAAAATGACAGTTAAGTTAAGCTAACAAAAGAGAACAGCTAATTACACTAATATGCTAAATTATACTAACAACAGGACTAAAAATAGCAAAAACAGGCCAAAGAAAAACAAATTGAGTATATACAGGGGTGAAAATCAGTAAAGCAAGCAATTGAACAACAGGGCACGCGCCAAGTCCCCGGCAACGGCGCCAAAAACTTGGTAGGCCCGAAAAGATGTATAAATTTATGTATTTTACGGCCTACGGTTATACACCGCAAGTGCACGGTGTCGTGATGTAGCACTGGCACGTGCGGGTCGAACCACGAGAGACTTGTGGTGCCCTTATGTGATCTAAGGCTGCTTAACTGACTTCAAGTGGTGGTAACAAGGTGACATATATTTTTGTTAAAAGCAGGCGATTTTTAGTTATGAACCTAAACTAAGGTATAAAGCAGAGATAGAAAGTATGCTAAGATCTGCAAATCCACCTCGACCCTATTGTGATTTCAACTAAGTTAAATGTCTAGTTCCTATAGTAGCTAAGGGCAGTGTGTCAATTCTGCCACTTAACTAGGAGTTTCACCTTGTGATAACTCAAATATCAGCTAAATTACTAACCTAGAGTACTGGTTGTCTAATGAAGCACAACCAGTCAAGAGTATTAGTTCTACTAATAGAAACAGAGCTGAAATACACCCAACTCAGTTTAAACCTAACTACGGTGCATCCATGGCGTTGGCATGCCTTTGTGAGAGAAAAGTGTTGAGGTATTTAAAATTGAAGCTATCTAATTCATTGAGCATTCAAGATAAACTTAACGAGTTTAAGCACAAATGGAATCGGGGTTTCATTGAAACCCTAACACTAAATTAAAACAACAAAAACGAAATTGAAACTAAGTGGCCAATGTTGGCTAATCCGGGCGTGCCCCAAAATCATCTTCTACATACATTATTTATACATGCAACTCAAAATTCCCAAACCTAATTCTCATAATAAAATAAAAACAAATCAAACCTAATTTCTCGCACCCATACTTTCTCTGCATCGGTTGTTGGCTCTCCTCATGCTTCTCGACTCCCCTTGATTGATTTATGAGAAACCCTAGTCTTGTTTATCTTTAACATAGCTTCTAGGGTTATGAGAAGCTATTTTAGAGATAAACAAAGCTTGGGTGTGGCGGAATAGGGGTGGTAGTTGTTGTGGTGTCAGTGGGGGTGATGGTTGTGGCAGGGGAAGGAGATGGCGGAAGAGTGGGTGTTGCAGAGCTCTGCAGAGGAGAAGAGAAGAAAGAGAAAGTGAGGAGAAGACTAGGGTTGTCGATGGGGGTATAGGGTTGGAGAATTTGCTGTGAAGCAGGCGCAGCAAAAGTCGATGCGGAAGCTTCAGCGAGCGTTGGATGAGGCGGCTGCGATCTGAACGGCCGAGAGAGGTGGCCGGTTTGATGTGATCTGGTGTAGCACGGGAGCGGCGATCTTCGATGCACGTGGAAACGGCGGCAGATTGGATGAGGGAGAAAAAATCTCAACGTCTCGGAAAGAGACGGGCTCGGATCCGGGTCACGGGTTGCTCTAGCCCATGTCTTCCTTGTTGGGTTGCAAGCGGTTCGCGGCTGGCTTTGGCCATCTACTCCATAGATGCTCGACTCCATTCTTTGCTCTTTGCTCCTCGGATTCTCCGAGCTTTATTTATTACCTAAAAACACAAAATTAATTAATACAAATATTTATTCTTGAAAACAAGGAAAACACGAGAATGCTGGATAATATCGAGTTATAGCGCAAAAGATGAGTAAAATGCCAATAAAAGGTGTATAAATATGCACTATTTGGCACTC
>JAJJWW010001090.1:0-59807 GCA_023531295.1 Papaver armeniacum | reverse complement strand
GGCTATCCGTCATTCTCAATCTCCAAGAGGACGAATTTACTATCCAGTACAAGCCACTTGTGACATTTCTATTAGTCTCGATATTTATAGAAGGGCTCAGGACCATGCTTTGATAGTTTTATCTCGAGTGAAGACGCTCAACTTCCACAACTTGCTTGTGGCGTACATACATATTGCCAACTATAGAAGACAGACTCATTGGGTACCGATGGAAAACGAAGATTTCCTATGATCTTGAAGAATTATGATTGTAAATTTATGTTTTGTGTTAGTTTTATCACTATTAATTTTTTGGACAGGTTGTACTCTTTCCTTCGTCGAGGTCTTCCCACTTTGGGTTTTTCCTGTCAAGGTTTTAACGAGGCAACTTTTGTAAGTCCAACTTTTTTGAAGCTTTTATACTTACATGTCTATGTTTTCCTTTGAAGTTGGTGTATTGGGAGCTTATTGGAGATATATCCTGCCCTGAAGGCAAACTCTAATGAGCTTTTAATCATCTAACTGATTTATACCCAAACTAATTGGGGTATACCCAATAAAACAAAATATGGTCATTATGAAGTAAAACCAAGCCACCCCTTAACCTTGTATTTTCTTGCCGGCCAAACCCTAACTATGAAAACCCGTGCGAGGTTGAGTAACTAAAAACCTTCATGGGCTGGAAATAACTGAAAATCAAAGAATCGATTTTTTCTGACCTAATTTGACATGCAAACATGAAATTGAAGTACTTGAGTGAGTTTAAGTATGTACTTACTTTCTTAATGCATGCTGACTGTAGCCGTTTGGCCCAGGTTCAATTTCTTACGACAGCTAGTGTTTTTCTTCATTATATGTTGAACTAGTTTTGCAATTCAGGGTTGTATTGATTGGTTTCGATTAGCGTCTTTCATACCGAGTTCCGCTACGCCAGTGGTGGATCCATTGATGAAGATTAATCGGAGTTTGGTCGGCGATGTCAATGACTAATCGACGAGAGTTTGATGGTGGTGGGGGTGATGGAGCCGGTATGGTGAGGAGGCATTTAGGTTTTTTGAAAGGGTGAGGTAGCTTTATAACTTACCCATTAGACTCCCCTAAAACCCATAAAGAATCCCGCTAAAATTGTGAATTTATCTACACGATCGGCAAAGATTTATAAGACGTCTAATTTTTGAAAATAAAAACATCCTTTGTACCTGATTATTATATGAATTTAAATCAATAATGCAGCCCCAAGAATCAAATCTAGGTATAAAGTAACCTAAAAATGGACAGACCAAACCCATAAAGTATGGGAGTAATGGACTTGTAAATACATGTGCTGGTGAAAAAGACATAGGAAATATTAGCCATATATACCTTTTCTTTTTAAAACTTTATTCTTTTTCATATTTTTCTCTTTATTTATTTTCTTCTACAATTAAAAATTAATCGCGAAATGTTCAACTTCCAAAATATAAGTTGGATTTTAATAAAATTTATAGTTTTGAAAAGGGCTAAAATCTCTACAAACAAGATCCATTGTTGATATGAAATTAAATAAAAATAATACTTTAAACCCGGGCCAGGTATACATTGTGCACCCAGGTCAACTGGCAAAAGTTATTTCAGAAATATGCATTATGCACCCGAAAAGTAACTTGACCAAAATTTATTTCATACAAAAATATGCATTATGCACCCCGGGGTGCAAAAAATTATTTCATATAAAGTATACATTGTCGCCTAGGTGCAGCTGGCGAGAATATTTTTCCTATAAGAATAAAAAAATACATATTATGCACTCGGGCAACAAGCCCAAAACCTATTTCCTTTAGAATTATACATTATGCACTAAGGTGTCTTGTATAATTAGGGATAAATATAGGTTTATCCTAGTAATCACTGCAATATATTATACATAACCAAATTTATTAACTCATGATCCCGAGCAAAACCACCACCATTACCATCACATTTCACTATCAAAGCATCGGTCAAAACAAGTATTAAAGAAGAAAAATAAGAAGAACAACAAAAAATCAAAATAATATACATATTGCACTCGGGTGCATCTAGGAAAACCTACTTTTCTCGTCAATATACATTATGCACTCGGGTGCATCTTGTATAACCAAACTCTATCAAAAACTCATCCATTATTAACAAAGACACATCCCGTTGCCAAATTTCCCATCCAATAACTACCCCTTCATGATTCAAGTGAAACTTTGTTGTTTCCGCTCTATTTTCCCACTTCCATCATTCGAAATTGGTAGTACAAGCTGTTATTTTGTTGCATTTTCGCACACCGTTTTTACAACTGGTTCAAACATTTATTCAAACACCCGCATGCATGTTCTTGGTGAAGATGGGAATGACTTTAGTTTGATTCTTTAACCCCGCAAACAACTTCTTCCCTGTAGAATTTCATTCAATTATATAATTTGCCTCACCCGTAAAGGATTCTATAAAGCACCACGATTAGTATTAGTTGACCACAGAAAGAAACAATAACTCATGGAATGAACAAACTTGGTTCGAGATATGTCACACCAATACACCTCTCCACAACACTGTCAAGCGATTAAATGTATAATGGAAAATGTTAAAAATATTGATGAGATGCCATACAAAAATAAAGATCCCAAACTAATGCGAAAAAAATCGCATGATCCGATGAGCTCTACCGTTATTATGTTGTTGTTTTTTTTTCAATTCATCTCAAGTTAAGTGGGCGTTGTTGCTTCTCTGCAATTCTATCATGGAGGTAGTAGGGTAAAACAAATTAAACACCAACTACAGACAAATTTCCTTGTAGAGAGAAAAATATTTTTAGGCAAACCCAACCTCGCACTTGGTTCTCAACTCATAATCGATTGACACTAAAAAACCCTAAATTTGTACTAACATTCACCGAAATTAAACCCATTTTCACCACCACAAACGAACCCTACATATTCATTGATTTACATTTCAATTTGACCTACAACTAAGGGTATTTTCATTAACATCAACCCGTCACCCAAATTAACATTCAATTAGAAAAAAAAACGCTTGATTTCAAATAAATTTTGAACAACATCTTCATTCACGTCTCGCAAAATCAACATAACGAAATCAAAATCAAAACCCATTAGTATATAGTATTCTTATGATTTGTTGCATACTCGCGAACAAATACATCCCCACCAGCAACTAATTTAACATGTATTTCTCCTTTAGATCTTAGTCACGCACTACCACTTCTCCATTGTCGTTGTCGGCTGAAGAGGAAGAAGAGGTTGCAGGTGGAGAGATGATATAAAGGGTGTTTTAGTATGTAGTTGTAAAAAGCATCTATAAAGTTGGGTGAATTACCCACTTGGATATTAGGACCACATAAATTAACTTTTTGGCTATTTGAAAGGTTGGCATAATTTGCTTTTTCTTTTAGACCCGGAATTCAAATCTAGGGCCTAATTAACCAAAATCCCACACCCGACGGAGTGAGTTGCTCGGACTCAAGAATTAACCTCCCATGATTTTCAAAACTTCATTCTCCTCCACAAAAGGTCTCTATTTTTTTTTTCTCCCCAATCAATCTAATGTTGTTTTACATTGAAAATCTAATTTTCTCCTAAGTGGGATCAATCTAGTGAAGAATTTCAAGAAGTTAAATTTTTTTTATCTTAAGTATTAGATTAGATTTGGGTTTGATTTGGACTTTGTATTCGAGGTTTTTTTCTTCTCTCGGTTTGATTTAGGGAAATAAATATGAGATTTTATGTGAAAATATTTTGGTCTAAATTTTATTTTATAGATTTGGCACTTTGAAACTTATTTTGTTCCAATTAATGACGAAAGCAATGGGGTTTTAGTTGTTTTTTAGGTAACGGTCTAATGTAACAACAACTCATTTATGTTAGTTCTTGGGGATAGTTTTAGTTTAGTTCAACAAAGTTTGGTTTGCCAACAATCGGTTACTACATGAACAATGAAATTGGTTTTGTTGATGCTAATAACAACATCTAAATGAGCTAAATTTGAAGGAGGACGGCGGAATGTTGTCATTCTTAATTGGATTAAAACAGAAATAGGACTCCGCCGGAAACAACCAAGCATGATTATGAAGCTACTGGGATAAGCTACATCAGTGAGTTGTGAGATTCTAAAAATTATGTAGAGGTTAATGGATGGCGAGGTAGCTAAGAAGGATAAAATACTAATTGACACCACAGTTGATGAACTTTGCTTTAACTTTTTTGACATTTTCTAAAATGCAACAAAAAATCCCATTTGCTTGATTGGGCGATGCCCAATTGTTTATTATACTAATCAAGGAATTGTCAATAGTGAGCTTCTCAAATAGTTTGTGCAACATATGAATGATACAATTGAGAAAATGTTAATAATAGATTTAGATATGAAGTCGTTATTCAAAAAGAAGAACATTTTGCTTCCCCGTACATCTCTTCAAGCGGGTATCATGCTCGCCAAAATTTGAAGTTCCTGACTTTGGTGGTTTGCCCGATACATCGATTTTTAATGTTTCTATTAACTGCTTTTTTATTTTAATGTGATCTCTTTAGCCATTAATGGGGGATTTGTGATTAACTGATATTATGTCGAAGTTACCATTGCATACTTGGCCTAATGTTTTTTAGAAGTTTACATAATACCCGAGAAAATATCTTTCATTGTAGGATCCGGGGAACATGTAAGAGGAAGGACCGTGATGTGTATGTTTTCCCGCTGCCCAAACCAAGCGTTTAAGGAACACACAAAGATGAACTATGAGAGACCATGGAAAACAACATATGCCAGTGTGTTAGCTTTTATTAAAAGCCTTGAAGTTGCTATGAACATATATCTTCTTCTTCTTGATACTTTCATTTGCCAAGACTCTTCTTCTTAATTTTTTTCCCCAAGGTTTTGTGTTGCAGATGAAAGGTGTTGGGCCAAGTAAATTATATGTAGCTATTTTTCTATCAGTAATTTACTTCATCGGATTGATTTACATAACTATCATTTATAACTTGGCAACGGTATTTTAGGTACCTGGAAAATGATTAGTCTTTGTAAAATGAATATCTTTTTGTTGAAAATTATTGACTGAATGGCAAGCGCATCGCGCGTGCAATTGTTATACTAGTGCACATAAAGGCCAGTATCCCATAATTTTTTAGTTAGTTAGTTACTCAATTTTCTCCATCACCTCAACCAATGACATAACATCATAATTAAAAGTTGAATTCGGTCGACATGAATCAATTTTAGTTTTCCCCTCCCTCTTCTATTCCTACAAATAGTGTTCGATAAAGAACATGAAATTACGTACATTTATTATTTACCTAGGTACGATGAAATACTTGTTTAAAGTAACTTTGATACACGGAAAATGTGTGAATGTGATCATCCATGGAAACATTGGAAAGAGCCAGACAGGCGCATCCAAGATCACGAGAAACATGACTCCGAAATTCAAATTCTTGCAAGAGATGCTCCCTAAACCTGGTAGTCTCCATTGTAGTTATGCGCAGTTTCCTTGGTTGTTTGGGTATTTTATTAGATGCATCAATGGTATACCGGGTTAGTCCTTTTAAATTGAAACAATCTGTAGTTAGATTAATGCTGAAATGAACCTTTAGAAAACCATATCCAATTTTAGAAACAATTCTACGGCTCCCATTTACCATTATGTGTGTTGACGAAATAAATTCTTAACTAACGTGCAACAAAATTCAGATCGACTACGGCAATGCATGTGCAATAAGCTTACTACTTCCCTTCCAAAATGCCAATTTTAATAACAAAAATAAATAAATAAATTAATTAATTAATTAAACTACAATATCCTCCAACCCAAAATCAAATTTGTATCCGTATATTCAAAGCACAAAATAGGCTCGGCTTGCCTTAGTTAACCATGTCTTGCACTCCAACAAAAGAGTGTAAGATGATTGCTTGATGGGTACATGCGTGCATATTGCAAACTTTGTTTCGTAACAAACTTGCGGTGACAAAATAAACACTAGCTTTATGCTTTTTTGCATGCCCGTAGGCTCTCACTTCGTATATCAAACTTTGAATCTAATTAGAGAATCTGAGTCATTTCTATAAAGAACTTCAAACTTATTTTTGTTCTTTGGTTTTCCAATATCGCCACCATCTCTCAAATGATACATAATTAGATAACAAAATTTCGGGCACATGGAGCAAATAAAACTTCATAATTAACAGTAAATAGTTGAATTTTATACTTTGTCTTTCTACACCTCTTTAAATACCAGCTCTCAAATTTGTCCTCAATCTTAATCAAAAGAAAATATATTCAAATTGGATCAGGGTTGATTTACTACACTGATCCATTGATGGACGGTGCCAATCACCAAATCTTCCTGAACCAGCACTCTGGGAGCAGCAAGGATCTACATTTCCCATTGTTTACTCCATGAGAAGTTGGAGACATATGACTAATTGTTGCAAAGCCTACTACCAATATATATCAAATTACATGTCCAGAAAATAAAATCGATCCCGTATTAATTTTATTTATTTTTAAATGGAACGAGTTTGTTAAAGAAGAAAAAAGTTACATAAAAACCTAGGGAGCACTACATGTGCAAGACTAAACCACTCAATGCTGCAACCCTAATGAACCAATTTACCATATCAAGTAGTATTTCATCAAAAAAATAAATAAATAAAAAGCAAGTAGTCCCATCTGAAGACTACTCTCCTACCACCATATTTCTTTTAGTTCTTTAGTTATTCAGTGTTCTCCACCACCTCAAATGATTATTAGATAACCATAGATCGTGTATATTAACCAAGAAAAAAAGTTCTGAAATTAGTTACTTCAGCTATAATTTCCTCTTTTCGCCTATATAAATAGTATGTTACCCAAACAATGGCTTATTGGCTTTGGGGAGGATGCGAAAACATGAAATCAATTATACTTTTCTTTCTTCACCTCTTTAAATAGAATTTTCACTTCAAAACAATGATTTCGGGGGAGCATATCAAAAGCATGACACTGTTTAACTTGGTTCCAAAAAAATTGACTAGCAATCTGAGGATTGGAATTTGGGAACGACTAGCAAAAATTGAAATAAAGCATGAGCTGCTTCATTTATATTTTCTTCTGTCGACTTGAAAATGAATGTCTTTAATCAAATTGGACCGGCTTCTCTGATGAATGGATGATATTGTTGATCTGGTTGCCCATGACATTTCTACTAATTATGAAGCCCATTGGTAAATATTTCTACTGATATATTGGTAAGAACCATGTTTTAGGGCATACCAAAAAATTTCAGGGCATACCATATAAAGACAAAAACGGGTTATTAAGTAGTAATCTTAAAATCCCCTTATCCATAATATATTTTGCTTAATACCGAAACTGCTCTTATTTTTTCACAGGGAATGGAGTTCGTTCCTTTGTCCCCGGTCAGGCCATTGACAAAGCTGTCTCGCGCAAACGTAAGAAGTATCTGGAAAAGTGTACTGCTCAGGGGTTCGGTTTTGGCACCTTAGCCTTCACCACTCTTGGAGGGCTTGGTGATGAGACCATCGACTTTCTTAAGAGGTTACGTAATTTTCGGCTAGTCATGATGCCAATGCTAGAGTTGGAAATTTTCTTTCCATAGAATGGTGGGCCCTTCAAAGAGGATTGGCACACAACTTGTTTCCGTGTGCCAACTAATTTCTGTTAGAGCCGACTCGATTTGTAATGAAAATATAATAATATTGTTTAATAGGGAAAAAAATGATATTCAATTTTTTTTAAATATAACAAAATATATATATATATATATATATATTTAAAAATTAAAAATTAATTATTTTTTTTAATTCACAACACAATAGGTTCGCTTGGTATAGGGAAAAGAGAAGGGAGAAAAAAAAGTTCAATTTTTTTCTTATTTCTTAAAAATGAAAAATAGAAAGAAAAAATAAGAGAAAAAATAATCATAAAAAAAATTAAAAAAAATGTAAAAGAAAATATCAAAAAAAAAAAGTATAAATTTAAAATTTAAAATTTAAAAATCAAAAAAAGTTAAATAATAAAATTAAAAAAAAATAAGTAAATTATAAATTAATTGAGGGTAACTAAGTAATTCACCTCCTTGAATACCCCTTATCACCCACCCTTGTTAGGGAAGTCATTTTGTATGAATGATTAATTGGGGGATAGAAAAACTAATTGGGGGATATGTGCCGGCATAGTTTTCAATGAAAACCGGCATGGTCGATGGACTACCGGCATTGAAAAAAACCATGCCGACAGCTACAATAAAATATCCCGCAATTAGTTTTTCTATCCCCCGGTTAATCATTCTTTTGTATGCCCTCAAATTTTCATGTATTCCCTAAAACATGGTTCATTGGTAAAGTCTTTGAGATGATAATAACACTAACAAAAAGGTGTGAGTTCGAAATTCGTTTTTATTATCTGAGTAGTTAAACAAAAACAGACTAGCACTATGTTTGTTTACTCCTGATTCATTTGAGTCGTCTGGATCTGACTGAAATCACCCTACTCATTCGAATCTGACTCGACATATTTATTTTGAGTCAAATATGTGAGTCATTAAGTCAGGGGTATTTTGTTGTCTGACTCAAAAGAGACCGAGTCAGGAATAGTTCTGATTTGACTCAAAATAAAAAACTAACAGTTTGACTGCGGGCTCTGTGCTAGTAAGAGGTTGACTCAAGACCATCCACAGACAAATAAGGTCTAGGTTTACTCATCTAACAAGTTCAATAAAGGTGGGTGTGGCCGCGTGGGTCTTACCAGAGCCAGGGTCAATGAAGAAAAATATCTATAGTACAGATTTACTCACTCCCTTTAGGCCTATTCCTATGCACATGCCAAAAAAATGGTGTTTGGCATGCCAGGTGGCATGGCAAACCATTTGCTCCACTATGGGAAAACCAATAAGGCGTACTTTTCATGAGCGATATTCACAATATCGCTGACGATAATGACTTTATCGCGGAGATAATAATTATATCGCAAAGGTTATTAACTCTAGCGCCAACGGCTAGTTCTTCATCGCTAATAAATATGTAACTTTCAAACTCAAAACTTACCCCAAATTTTTTACACAAAAAATTTCTCTTCTTCTCAATTTATTCTCTATTTCTCAATCTAATTTATTTCTTCTATTTTCTCCAAATGGCACAATTAACCCAACTTTATTAGGCAACGCAACTTGATTTTTCTGAGCAAAGAGCCAAGGTGCTGCGGAGAAGATATGTGATAGATTTAAAGAAATAAGTAAGAAGTAAAGAAGTCTCCAAGTTTTGGATATCAACCAAGTCAAAACCGCAACTAAGAGAAGGCAAAGAAAGGTTATTGGCAAGGACAATCAAGGCAAAACAAATTTGAAGCCAAAGAAGAAGATAAACAAAGGAGACTCCGTTCATTAGCGCATTGATTGGAAATTTGGTGAAATGAAGAAGATTAACAAGATGAAGAACATTGTCCCCAATTTTTATTTTTAAAGTCTAGTTTTTATGTCTTGTAAAAATTACTATTAAGAAATTTGAATTTGAAGTTTGAATTTTGAATTTGAAGTTTGAATTTTGAATTTGAAAATTTGAGTATTGTTGAAAATTAAGCTTAATTATATTCGTAATCCAATCTTGAACTTTAATTAGAGTTAAAATATTAAAACTTTTAGGACATGATTAAGAAATTTTACAAATAACTTTTACCACATATAAATTGACAATATCTCAGGCAAGCAACTTAAAATCTCGAAACAACTTCCATATTCGAAGTCATGTTCGTAGTTGCGACGATATTCCGTACGACACCTTTGTTTAAGTTCCAAATAGGTTTCACCACTCCTTAGATTTGGACCTTCTTGTTGAAGTAAAACAAGATACTTAGTAACATCACGACTGATTATAGTGAAGCGATTACTCAACCCTTTAACATCACGTTGGTTGGGGTTCATTGTTTGTTCTTTAAATCTCCTCAAAACCCTATCCCAAAAAATAACTTGACGAGATTCTTCTGTGAATAAATTCTCAATACAATGAACATAAAAATATGCAAATACATTCATCTTCCGCAATTGTAAATTTTGGTACTCTTTGATTTTCCGCAGCATGTTGGTTTGCTATGAAATCAGTCATGCTCTATGAGGAATTAGAAGATCAGAAAAGAATTGGAGATTGAGAAATTCTAGAGAGATTTAGAAATTCTGGTGTGATTTAAAATGTGATTGAAATCGTGTATTTATAGGGGGATGGTAGTCGTTGGATGAAGAGTCGATAAACGACTATCATAGGCGGCTACGCCTTTGATCGTCGCTTCGGTTTAATGACCATTGAGAGATTAATTGACATCGAAATACCGAGACTCTATCGCCGATGGAATCATTATATATCTTATACGCCAGAAAAACATATCGACATAACTAGCCGATACCCATAGTGGGTACATATATGCCAAATATCATGTTTTGGCAAGTGCATAGAAATAAGCCTTAATGTACTGTGTCTGTGTGGTACGTTTTACTGTGCCGTTAACAAGGTTCTCGAAAACAAGAAAAAAGTTCATCACCACTAAACCTAATTCTAGATTTTACGGCCTCACTTATCGAATCTCATGGATTCACTTTCTGAAAGTAATCAATTCGTGATTCTCGAATTGAGAAATTCGTACCTGATAGAATCAGAAATCAATCAGAAAGAAATTTCTATCTCAACAGCAGAGATTTCTACTTGGAATCTTCACTCAGTTCTTAGTTCTGAAATCGTTAGAATTCAATCAGAACGCAATCGGTAAGTTTTACTCTCAGATATTTAGTTTATTAATGCATTGGAAATTTGGAGTTTAATTGATGAAATGAATGATTTGTGTTTTAATTTCGATTTTTTCAGGCTTATTCAAGAGTCTTCATATTTCCGTGGTTTACTTACTGGAAATTTTAGGTTATCTCTTAAACCTTGTTTGAAACTGCATGATTTATAGAGATATGATTCATTGGTTGAATAAGATGATTTAGTCTATGTATTCCTGTTGCTGATGCAGTGAGTCGAGTCAAGACCGTGTTTCATAATAGAGTGGAATGTGGAGACATTTATTGATGTTTTGAAACATATCTATGGGTGTTCTTTGGATATTACTGTGGATAATTTCATCTTACTACTTGAGGTAAGTGTGTTGTCTTTCTCCATTGTTACTTGTTATAACTGTTTATGACATTGATTATTGATCTGTAATTGACTTATTACTTGTTAGAATTGATAATTGAAAGAAAGTTAAAACCGTTTTGAAAGTTCGAGCACATTGAATCTATTGCTATGTGAGAATTTGTACTTTACGGCATGTTCTAGATTTACTAGGATACTTGTAATATATAGTGTATTATGTATTTACTGGGACTCCATGTTATATAACTACTGATGTATGCTTATTTCATGTATCTTCGGTGCGTTTTAGGATCATTGTGATGCTACATTGCACAGGAATTTTAACTATCAGTAATATCATTGTTTTTAGAATTTGTGATCATACTCGAAAAGTAAGAAAAGGCTGTACTATGAACCTGATATGCTATCATCTTGCTGAATTATCAGGCTGCAATTTTTTTTGGTGTGGACGCTCTTTTATTGGAGTGCAAGACATGGTTAACTAAGGCAACAACTACAAAATGGCTTCCATCAACGCAAATGGATTTGAGATTTGTTATTAAAAGTTGGAATTTCGGCTTTGATCATGGTAAAGCCTATTTCATCTTTTGAATATAGATTACTTAATTTGATTTTGGGTGGGAAAACCTTTCTTTTGAAACTGAAACTTGCGATTTATGGCAGCGATTGACTTTATTCCAGAAGTATGCGCTGGATATCTTGCACGAAATTTTGTAGGTATATCCTGCTGAAATTAGTTGTTTTTATGAACATTTTCTAACAGAAAGGCTACTATATTTAATTGTTTGAACAACATGTGGTGTTTTTTCTTCCTTTGATTAGATATGCAAATTTCTTGTTTGTTTTCTTTATCAAAATATAAGGAGCACATCTATCCTTTTTCAGTTGTCTATTCGATATAGAAGTATCAGAAAACTGCTTTGATAGTGCATTATCTTGCATGCTTCTTTGGGATGAGTTTTATATCACTATATATGTTCTTAAAAAATTTGCAGAACATTCACTGAGCAAATTAGTTTGCTGGTTCTTAGCGCTGACATGTGGAAATTTGTTTTGCAGATGTGGATTATATCCTCTAGCTCTTTCGTTAATATTCCCTATAAGTTGTTATATCATTGCGTTGAACACCCTCATTTAACTGTAGATAGGTCAGTGTTCATTTATGTTTTCAGTAGCTTCATTCATTAGTTTCAATGTTCGGTTTGATTAGATGCTCATTTTGTATTGTAATCTATACAGTGAAAAGTGTCTGGCTCAAGCAATATTAGTTTGGATTGAGAGTAACAAAGTACAGTGGCAATGTTCTGATAGCAACGCTGAATATGACTGCCTTGAAATTCTACAAAGGTATAGCAGAACAAACTGGTTCTATCACATTCAATGTACATATTGTTGCGCATTTTAAGGTTAACAAGGCAAGAAAATGCAAAATAGAAATGTATTATACTAGTATTATTTAAAGACTCATAGCTTTATACAATTATATCAATGGGCTGTGTAGTGGTTGTTACTTATTAGTTCATAACAAAGGTTTTCTTGTGATTTGATCAGGTCCGCGTGACCCTTTTTGCCTCTTGATTTTGCTGCAGGTAAACTCGTTTTCTTGCAGTTCCGTTAACCTTTAATTTGCATGTATGGTGTTGCCCAATTCTTATATGCTATTACTATTCTTTTATTACTATTTTAGTGATGGATGCTATTACTGTTTTTTAAATTTGAGTTTTTAGGGAAGAGAAGGAATTCTTACTTTTCAAAGCTTGCTGAAGAAAGCATTCGTGCAATCCTTAGTATGATAAAAGATCCATCCACGAGGCAAGCGTTTAAAGATGCCAGACTCTGTAACATCAGATTACGCCTTACTAAATATACTGAGGTTTCCTCCTTTTCCTTCTGTTTTCCTACTTTTGTTTGTATATAAGTGCCTTCAAGTGACTATTGTCTATTTTTACTACTCATTTCTTACATTCACACTATCGTTCAGTTTCACAGATCTTTGTTGTTTTCTTTCTTCCGTACATTCTGATATGTTTAACTAAATACTTGTCTTTTCTATCCAGAGAATAGTCCTTTCAGGATGTCCCCAGATAACGTTGGCTTCTCTGCTCCTTTCTGTGCTTCCTTCTTTGTGGAACATGGACCCCTTAATTAGAAAGAAATATGAAGACTCTATTACTGATCTTGACAACCTTCAACGTTATCCTTCCCGAATCTCGAATTTTCCAATATTACCTTTTGAAGCAGTACAGGAGGTTGACATATCCAAATGTCCAGGGCTACGTGTTGAAGCTGTCATCCAATGCTTTTCCAAGTCATTCCCATCATTGAGACGGTTGAATGCGTCTCATTGTTTCCAATTTGGGGTGTCTACCTTGTTTGACTTGGTAGAAAAATGCCCTTTAGTTGAAGAAGTTGACCTTACTGCTGATATCAGTCCTGCCTTACCAACACTTGAATCAACGACTTCATCTGCAACAGAAATGTACCATGATTCCTATGTAGCTTCATATTTTCAAGAAAGGAGGATTACTATTGTCAAAGCTGACACTGGAGGGCCGTAGCAATATTATCGGTAAGAGTTCATATGTTTAATACTATTTGGGTGTTCACTGATTACAATATGTTAACCTCTCTTGTGCCACTCAGCATATACCTTATCCAATCAAATTTTATTGTTCACTGATAGCGTAAGATATATTATAGAAATATGTGAAGAAGTACACGTTTCTTATGGTTTTTATCAGTCAACGAGGATAAGCTTCTTAAAGATATCATGTGCCTGATGGTTTTTGATCTTTCAATGCGGATAAGCCTCTTAAAGATATTAGCGATGAAATTCCATATCTTGTTTATCCCCAAGTATTGTGCATATTTTGCTTCTTATCGTTTCTTTAATAATCCTCCGTTTGAATTTGTTTGGGTTGCAGATCTAGGTCTCCAAAGTATCTCGGCATTTGCTCTCTCCTTATCTTCCCTGAACCTTAAAGGGTGCAATTCAGTAACAGATTTAGGAATTTCAAGACTCATCTCTCAGTGTGAAAACTTAAAGTCTCTTAATGTTGCCGATACTTATTTTGGGAGAAGATCAATTTCAGTGCTCATCTCCGATATCCCTCGCTTAAAAGACTTTTCTGATGCATATGATGAACAGAAGCATTCAATTTCATTGGCCTTCAGGCTTCAAGAGCTGAATATTGAAGGTTGCATGAGTAAGTGAATTTGACCATTTGTGCATCTTAGTTAACAACTCTTCATAAAAAAAATTAGAAAACTTTTCAGTATCTGGAATTTCAAACATTAGACAATCTTCAAAATTTCAACCATTCATGATATTAGCTGTCTACAACTTTCTTTACTCTTGGTACCATATTTTACCAGTAATATTGTCAATATAGCTTTTGGGCTGTTATTTCTATTTTATTCCTGGTTTCACGAGGGATAAACACAAGGAAATGAAGTTGGATAATCCATGAAAAACTTTTGTCGAACCAAGATGTTCTTATAACAATTTTGAATGCTTATATTTCCCCACATTTAACATATTATGTCATCTGCAGGTGTGGATGCAACATCTCTAATGCAGCTTATGAGTTCCACATACTTGCTGAAGAGCATGAATCTAAGGAAGACCTCCCTTAATGATGATGCTCTTAATAATTTCCTGGGATCTTCCTTGAAGAGTCTTGACGTTTCCGATACGATGGTATGGTATCGCGCTCATTAACGATTGGTACTACCATTATGTTTTTTAATTATATGTATAAAATTCTCAAAATGAAAGATATGTAGAATCATAAAGACAATCTTATCCAAGGGAAATTGTCCAATCACCAGTGAAAATATAGATAGGCGAGTTACATGTGAGTAAAATAACAAATGCTTTTACGCCTTGAAAATGCAGGTATGTGGAGTCTCTTTAGCTCAGATAGTTCGAAGAAATCCTGATTTGAAAGTTCTAAAAGCAAGAGGTTGTAGGAACTTGTGCGACCAAGAAGGAGGTGATCAACTTCATATAGAGTTGAAAAGAAATTGCTCATTGGAAGAAGTTGTACTCGGGTGGGGATTTCCGTTTAACTCCATGGAAACTCTTGGAGCTGCTATCAAGTCGCTTAAGGCCATAACAATTGGTCTCGGTGCATCTTTAGGCGAATATGGGCTCAAGCTACTACCTAAGCTTTGTCCATTGCTTGAATCAATCGTTCTTAACTTTCAGGTATTTGAAGCAGGAGATCAAAGAATCATTGACCCTCTGGAAAATCTTACTAGCTAAATTTTTGTTAATAACAGGTAATATCCGACGATGTTGTGATTAATCTTTTGAATCCGTAAGATGTCTTCAAGTCATGGGATCAGAAGCTACTGCCTTGGAGACTTGTCTCCAGCTATCTTCCACTGCAGTGTGCCAAACTTAAAGGTATTGAATTTAGA
The DNA here is from genome assembly GCA_023531295.1 of Papaver armeniacum. NCBI lineage: Eukaryota > Viridiplantae > Streptophyta > Magnoliopsida > Ranunculales > Papaveraceae > Papaver > Papaver armeniacum. The sequence continues at coordinate 44,264 of JAJJWW010001090.1, read as the reverse complement.
AAGGGTAGCACCATGGATGACAAATGAGGATTTGGTAAATTTGACTAAGAATTGTAAAAATTTGGTTGAACTATCATTATCTGGATGTGCACTTCTTGATTCAGGTCAGCAATCTTATGAGTAACTTCTAAAATCTTTCATGTGTTTTTAGAAATTGTACTCTGTGTCGGTTACTTTCAGTTATTAGAGAATGAGTGGCATGAATGTTCATTGTCTTATCTATGTGTCTTCTTTTCAGATTCTCAACATATCATTTCATGTGGATGGCTGGGTCTAATTTCCATTCATTTAGAGGTTTGTACTTGCAGCGTGCTTTTTTCATCTCTACAGCTTGCAACCAAGTTTCAATTGTGGATAAATGATTTGAAAAATCATGTTTAATAATTTATGTATGAAGCAACATTTATTCGCAAGCCAGTTGACAGATGTAATTGAACTGGAGGTTTTCTTCTGCTACTGGTTGTGTAACCACTGTGGTAATGTTTCATTTTGCATAGGAATGCGGAGGCATAACATCAAATGGAGTGTCTTCCTTTTATGACTGCAAAGCTCTTGAAGATCTCTTGCTGCGGCATAATGTGAGTATATTCACTGCTTTCATCGGAATTTTGGAAATTCCTAAACAAATTTTGACGGGATATCATGATGCTGTTTAAAAAACTCTGTGAAAGTTTTGAATTTCCTTTTTATACTATTAATATCATGCTACTTTGTAACCATATACAGGGTTGTGGAATTCAAAGTAATTTTATTTATGAAGCTTCTTCAAAGGTAAGCTTGTTCCATACAGCACCAAACCTTTTTAAAATTACCACGCAATCAGACGCTGGATATAGCTGATTATTTACCTTGTTTCTGCAGTTGCCTATGCTTCGTAAAGTTGCTTTAGATTTGTGTGATGCCAATGAAGGATATTTTGATACCCCAAGTGTGAGTAACATTGCTCTTCCATCTTTAAAGTTTTTTGTAGTAACTATTAGGGCACTGGGTAATCAGTAACGAGCTTGAGCTAAGCTAAGAGTAGGTTGGATTTCGATAACATTTGCTTTATTACTCTTTCGTTCTATTTTCAAATGTGCACTTTTCTTGGTATGTTAAGTCCCGAACTCGTTAAGGTGATGCACAGTGTCTCCACCTATGGTTTAAGTCGGAATTTAAAACATAGTCAAAATAATATTGATTAATACTGAATCTTTTGTTGCTGCAGTATTCGGAAAGATCATTCTTGAGTATCATCAAAATAGCAAGATGTAAGCCACGGAGATGTTCATTTGACCTCCTACACTCAATCTCTGGTAGAAAGTCAGTGCACAAGGAGAGCATAGTTGTGGAGTTCAGTGCTAATGGTCTCAGGACAACAACTGTGAAAGAAAGAGTATAGCGAGTTCACAAATGTATTGTAAATATCTGCAACATTAGCTTCTACATAGTGGAACTTCTCTTCCACTGTCCATATCGAGAGTTGAGATGAATATAAGGAATCTCTTTTCTGATATTCCTCCTTGTAGATCTAGTTAACTAATGTCTGATGGTACAATTTTGCTGTGGGAGTGCTGAACTCCCGTTCCCCCGAAGTCGGTATAACTTTGCTGTAAGTAACGGTCTCATGACTCTCATTAGAATTTGCCTCATCTCTTATTTTGCTAATTCTGATCCGCATCATTGGCAAGACGTTTTGCTGATGTTCGGATGATCCTTAATTGCCTATTAGGTTTGTTTTTTTGCCGACTCACATCTGAATCCGACTCAGTCCCTGACTCGGAAGGAGTCAGATGTTAGACCGAGTCAGGGAACCAAATGATCTTGACTGGGCAGAGCTAGAAATTGAATATGGGAGGGGCTTCGGAAAAAAATACTCCGTATTATATATGCTTAGGCTTGGTCTAAAATGGGCCAAACTTCAAACCAATTTTAACTAGAACCATTTTTTGGGGACCATGGTTTTTTTTAGGGGACCATGGTCTTATTAGGCCACCTTCCCTATAGTTATAAGGGGTGTCCTAAAATGTGGAAATGACTAACCTACCCTTAACCTAATTTAATTTAAAACTAACCTAATAACCACCACCTCCTCCCACCACCGCCGCCAACCACCACCACCTCCGACTACCACCACCACCACCACCTCTATATATATAACTTAATTTAAATCATTAACATATTTACTCTATTACCTAATTAAAATTATAACTAATCTATAACTTCTTCTTCCTCTATTCTATAATTTTTCTTCTTCTCTTCTTCATCAATTTATGATCATCTAACCCTGATCATATACAAATCTAATCAAAATCATCAAATTTTTAGCCTGGTCGATTCAATGAATTTTCATCGTCGATTAATCAATCTTTTATAAACAAACCTATCCATAAGTATTTTCCCACAAACCCATTACTTCTAATTCGTTTTTGATTGAAATTTTCAAAGCAAAGATTCATCAAAATATGGTTTAAATGGAAGTTACAGTGGCATGTTCGGTTAGGAATAGCTTAAAAAAAAACTAGTTTGCTAACCGAACATTCTGAAACCAAGAACACGAAGAACACTTCGGTTATCACGAATTAATATTTTCTTAACCGAGCTCAAAGTTCGGTTGGTTCGCAAAGAAGGCTAAAACTATTTTCTAACCGAACTTTACCAATATTACCCAAAAAAAAAAATAAAAAAAAATCAAATGTAACCGATCTGTGCTATTTTACCCACTATGTTGATTTTTGATTTAACCGAACTTTACCCACTATGTTTGGTTGGTTCGCAAAGAAGGCTAAAACTATTTTCTAACCGAACTTTACCAATATTACCAAAAAAAAAAAAAAATCCAATGTAACCGAACTATGCTATTTTACCCACTATTTTGAGTTTCAATTTAACCGAACTTGTCCCACTATGTTCGGTTTGTTCGCAAAAAACCTTGACAAACCGAACTCTTAACTAATTGTGTGTAGTTCGGTTAGATATAGGTTGGTATGAAGTTTGCGAAACAACCGAACTTTGTACACTAATGTGCAATATGAATTTACATAAGTTCGGTTAGCTATTGGTTGCAAACCAACCGAACTTATAGACCCTAAAGTTCTCGTTACATTTCGGCCAAACCGAACATAACACCGTAATCCTATTTACAAAGTTCTAACATGTCCGTTAACCGAACTTCAAAAAACCTCCATTATTTGAGAGTTCGGTAACCTGCGGGTTTAGAAAAAGTAACCGAACTACACTTTCAGATGAGTTCGGTTACCTGTTCTTCACACAAGGTAACCGAACAAGCCCAAATATATTCAACAAATTCACATTTTTTTTGAAATTTTGGATCAATTCAACCAACATTATCTAAGTTTGAAGCATACCTAGGAACCCAAATACTCTTCCTCCGGTTGTGGTTGGTAAAATCCATGTTTTACTTCTTCATCTTCTCTAACTTTACTCTCTCAATAATTCTACTTCTTTTTAAAAAGAACTCATCTGATTTTTTAATCTCACTAATTATCTTTAACTTAATCATTTCACTAATCATTACACTAACTAATTATTACCCAAAATTAATCGGGAGGGTAATTTAGGTATTAATAGAAATATCTAGATAAGGGGTGACCTAGATTTACTTCTAAATGTCTTACTAAAAATAGGACCATGGTCCCCAAAAAAACCATGGTCCCTAAAAAACGGTTCTTTAACTAAAATTGTTCGCTTGGATATGGATTTAGTTCCGCCCCATATTTTTGAGTTAGTCGAGTCGCATGACTCCATCTGGACCATCTCATCCAGAATCAGATCGATGAGCCAAGGTGATTTTGGTGTTTTTAGTTCTACCAACCCTTTGATTGGTTCTTCCTAATGCAGAATTTGGAGCAGAATGCGAATGGAATTTTTAATTGAAGCATCGTCGTGAAGTCTTATTAAAAAGCCACTGAATAATAAGTTTGTAAGAAGCCGTGGTAGCTCCGTCTTTTCAACCTCCCCATCCTGAGCGAAAGCGTTACGTACGTCTGGTGGAGATTCAATTAGGTGCAATTGCGTAAAACCTTTCAAGGGTTTCTAGGTCGTATGAGTATGACCCCTCGTGCTTGAGATTCTGCTTGACTGACATGTCTATATCCATCTGCCTAATACCAAGTACCTATTATACCAACTGTGATTGTCACGTGATCAACCCATCTAAAAGCTGTTTTTCAACTTTTAAAGAGCACAAAAAAGCTAGAAGGTAATAGGCCATACCATATCACTTATTAAAAGTTTCTTTTTTCAACTTTTAAATAAAAAAGTTAACATTAATTTTACTCTAGGGTGTCTTGTTCACGATGGCTTCTGCCACATACTTTAAGTATGTGGTCCTTCTTAATTTTGTGACACCTAGTATAAAGAAGCAAATAAAGTCCCAAAACAGTTAAATACCTTAAAAATGTAACTATTTTTTTTCTAAACTCCCAACATTTTCTCAAAAAGTGAAATGTTGACTGATTTAGAGGGGGCTGGCTTTTTAGTTGTAATAGGTGTCACAAAATAAGAAGGTCCACATACATCAAGTATGTGGCCCGACCACATCATACCAAGACGTAATTTTACTATACAACTTCATAATAATTTTTAAAGAGTTTTTTTTTTTTCCCGACTTCTGAGATTAACTAGCTTCCGGTAGAAGCACCTCAACTATTAGTATCCCGTCTGGATGATATATCAGAAGTAGTTTTTTGACTCTTAGAAGTCAAAAAGTCAGTCTATATGTCGAATTCCAAAACAACTTCTAAGTTGAAAATTCACTTTTGGTGAAATAAAATATTTCTCGCTATTGATTTCGCTTTTGACTTCGACTTTTAAAGAAGCAAAAGTCGAAACAAATTTATATCCAACAGCGTTATGGATGACTCTTTGCTTCTCAGAAGTACTTCTACTTCCATTTTTTTGGTTGTCAAATGACCAATAAACTAATGCAAGTGTAATACAGAAGATATCTCTTAGACAAATAATGTTTGCTTTGGTGAGGTGGGTTTGATAACTTTGTTGACTTAATGGAATTTTACCTCAATAAGACATTTTTAAGATTACAAGACAAAAGTGTGTGTGCTCTCTTTTTTGTTTTTCTCTTTGGTTTGGGTATTGTTTTGTATTGTCAATTACTTGGATAATCCAACCAAAAAGTGTACTACTCAAAACTAAATAAATAAATTAAGATTATTCTGCTACTTTCCTTTTCAAATTTCAAATAATTATCCTTTTTTAAATATCACTCTTTCCGTGGGCACCAAGAATAAAAAATGATAAAATAATATCCGCTCCCGAAATTTCTGACACAAAACTGTACATTGACTCAATTTCCCATAAAAGACAATACTATCCCTACCTTTTAGACTTCTCTATGTATGCTAAACCAGTCCACGGCCTCCACACCCGGCCACAATCCGTAAATACGAAACTTCAACAAGGGTGTATCCGTCATATACGGACAAAATATATTCTCCCGCCCGAAAATTTCCTTTGGCGCGGGATTTCCTATTTTGGACCCATTAAGACTTTCCTTATCTAATCGCATCCGTCCATTTATATCCAAGGGTGCAAAGTTAAGTCGGTTACGATATATTTTTCTCCTTAAACCCTAGATTTTATCGTGGAGGGAGGCGCATCTAGGTTCTTCTCTTAACTGCTTTCACTCTTTTTAGTGAGAGAAAAACCAAATCACAACCCCTCTTAGATTTCGATTTCGATTTCAATTTCAATTCCTCAGAACAAAAAAAAAAAAAATTTAATTAATTTTTTCTCTTGATTTGATGAAGATCTTCCTGATGGATCTCATGTAGTTCAAATCCTGATTTTTTTTAATTTTTTTTTGAATTTTTTCAACTTTTTTGATCTCAGATTTGATCAATTTTCTTGTTTATTTCTTCAATTAGACTTGAGAATTGAAGAAATCTGAGATTTGGGGGCGATGAGTTTTGGGTTTTTGTGAAGAAGATGAACCGACTTTTTGAAACGATTTTTTGAGTTTAAACGAACCGTTTTTTTCAATCATCCAGTTTTTAGAAAGCGATGAGTAATTAGAATTCGGCTAATTTTTGGGAAGTTCTTTTTTTCTGCCGTATTTAAATTCAATTTAATTTTGAAAGCAAATATGCCTTCAGTAGGAATGATCCGTTCCACTAGAGTATTTGTGCCCAAATCACCTTCATCTTCATCATCATCTGTGAGAAGCAGCAAGAAATTGAAGATAAGAAGAAACAAAGAAATTGATTCTGCTGGTGATTGGTTGAATCAGAGAGTTAATAATAATAACTTTACATCTACTAATAAAGTTGTTGTTCTGAATCATCAGTATGAATCAATTATGATGGAATTCAACAAAGAAACTCAATCAATTGATAAAGAAATTGTTGTAAAGAAGGAACCAGTCTGGATATCTGATACTGAATTTGTTCAGAGTAGGAGGTTTGGGAATGTTTACAGTAGAAAAAGAAGGAAATTGTTGAATGGGGGAATGGAGGTGGTGGTTCAAAGGAATGAAGAAAGGATGTTTGGTAAGCAATTTGTTCGTAAACAATTTAAAGTGAAGGGGAATTTGGGGTTCAAGGAGTTCAATTCATCGTCATTACTGTTTAAAGAAGTGGAAATTGTTGATTTGGAGGAGAATTCATTGCCACCACCAGTTAAAGAATCAGTTGATAAAAGGGTTGTTCTTTCTTTTCTGATTGATTCTGCTACTGCTACTACTTCATTTAGTGGTTCTCAGTTTGTGAATTCGATTCTGAGATACATGTGGAAGAAGAAGTTAAGATTATCACTTGCTGCTTTCATGAATGATCAAACTATCTCAAGAGTTTTCTCTGCTCATGGTGGGATTCATCTTTTACAAGTAAGTATTGTTTGGGATTCTTTATCATCATCATCATCTTCTGTAAGTTCTTTTTCTTTTTTCAGATTCTTATAATTTGGTTTTTTCTTTGGTGTGTGCAGGATTCTTTACCATCATCATCATCTTCATCTTCTGGGATTTGCAGGATTCAACGGAGTCGAAACAATGTACCTATATTTTCTGTTGATTTTTCTGCAATTCCTATTTGGTTTATTAAATTACATTTAGCTATGTCTTTAGACTGTCAAAGATTACCCCATTGTGTACAAATGTTTCTGAATGGTAATGTGGGTTCTGGAAAGTCTTTGAAGAAGAAGAGGAAGGTGGTTGAAATTACTGGTGGGAATGTGTTAAGTTTGAGTTCCCCTGTGAATAAGCGGATTTGTTCGAGGAAATTTATTGTTAACCCACTGTCGACGGTTTTCTATTCGGATATTTTGAATTCGGATGAGCCTTTCTTTGCTTCCAGTGAGGATTGGGTTTCTACCGCAGTCACGAATTGTCAACCTAGGCAGAATCAGAGGAAGTCTCCATTGATATGTCAGCTGAATACGGAGGCGGATTTGTTTATACCTGGTAATGATTGGATTCCTCCAGTCCATGAACCTAAACACAAGAAGAAGAAGTTATCTAAGGATCCTACTTATGACCCTAATACGGAGGCGGGTTTGTTTATAACTGGTAATGATTGGACTCCTCGAGTCCATGAACCTAAACATAAGAAGAAGAAGTTATCTAAGGATCCTACTTATAACCCTTATAGTGAATTAGAAGGTGCCGCACTGGATTCAGAGAACGAGATTGATATGCCATCATGCTCTGCAAGCGTATTGGTTCTTGAGTCGGATAGATGCTACAGGAAAGAAGGGGCTACAGTGATGTTAGAGTACTCATCTTCGAAGGAGTGGGTACTCGTGATCAAGGAAAAGACTTGGTCTTGTATAGTTATAAACCAACAGACTTGCCTTGGAGCTCTATGAGTAAGACTAATCGGTTTACTCTGGCGATGATATGGACTGGTTCAAATGGTTGGAATTTAGAGTTTCCTGACAGAGAAGACTGGTATATTTTTAAGAAGCTCCATCTGGAGTGTATTCGAGGAACTCGAAGGCAACCCCTGTACCTACTGTTCGAGAAGTACCAGCTTTGGCGCAGCCAATCCCTGTACCTATTTTTCGGGCAGTACCAGATTATGGGAACTGTGATTATGAGCCATTTGTACAACCTGGTGTTTACATAACCAGGGAAGACGATAGGTTTACAAGGTACGATGCTGATTCAGGTGATGAAGAATGGTTGGGTAAAGTAAATAATGATCGTTACAGAGAAAATAGTGTATCTTTGGAGAAGTTTGAGGAACTGATTGAGGCATTTGAGAAAGCTGTCTTTATAGCCTTAATAACAGAATCGATGAGAGCAGGGCTGTCGGTCTTTGCTCAGATACAGGGCAGAAGCTAGTGGTGGATGTGTATAGATATTGGCTGAAAAGACGGAAGCAAAACGAGCTTCTCCGCTAATAGTTTTCCAGGTAATTGGCTTATTCTTGTATTTCAGACTGTTTAATACTGCATTCTCTGTCTCAAAGTATTTACTAATACTGCATTCTCTGCCTCAAAGTATTTACTGCTGTTAATCCTTGATCCAGCTATATCGTTGATCAGTTCAACTTTGTCTCCTGCTAATTGCCTAAAAACCTCATTATTGTTCAAATTAAATATCTGCTAGAGTTGAACAATCTGAGGGATGAATCAATTTGTCAGAGTGCTTTGGTTCATTACTGACCACAGCAACCCCTTTAGCCTTGTGCAAGGACATGTAACTGGTCATATCTAGATATCAACCTCTAGATATCAACAAATGGGCTCTATAGGTTGTTTAACTAGTCAGAATTTTTGGTTAGGGCACATATGTTTCTATTTGCTAGATAACTGCCATTGAACATCATCTCATCAGCTGTATTTTGGATATGTTTTCCTGCAGGGTCGACCAACAAAGAAGGTTCAGTCTGCTCTCAATAAGCCCGTATTGCGTAAAAAACGATCAATAAAGAAGAAAAGAGAACATCTTGCCAGAGGCGCACGCAAACTTTACTTCCATGGTTTGTAGTCCCTCATCACACTCTATTACATTGTTTTCATCTGGTGGTAATGGTTTTGCAAAACAACGATAATAGAAAATTCTGAGGAAGGGGTTGATTTCCATCTGGTGGTAATGGTTTTGCAAAACAACGATAATAGAAAATTCTGAGGAAGGGGTTGATGTCAATATCAGGAGCTGTATTCAGTATCTTGAATGCTATAACATAATTAGGAATACCTGATAAAGTTGACAGTTCAATTTAACCGTGATCAGTGAACATTTGATATATGCATTGAAGCATTGCATGATCATAATTTTAGTTCTTTTGTTATACCGAATAAATAGTATTGGTCTGTCAACTCATACTCTTTTGGTGGGTGCAGATTTTGATCCGGAATTTGATCCAGTAAAAGAGAGGGAAGACGAAGCACGTAGAATCACAAAACAGAAGGAAGACGAAGCACGTAGAATCCAAAAACAGAAGGAAGACGAAGCATGTAGAATCCAAAAACAGAAGGAAGACGAAGCACTTAGAATCCAAAAAGAGCAGGAACGTGTGGCTCAAGAAGAGAAAGTGCGAAAAGTTCGTGAAGATGACTTGCGTAAATCTGAAACCGCAGATATCCTCAGAGTTGAACAAGCAACTAAAGCTGCACAGGAAAAATTGGAATTGGCATTGCAGAAACGTCAGCGAGCACAAACTCTAATGGGATATGCTGACTTGGCAGCAGAGTGGGCAACCATGGCAATGAAAATTGCCGAAGCTGCTCGAATATCTGGGTCTTCAGAGACAGCTGCTTCATCTTACCTGGATGATTGATTCTAGGTTTAAGTTGGTATATACTAGAAGTTCTTTTTTATTTGTTCATTGGGGGTTCTATTTTTTTTTTTTTACCAATCTTCATGCTCAAATTCTTGAATCTGTACAGCTTTTATGAGAAGTTCTGTATCTTTTGTATATATGAGGAAGTAGTATATATGCCTGTGTTATTATTCTTTATTTATCAACCTACGATTCTGATTCTGATTCTGTATATTAGCAAAACGGGAATGGAGTCGATGAAGAATGTCCAGAGGAAAACAGGAGGAAACATTCATAGTAAATCCATAATGCTATTCACATTAGTTCAGTTGGCAGATCAGTGGTTTAGGGTGGTTCTTGATTAGATGGCGCACTGTGTTAATTTTCATCTTCCTGAACATTTGCTTGGTGAAAATTATGATTCCTAAAATATGCAGTTCTTTTCTTTTGGAACCCTTTCGGTTACTTCTTATGGGTTTAGATGGCTTCTTCCGACCTGATATGAATTTCTGCATATTCTGGAATTGCTCCTTCATTCCACTGTAATATTCAAGTTATAGGCATTGCAGTCGGCAAGTCTAGCAACGCCTATCTTTAAAATACATCTCAAATTTTTTCTACATATAAAAAGCTAGAGCACTGATACAAAATTACACATTTGCCTCTGCTGGTGCTCGCCTAAGAACTGCTCAATGGTCCTGAAAGATACGAACCTGCCCAATTCTTTGAACTAAATATAGCCTCTTGTCTACGGCATGCACCTGATGCTGCTTCTGCTGCTGAGTGGTCTAGCAGCTGCAATATGAAATCCAACTACTATGTCTGGAGTTCCTTTACAGTTGCAGTATCAATTCAGTCTACTCCAGGCTCCAGCAAAAATTAAGAAGGTCAAACAATCCTCATTTTGGGCTTCCAAAAACAGAAATTTTCAAACTCAAGTTTCATGTAAGGTTTTTTCAGACGGTTTTGTGAATCGGGCGGAATGGGTAACTGTCAGATGCACTGCGAAAGATTGAAATAAAGCTGATCCAATGAATAACAACCGAGTTTCACTCCCAAGAAGAATAGATATTAAACACACAACCTCTGGAGGCTCTTAGAGAACTTGGGATCTCTTCCATGACTTCTTTTTCACTTTTCGTATTTACAAAAACCGTCGAGAGGGTTCATAATGAATAGTCATGTTTTGCAAAGCTTTTGCGTTCCTCAAAATAAGTTTCACCCACCTCATCTCCCTTGAGTTCCCAGCAAATCTTTGAAAGCAAATTGATTTAAGGTGTGGAAACAAACATCCAGTAGTCATACTATCGAGTGCCCAACTGTCATCTTCATTGTCTTCACCCTCATCATTGCTGTCGCACTCCTTAATAGAGTCAGCATCATCGTCTTCATTGTCATTGACACCATCACCCTCAGTGTCGTCACTGTCGTCCTCGCCACTGTCATCGTCCTTGCCATCGTTAACTTCATGTTCGTCATTAATATACTGGCATCGAAATTGAAGCAATAGAAGGATATCAAATGACTAATTACCACAAAACAAGTGAACACATGTAAGCCCAAAACATATATTCTGTTATTTATCCAATGATGATGGTACGAAGATTCTTAAGTTCCGACTTCCGAGTACTTACCTCATCAAATACAAGCGACTCCAGATTAGGTACTGCTTTGAGCAAAGCAATTAGCCCTTGATCAGCAGTTAGATTGTTACATATGCTCAACATTTTGACATTATGAAATGCTAGCAAATTATTAGACAGATCGTACACAGAGCAGAGAGCCTATTCATGACAAGGCAATGACAACAATAAGTCAGTAGGAACTTGGAACCAGATTCAACCATAGAAGTAGAAGGAAACATTGAAATTCGCAAGCAAACAAGAATACCTGTAGAGTTAGATCATTGACGGTTAGACATTTTGCATGTGCAATGGCTCGAAGTAACTGACTTATTTCTGCACCATCTTTTCAGATGTTAGCGAACAACTGCTTCCACCAGTGATAGAAAGCTAGACAATATATATTCTTTTGCAACATTAGCCAAGTAGGTGAGTGTCACAAGATTTGGTGCATGAATTTTGAGAGCACAATCTAGTAAACCATCTTCCGTTACCATATCCCAACCTTGAATTTCCAATATCTTCAGTGTAGGGATCGAAATAGAGAAATTTGTCATACAAAAATGCATAATTCCAGAATCAATTCTTCAAGTACAGGGAATTTGAAAAGAGGCCTCATTCCAGCACTCATCGCTAAACCTAAATTCAGATAGTTTAAGTCGCTTCAGTCTTGGAAAAGATATATTTTCTGGAAAGGTGAAATCATATTGTAATCCTAGCTCCAATGATGTCAGTGATTCACAAGTAAAAATAGAGGGAATATATAAGGATTGTGTTTCGTTGAAGGCCAAGTCTAGACTGAGCTTTCTAACGTTACCCCTTATTACAGTATCGATCCATGAATGAACCCGAGTTTCATTCAAGTATACATACCATCGGAGAAGGAACGTGTCTACATTTGACGAATTATGACGATGCAATGATCCATCCACAAAATCCATGAATTTCTCGGTATCTAACGAAGTGGGGTAGTAATGGCTACTCCGCAGATCAAGGATGGGGACAGTTTTCCAAATGTAGTTCCATCTTTTTGATAATACGCTAGTACGAGCACCATCCTTGATGTGAAGAAAAGAATGGATATGATGAAGAAGGTCTTCTGGTAAACTACTGATCCTATCCTCTGCTGTCTCACTCATATTGCTAGGGTATCTTCAAAGGTCACTAAATTCCTACATAATCATACAATAAAAAGGAAATTAAATTTTTAATAAGTTCATTTAAATCTTCATGCGGTTGAAATCACATCAAATGAAATCCTCTAATTTCTACAAGAATCAAATTGTTTTTGTTTTTATTTAAGCCAAATTTATTTTGAAACATAAACCCTAAATAACTAGAACCATTGAAGCAAAATGGAAATTAATTAATTAAAAACAAAGGTTGAATCCATGCGTTGATAGCAAAATAATACCTTAAATCAGCGAGATTCCGTCGGTAGCAACAACGATGATTTCAGAGAAATGAGTTCGACAGATACGGGGAAGTGAAAAAAGAAGAGAGCCAGATAGAAATTGGGAAGAACTTGGAAGCGTTCCGGCTTTACTCTTAATGGGCACATTCTTGTCAACTCTCTATATTAAGGGATGAGCATTTAGCACGTAATCCGCGTATTTGACCATCAACCGTATTTTAAGCGGATGGATGTCCCAACTATTGGCTAACAGATTGGATGGATAAGACTTTTGAAATCCAATTAATTACGGTTTGGGTTCTAATGCAACCACCAAAATTTATTGGAGATCCAGATCCGATAGATTAAGGATATTTCTATAGTTTTAGTAAATATACGGATAGGGTCTTTGCTTGGGTTGTTGTCCATGACACTTATGTCGGCGTTATTTCTTTATTGTAAATTTAAACTAAAACAAATCCATCGGATATGTAGTATCCAATTCTCCCATCAGTATATCCATCGGATATTGGATTGGATGCGAATGCCAAATTTGAAATCCATAACGAATTGGATTGGACGCGGATGAGTGAAGAATGGCTCATACCTACCATGCTCACTCCTAATCTCCATGTGGTTAAAACGTGTTTAAGATTAGTCCCACGTTGTATATGGGTAACTTAAAATCACGCGGTTAATAAGTTTTGTGAAACCCTAACCTTAAAGGTTGTCGGTTTTTCGAGGTGAGTTAGGTCCATAAACTTTAATACGGTGTAGGTATCAGAGTAATGTAATTTCAATTTATTTGTGACGAATCATTTGGCTGCACGTGTTAGATCAAAGAGACTACACCTCTATCATGTGTCATTGTTCACGTATTAGACCCAAAAAGACTACACGTGACATCACTATCCATGTGTTAGACCCAAAAACTACACGTAATAGGGTGGAATTAAAAGACTACATGTAATAAAAAAAATTAAGATCTCATTATCATTACCGTGATTACTATACATAACCTTTACTAACATTTTCTACTCGCCCATCAAATGTTAATAAGGAAACTCATATCCCATCAAATACTAGTAAAGAAACTTTTCAATTTCATTTAATAATAACATTTCTCATTTTATCAATCTAATAATTGCGTGGTAAGATAAGCATACCGAAAAAGACTAACTATTAACTTAGATGGGTTCTAAGAGAACAGCTGATGCGACCATAACCAAAGAGCAAAGAGCAAAAAAACTCAAAAAATTTGGTTTACTCCGTCTCCGTGACACTACGGTGTATACTAAAATCCATCAAAGTAGTTTCAAACTACGCCCATTTTTTTTTTTTTTTTTTTTTTTTTTGTTATGGGGCGAACTCAAAGTTACGCCCATCACATCGCGCAATCAACTCCTCTCGCTCCATCAAGCGTAGTTTCAAACTACGCCCAAATTTTTTTTTTTTTTTTTTTTTTCATATGGGGCGTAACTTTGAGTTACGCCCATCATCAAAGCGCAATCCAACACCCGCTCCATCAAAGTAACTTTAAATTACGCCCCACTAAAACCAAACTAAAGACCAAATTTGGTTTGGTTTTGGTTTTACTTCTGGTCTTTGATCTTTACTCCTTCTCCACTGCGTCTGGTTTTTTGGACCAAAATTTTAGTTTTGGTCTCCCACTGTGGATGCTCTAATGAATCAATACTTGTAAGTTGTAACATGAGGATGAATCCCGAGATCTAAGAATGATTTGAATTATTATTGTCTGTTGTAATAGATTGATTGATATATTGTTCAGCCAAATCAATTTGATAATTAATATAAGATGTCCAACGGATCTTGAACTTCGCGCCCACAACAAAAACAAATAGGTCGGTTCAAATCCACAATGTTGTCCAGAATGCTCACAATAGCTCGTTGTTCAAGGGACATGGAAGGTAGTCATTTTCTAACGGCAAATCATGGTTCACATGCTAGATTTTGAGTTAACATGGCAATTTTGATTTAGAGATGGAATGAGTGACAAGTTCAATTATGTGGAAATTGAATTATTGTCCCTCCTTTTGATGGACTACGCAAATATCCTTATCACACAATAAATATATCCCTCTCCATCTAAAAGCCCACCAGGGATCCAATAACATGTTTTCATTTCCATATTTATCCTCCCCACATAATAACTCTTTGTTTCCATATGTTCTCTCTTTCCAGACAACATCACCACCGTCTTCATCATCTCTACCACCACCACTTCCACTTCCACCTCCTCCTCCATCACTTTCGTCGTTGCAAATAAACATCAGTGAATCAATGACAAACTAACTTCTCTAATCAAATATAAACATTAGCAGCATCAGAATCATTTTCAATATCAACTGGATTTGGTCGATGATAACATTAGATTTAACAGGTGATTGAAGATGGTGGCGGTGGATATTGGTTTTGAGTGTGTTGTTGTAGATGACCCGAGGAGATTGCAACTTTGGGTGATATATATGAAATTGTTGCCGGGAGTGATCGTGTTTTGTTATTGATTTCTGATGTTGCACAGGTAATTTAGGATGTCGGGAGGTGTTAATTTTTTGTATATCAATTTGGCCAAGTTAATTATGAGTTAATCTGTAATTTCTCTGCTTGAGTCGGATTTTGAAATTCCACATTTCAGTAACTTAATAAATCAAATGATAAATTCTTATGCAAAGATATTTTTAGCTGTGTTTGATAAAAAAAAATGGTTGATCTCACAGCTCTTTAGTAGATAAGGCCGGTGCATTTTTTTTTTCTTCACATTGTTATATGTTCATTGCAAGTTCCTTATCCTGTTTTCTTCCCTATTTCTAATTTGCTAACATTGCTTGACATGTTGCAGGCACATAATTACGAGAAGATATTCTCCCACTTTAAGCCTAACAACATTCTTGGACTCTCCCATGGATTTCTTCTCGGACATTTGCAGCCCCAGGGGTTTGATTTCCCCAAAAACATGAGTGTGATTGCTGTGTGCCCCAAGGGAAGGGTCCATCAGTTAGAAGACTCTATGGTCAAGGAAAGGAGATAATGGTGCTGGAATTAATGCTAGTTTCAGTTAATGCCAGGTCTACCTAATGTTACCCTATTCTCTTTCTACTTTGAGCCATCTATCCCACTACTGTTTTGTCACATGTTTTTAACAGAGTGTTTGATTGTCTCTTAATCTTTTAACTTTTTATTTCTTGAATTAGTTTTATATAAATGTTCATATACATCACCCAAAGGTTGGAAGTTGTTTGAGGTGGTTATTTGGGTTGAAGCAGGCAGTGATATTGCAGCTGCAATATGGTGGTGCAGAACAAGGGTGTTTCCAAAAAATTGGATCAAATCCTGTTATTGACCCAATTTTTTATGGGATCAACTATGGTTGTTGATCCATTTATGGGATCAACTCCTATTGTTGATCCAATTTTTTATGGGATTGTTTATGAGTGAAAACTATTCATGCCGGATTTGGTAATTTGGGGTGTGTGGATGAGAAATGAGTCTAAACCTTAAACAAATGCACTGCACGGGAGTGCTTGTAGATTCGACAAATCAATCTGTGCAAATCCTGGCCTAAACCAAGAAATGGCCGTTCCAGACCTGTTTCGGTCACAAAGTGAAGGAGATGGAGTTGATCTTAGGGAGGGAAGCGAAGAAGGTGTTGAGATTGTGAAGGTGTTGGCTATGTATGACTTGTATCAGAAAGCTGGACTGGCTTGCAAGAAGTAAGCTATCAGTTCCGGTGTTTGAATACGATGGTATCAACACTTGCCTCTTTTGTCTGGACTTGTTCTTGATATTTTTGAAAATAGGGAGGAGAACCTATTTATACAAGTCATTTGAGCCTTTTTCACGTCTCTCGTGGGAAGTGGAGGAAGTGGAGTGATGGAGTAGTGGAGTTGTGTGTTAGTGTTACACGACCGCCTTGCCCACTTCTCCTGTCATCTCTAACCGTCCATGACTTCGACACGTTCTTGTGATGGCGCGTTGCCTGTACGTGCACGCCAGAAAACCGCTGCACCAATACCCTGGTATGTATCCCCGTTTGACATGATTGATGTCTCGAGTGTGGATCGTGGGACCCATAGAAAGTAGCATGTAATGCTAGATTAAATAACTAAGTTATTTTGGAAGTCGATACTTGTGAAGTATCGTGTGTATTCTATGCAGGTACTGCATCATGATGTGGTAAAGTGACGGGTGGTGATCACCATGACGCCTCACTGACCAATTAACTCCTGACCAGGGTTGTATAACCAAGCCGGTGAAGTTGAACGGACGAGATGATTTTTGAGACACTCATCTCGCGATGTTGATGGAATCGGGGTTTTCAAGAGGTTCCCAAGCATCACTCTTCCCTTGGTCGAATCCAAGCATGGGAGGTGTTTTGGAAAGGACGGACCGGCCTCGGCGTGTAGACGGCATGCCGGTGTACACGTCCGTACCTCACTCGTCCCATGAAGGTGCGAT
Organism: Papaver armeniacum; assembly: GCA_023531295.1. NCBI lineage: Eukaryota > Viridiplantae > Streptophyta > Magnoliopsida > Ranunculales > Papaveraceae > Papaver > Papaver armeniacum. Next base: position 27,051 of record JAJJWW010001090.1, on the reverse strand, counting down.
CTAAGCCACTCAATTTGACCCAAAAGAGGAGCGGTTGAGATCGATTTGCAAAATGTAAACTGGGTGCCGCAAAAAGCCGCGCATCATGCCAATTTTAAGCGCATTCCAAGACGACCAAGCTTGGTCGGTCTTGGCCGATTAGCCCGAGGTGCATACGGTGGGATGGTGTATATACCTGTACTTCATCGTCCCATAGAAACGTGGATCTAAGCCACTCAATTTGTCCTAAAACTTGAGCGGTCGAGATCGGTTTTGTGGTTGGGGAGTGTGACCACGCCTAGCTTGGGCGCGCGAATCAAGGTGTACAGACCAAGTTTGGTCTTGGCGATCTGGTGTGGAGATAGGTGGGCCCATAGTGATCGTGTTGATACTTACCGACACGCTTAGTCTATTCCTGGACCCTTCATTCGTGCAGGAGAAAATGGACGCTCGTGATCGCGACACAAACCCTAATTAGGTTTTGTTGGCCATGTGTCATACCCAGTTTGGGGCGCACGAATCAAGACGACCAACCATAGTTGGTCCTGACCGATTAGTCAAGTATGTAGGCGGGCCCACGGTGTTTATGTTGACATGCTCTGGGCCTTTTGAATCTACATCTACACCCTCCATCTATATATGCCTGCAAAGATGGAGGGTTGAGACTGTTTTGCGATACATGTAATGTGTCGTAAACCCTAATTTAGGGTTTTTCGTCCATACTACTCTGGTTTGGACGGTTTGGCAAGCTATGCCACCCTTTTTTTGGGAGGCCGACCATGCGGGGCCCGCGTTGGGTCGGTGGTGCATATTCCAATACCTGCTTGGGGTCATGGATTCAATCTATGCCATCTAATCATGCTGGTGAAGTTGGATGGTCGTGATCGTTTCTGAGACTGATATGGTCAGTTCAGGTTCAAATATGCTCAATCGGGCTAGTATAACACACCGAGAGTTGTAGCTCAGTATGGGTATTTCATACATGCTTCATTATTAATGCTTGGAGATTCGTGTTGCTCGCCGAGAACAACACTCCGCCGTCATGCCGCACCGGTAATGAGTACAAGAAATACAAGGTCGGTCATGCATTAATTAATAATTCTCAAATTCACGTGGTATATGGGATTGTTGCTACATGCTCCAACCTCGGATGAATTTTGTATATTTAATTCACGAATACTTGGATTGTTGCCACATGCTCTATTCTAGGTGAATTAGTAAAGTGAAGAAGTATTCATCACTTTTTAATGGCTTTATCTTTTGCAAGATGTTAGCGCATAATTTTGGCCTTTACAATTTTAGCCTTAAGTGAAAATACACCATCAACATTAAGTCCCCTGCCTAACGCATAATGGTTACGCTATTGTGGGGTAGGCATAAGATGGTGACAAGTTTTCATACAGAAATGACCAAGCTAAGGTGAATATACATTTACCGCATAGGTCGACATCGTCAGTGTTGTCCCAACTCGGTCGGTCCCGATTAGGATGGTGGAGGGAGCATGACTTGATCTCATGGAGTCGCTTTGGGTTTCCTCCATACTATCCTCGGATGAGCTTGGCCCATTTTTTTGACTAGGCGCACTCTTCGTTACACGGCAGCCTTTCCTCGTATATATCCGATAAGCATCATTGATCGCTATCTTGAATCTTTAGCCTTTATAAGTGGCAAGTAGAGACTCCTTTTCTCCTGGATTCTCATGACTTGCTAGATTATAAAGAAAATTCTAAGGATTCTTCTCATCACATAGTCATTTCTTTTTGTATCTCGTGTATTGCTCCGCAATCATCTGATCTTCCTCGATTGGGATCGATGATGATACACATATTTTTTGTGTGCCCATATATTTTTCTTTGCGGACCTATAATGGAAGCAAAGAAAGGCGATGATTATTCTCGTAACTTCTCCGTAAGAGAGTTTCGAAGTTGACAAACCTGAGACTAATGCGCACGAGGAGGTAATGACTAAAATTGATCTCCCACTTCGTGAAGTTGGTCGTGCTATACAGGGGATGTTTGTTTCTGCCCCTGCGTATCACCATGGGACGTATATGTGCCCTTTCACCATGCGATCGACATGGAAGAACGGTGGAGGCATGAGGAAGCGTTATGAGCACCCGCAAGCGCAAGGGCGTAAAAGATTTGCGGCGGTTAAAGAGGCGAAGAGTGGAGCATAAACGGCCTCCTGGATGAAGATAGGTGTGATTATCCAATCCAGACGGTGTGATAATCCTTGATTCTCGACACGATGGACCCGAGTCTTGGCGGAGGTAATCGCCAAAACCCCGATGTTGTTGTGGGCTTTGAGGAAGACTTGGAAGTTGTTCCCGCCGATGATGTTAGGACGGAGAACGTTGTCACTAAATATCCTCAAGAGGAAGCCGAGGCTCAAGGGAGAAGCGGTAGCGAGGTGATGGCGTTGAAGCAGGACCCAACAAAGGTGCAAAGCGCGGTTATTCTTCTTGACGGCTAAACCTCTTTTCTTCTTTTTCTCTTTCAAGTGTATTCCCGTAATTTTGAACCTCTTTCTTGTACTCGGCGGCCGAGTTCAAGATCTTTTCTTCCTCGTTTGCTTACCATTGAATAAAGGTTTATGTCATAACCCCTCGTTAAGATTGCATCTCGTATGTGCTCCTGACGTGAGATCTCTTTGGTCTTGCTGGGGTAGATGGCTCAAATCACTTTCTTTTTGTGCACACATTCTATTTCCTTCTTCCCATGAGATGTTTGTTTAGGGTTCCCTTCAGGACTTTGTGTTTTCAGATGGAAATAATGCTTCAATTAAATTGAAAACTGAAATTGAAAACCCTAATTATGAATGCAAGTGTTGCAATCATTTTCTGGAGGAATTACAAATATGACATGAAATTATAAAAGGAAACACGCTGGAGGAAATAGCACAGCGTTTTAAAGTGTGGAGGACGCTGGAAAGTGGTAGCACAACGTCTTAAGATCGGTAGGGTTTGAGCCATTGTGAGTGAATTGTTATGCCTTCTAGTTTATCGGCGTTGATGAGCTTGCAGAGCTGCCTAGGATAACATCTCGCTACTGTGCACCTGGTTCATCTTCTCTTTCGGTGGGTGAGTCGAGGTGGAGTGGTCATTTTACCGTCATGCTCCCAACCTTGAATGCAAACGTCTTCGTCACCGACTCTCCAATTCCAAATGGGTTTGGGCATGCAGATACCCGGACCTTGGCCTTATCGTCTTTGACCAAGACAGCCTCTACGCTCTTGATAAAACATTTGAAGGGGCCGGCTTCCCATTCACATCTCTTAGCCGGGGTTGGTTTGTTGGTTGGAGCCAGTCCCCAGGACTTATTAGAGTGAGAAGTGATTAGTTGCAAGAAGGGTCGCATGATGAGACTTACTTGAACTCGAACCTCTTAATGTATGTCGATGGGCTCTCTCCGTGAAGTTGTGTCACATTGGCAAGTCAGGGTGCGCGCAACGATGCATGCCTTTCGTGTCCAGACGGCTTGTTAGAGATCCTTCCAGTGTTGAATCGGTAGAGGCAAACTCCCAGTGTTGTCGTGTACCCAAGAGCGTCCTAGGATCATGTCGTAATTCAGATACTCTCTGAATATGTAGAACTTTTATTGTGTCGAGGCATCGCCCAATTTTACTTCAAGATCGATGTATCCATATGCATCTCTGAGTTCTCCTTCTGGAGTCTTAATCCCAATTGGGTTGCGAGTAGCCTCCTGTTTTGAAATCTTTGCTGCTTTTAAGGTCTGGAGAGTGATGATGTTGAATTCAGAGGCCGTATCGATCAATGTGTTATCTCACATAAATGTTCCATCATAGATTGTACAAATCTTAACTTAATCCCCAAATCATGCAAGTTCCCGACAGAAGAGGGTCTCTACGAACACCTTCGTTTCCAAGCTGGAGTTCTCCTGTCTCTATCTTTTCTATGAAGATCTGTTTTAGCCTGTTGCAGTATTTGGTAGGATGGTTAATGAACCTATGGTAGCGACAGTACTTAGGATCCGCCATATGTTTCTCAGTTGGTGGACGTCTGATAGGAGGCATCTTGATGGCATCGTCTTGAATCCACGCCTCCAAGAGTTCCACTACTTCATTCATGGGGAACGGGAAACCTGTATCTTCGGTGTCTTGTGCAGGAGTCTTGCCCACTCCCTTTTTAGAAGAAGTCATGTGTGCTGGAGCCGCACGCTTGGGTTGTTGTTCTGTTGTCAAGCTTTCCTTTTTCCTCCTTCGCCAACCACGATCACGTATGGACCAAGTCTTTGTATTGTTTGTTTGTGAGACTCGTGCTTCCTCGACTCTCATGTGGGTCTTCGTTTAGAACAACCCCTGGTTCTTTCTAGCAATGTTTGGGCATTTGTGGCCGAACGTTTGGATACCTTCATGGAGTTCTAGAACGTCCGAAATCCCGCATTCTCTAGTGAAGCGCGATATATGGGTATCATCCCGTTAATGCACATCTCTACCAGCTGACGTTCAGAGATGTTCGGATCATGACAATCTAGTGCTTGAGTTCTGAACATCTTAACGGTCGTTCGATGCTCAAGTTATTCCGCCGAGAGACTCTCCCTAGATCCGAAAAGGTGATCTGCTCGGATACGAAGAAATACTTCCTATAGAAAGCACCACCATCTCCCCCAATTGGATATGATGTCAGTGTGATGTTTTTATACCTGTGTGTACGCCCTTCCCGTAAGTGATTTTGAGAACTCTTTCAAAGTGAGAACATGATTGTACTCATGCTCCCCTCAAGGATTCCAAAATCGAGAAACGTGTTCACGAGCTGCTACTGCACCATCAGAGAGGAGAACTTGGGAGAGGTGTATCCTCTTGGAAGAGGGATTCGTTGCATATCTTGAGGGTACGGCGGCTAATGTTGGTGTGCATCTATCAGATTTCCTTTGCCTCGGTTTTGGAGAAGTCGTTCCAGGTCCTCACGTGTGATGAAGTTGGATGGTCGGGTCCCTCTCTATTGGGCGTTCAGAGCAACACGAGCTTCTTCACTCATGTGGGTCCGAGGGAAACGCCCGCTCCGGGTGTATTGAAGGCATCCTTGCGGCTCCAAGGGTTGTCGTGAATCTTGTGGCAATCGTTCGGTTAAAGTTTTAAGAAAAGTGAGTACCTATTTCGAGTTGCGGCCATATCCGTTTGAGTCTTAGCAAGAATCTCATGCTTCTCCATCAAGTCTGCAATGGTAATGGGCGGTGGTCCTCCTCTCGTCCCTCCGGCTCCTCGTCCTGATGAAGGAGTGAAAGTTGTTGCTCTGGTAACCACTGGAGACGTTACACTTGAGGAGATGCCGGGATTCGCTAACGCCTCCGGCTCGTGATGGGAGGTGTTACACCTAATGGAATGTCTCCTCCTCCGCTAGCGTTGGGGATAGAAGTGACGGCTCCACGAGATGTATTGACCACGGTAGTTCCACTGATAGGTATATCGACACCGGGAGTGTTATCCGTACTAGCTCCATCAGGATTGATTTCGATCCGCACTGCGTTCTACCATCTTGAAATGAATTGTTGATTGAATTGGTTCTAAGATCTAACCTTTTTGAAATTGATGAAATTGAATCGAATTTCGGAAAAATTGACTTTACAACCGAGAGATTAACCTCCCGCTGTGGTCGCCAATTGTTTACGAGTGAAAACTATTTCTCGCCTGGTTTTGGTAATTTGGGGTGTGTGGATGAGAAATGAGTCTAAACCTTAAACAAATGCACTCGCATGGGAGTGCTTGTAGATTCGAGAAATCAACTGCAAACTGGTCCTAAACCAAAAATGGTCATGTTCCAGGACTTGTTTCGGTCACAAAGTGAAGGAGATGGGGTTGATCTTAGGGAGGGAAGCGAAGAAGGTGTTGAGATTGTGAAGGTGTTGGCTATGTATGACTTGTAATCGTAAAGCCGGACTCGGCTTGCAAGATTTAAGCTATCGATTCCGGTGTTTGAATACGATGGTATCAACACATACCTCCGTTGTCCTGGACTTGTTCTTGTTGTTTTTGAAAATAGGGAGGAGTACTTATTTATACAAGTCATTTGAGCCTTATTCACGTCTCTCGTGCGAAGTGGAGGAAGTGGAGTGATGGAGTAGTGGAGTTGTGGGTTAGTGTTACACGACCAGTCTTGCCCACTTCTCCCTGTCATCTCTAACCGTCCATGACTTCGACACGTTCTTGTGATGGCACGTTGCACACCGCACGCCGTAAACCGCTGCACCAATACCCAAGTATGTATCCCCAGGCCAGTGACATGATTGATGTCTCGAGTGTGTGGATCGTGGGACTCACAGAAGTAGCATGTAATGCTAGATTAAATAACTAAGTTATTTAGGAAGTCGATACTTGTGAAGTATCGTGTGTATTTTATGTAGGTACTGCATCATGATGTGGTAAAGTGACGGGTGGTGATCACCATGACACCTCACTGACCAATTAACTCCTGACCAGGGTTGTATAACCAAGCCGGTGAAGTTGGACGGACGAGATGATCTTTGAGACACCTCATCCTGCGACCGTTGATGGAATTAGGTTTTTCAAGAGGTGCGCAAGCATCACTCTTCACTTTGGTCGAATCCAAGCATGGGAGGTGTTTTGGAAAGGACCGACTGGGCATGCGTGTAGACGGCATGCCGGTGTACACGTCCGTACCTCACTGTCCCATGAAGGTGCGATCTAGGCCACTCAATTTGACCGACAAACAGGAGCGGTTGATATCGATTTGCAACAGAAATCTGGTGCCGCAAAAGCCGCGCATCATGCCAATTTTGGGTGCGCATTCCAAGACGACCAAGCTTGGTCGGTCTTGGCCGATCAGCCCGACGTGCATACGGTGGAATGGTGTATATACCCGTACTTCATCGTCCCATAGAAACGTGATCTAAGCCACTCAATTTGTCCCTAGAAACTTGAGCGGTCGAGACCGGTTTGTGGTTGGGGAGTGTGACCACGCCAGCTTGGGCGCGCGAATCAAGGTGTAAAACCAAGTTTGGTCTTGGCCGATCGGGTGTGGAGAAAGGTGGTCCCACAATGATCGTGTTGATACTTACCGACTCGCTTAGTTTATTCCTCGAACCCTTCATTCGTGAAGGAGAAAAATGGACGCTCGTGATCGCGACACAAACCCTAATTAGGTTTTGCCGCTGCAGTGTGTCATACCCAGTTTGGGGCGCACGAATCAAGACGACCAACCATAGTTGGTACCGACCGATTAGTCAGGTATATAGGCGGGCCCACGTTGTTTATGTTGACATGCTCTGGGCCTTTTGAATCTACATCTACACCCTCCATCTATGCCTGCGAAGATGGATGGTTGAGACTGCTTTGCGACATGTAATGTGCCGCAAAACCTAATTTAGGTTTTTCATTCATACTTGCTCTGGTTTGGACGGTTTGGCAAGCTATGCCACCCTTTTTTTGGGAGGCCGACCATGCAGGGCCCGCGTTGGTTCGGTGGTGCATATTCCAATACCTGCTTGGGGTCATGGATTCAATCTAAGCCATCCAATCATGCTGGTATTGATGGATGGTTGTGATCTTTTGTGAGACTGATATGGTCAGTTCAGGTTCAAATATGCTCAATCGGGCTAGTGTAACACACCGAGAGTTGTAGCTCGATGGGTATTTCATACATGCTTCATTATTAATGCTTGAGATTCGTGTTGCTCTCCGAAAGAACAACACTCGACCGTCATGCCGCACCTTAGGAATGAGTACAGAAATACAAGGTCGGTCATGCATTAATTAATAATGTTGTAAATTCATTGTGGTATATGGGATTGTTGCACATGCTCCAACCTCGATGAATTTTGTGTATTTAATTCACGTAATCACCGGGATTGTTGCCACATGCTCTATTCTAGGTGAATTAGTAAAGTGAAGAAGTATTCATCACTTATTAATGGCTTTATCTTTTGCAAGATGTTAGCGCATAATTTTGGCCTTTTCAATTTTAGCCTTAAGTGAAAATCCACCATCAACAGGGATCAACTACTGTTGTTGATCCTTTCAACTCCTATTATTGACAATATTTCTTTGGATAAGTATAATCATGCTTGTAGTTTAAATCATATAATTTTCTTATAATGTTGAACTTGTGGTGCAATGGTAGCATGACTGACTTCATGTCAGATGATGCGTGTTCGACTCACGCCAAGTTCACTCCATTTACATGAATCAACTTTCATTGTTGATCCTTTTTTTTTTGGATCAACTACTGTTGTTGATACAAAAATATCTGAACCAGTGGCGGCGGCGGCGACGGTGGTGGTGGTGGTGGCGGCGGACTAGTGGTGGTGGCGGCGACGGACTAGTAGTGGTGGAAGATTGTTGGTGGTGTAATGATGGTGGTGGAATATTAGTGGTGGTGGCGGTTGGTAGGTGGTGGTTGTTGAACGGTGGTGGTAGAATGATAGTTAAATGTTGGTGGTGGTGGTGCTGGTGGTGGTTGTGAAGTGGTAGAGGAAGAAATTTATTCCATTTTGAAATAAAGAAAAATATTATATGAGTGAGGGTATGAAGGCAATCTAATTTTAAATGGATAAGGTTATTAAAAAGTAGGGACAAATTTATTGTTGTATAAGGATATATTTATTGGGTGTCAAAAGTAGGGACATATAAATAGTGTACCCTTCAATTTTAGGTTATATGTCAAATTTTGAATGGTCGTAGCATAATTCATGCAACAAGGTAGATTTTTAGGTCACGTGGTGACTTTTGGTTCGCGATACTCGTCAAAATGATGTTCAAGGATGTTTTTTAAGAACATATTTTTTAAGGATGCTCATATTTTATGTGGGATTTTTTTTTTCTTTCTTTTTTTGAAGCATGGAAGATTTTATTAGAATTAAGTTTTGTAATTACACGAGGGTAGGGGATACCAAAGGAGTCATTCATTACAATTTGATTTTATGCATTGTGGGATCGTATAATCCCGAAATAAAGTGTTAAGGTTCTAAACTTGACTCTTGTCTCTGACTAAGTTGGCAAGTATGTCCGTCATTTGGTTGCCTTCTCCGTAGTTATAGCCGACGATGCATTGTGGTATGTGGCTCATATTCTGCTTGGTTTCAAGGATCATTTCTAAGATGTACCAAGGAGGATCCACGTCTGTAGTTATAAATCAAAGTAGGTTTTCCCAATCAATTTCGAACTGAAAATTTGTCCATCCTCTTTATTTTGTCGTTCTAGACTCTATTAGCATTTCCCATGACTCAGCCATGATGGAGGTTGTGATATCAAGTGGTTGTACAACGACTATTATGGTGTTGGCAGAAGTATACCTGCAAATAAAACATGCTCCATCTAATCCGGGGTGTCCTCGTGCTGTTCCATCTGTATTGATCTTGAACCAGTCTGGATTAACCTTGATCCAACCTATTGAGATTGTTGTAGACTATCTTGTTCCATTCCCTTAGTTTATGGAAACTGAAATTCTTAGTAGTATAAGAGGGATATTTTATTGTTCCCATAGGAACTCTTGTTGAATAATAAGAGCCATCTGTATAGTATTGTCCGGATTAGGTTGCCTTTGTCGTTAAATGTGATCATTCCAAGATATCCATAAGGACTATAACAGGAAACAAAAAGTTGTTTTGACAGAGAGGTGAGTTTTCAATTATAGGATTTGAGAGATTGTCATCAGGGGGTTTAGAGATTGTGGAAGATTTTGGTTTGTGGTAGTATGGTTTTGGAATCTTGTGTGGAGAATATTCCATGCAGCCAGAGCCACTTGGCAATGGATAAGAATGTCACCAGCTGATTCCGGGTCGGAGTTACATTGCGGGTAAAGATTGGTGTCGATAAGGTTGATGTGATTTAGAATGGTGAAAGTTGGAAGGCCTTCATTGATATCTTTCTCGCAAGAAAAGTCAGAAATTTTGAGGACGTGGGACTGTCCATATATACTTAGTTGGTACTGGAAAGGGGTTTGGAAGGGAATGGTCCGATGAGATGGTTAATCGTTGATATCCAGATGCAGTGCGTACTTTCCTGATTTAGTAAAAGGCCATATGATTATATCAGAGGGGCTATGGTGGGGGAGATGGATATTCAGTGTTCGTTGGTTATATGTGGTGGTAGGAGGTTTAGTTTTTCATGATTCCATGTATGAAACTATTCTAATGTTTTAATATATGTCAAAATGAACTTGAATACATTTTTTCTTTGCTCGTAACCGTTTAAAGTTCGTAAAATTATAAAATTTTATAACTTTATACAACCCAATATTAGCTAAATCGATTGAAAAATCTACACATTCTCACAAAATTAGTTGGGAAAAGATGAACAACTAGTCGATCCTCGATAGGAATTGAAAACACTAAGTCGATTATGTAAGGAATTTAATACTAAAAATCCAGTAAGATAATCCTGCAAGGTCGATCAAATTTAACCTTGTGGTTTTGTTAGTTGAACCTTGGCGCTTATATTCAACTTAAAAAATGCTAGTTTAAACATTTTTGACCTAGACGAACCACATTGTTTTGGTATACAGTATATAAATTTGGTTGATAATTAAGGAACCTAGCCGACTCTGGAAATCAAAATTCGGCGAAATTAGCTTCTGAAATCGACTAGGAATTTGTTAGGGCCTAACCAATTATCTTATATCACTGACATAAAAATGTAATCGACTTACTAAGGATCAGTTGTGTTTAGTTTTTCGACCTAGCGGATTTTTGTAGTATCTGTGTTTCTTATTCGCCTGACGTGTTGATACATTTTGTAGACTATACAAGATGCAGACAATGATCCACCTCAACATGTTCATGTTTTTTATATATGAAGATATGTCTCAGTACTATGCCAATGACTTGATTGGTTAATGATTTATTTGTTGTTCAATCTTTAGAAGTTGTTAATTTCAGCAATTTTCTCTTAACTGCCTTACTATTTTTTTCATTTTAATTTTATTTTACAAAGTTGTTAATTTTTCATTTTTTTTCCTGATATGGTGTTGCATATATCTTAGATGGCAGGTAGACCAGGTTTTCACCAACACGATTCAAGCAAAGTTGAGAGGTAGATAAATCATTCATTATCGTCCGAAGTTTAACCGATCTCAATAGGGTGGAATTCGAGTTAAAAGATTATGTAGATGTGTTGTTATCAACGAAATAGCTTACAAGGGAAAAAAATGGAAATAGAGTCGATGTGATTTGTTATCCACTTTTGAAACAACAATTTCATGCGCATGAAACTAAAATTGTGGATTATGGAACTTAAGAGGAAGTCGAATGATGTTATAGGAGACCTAAACCCCATTATCTTGAAGTTAATCTTAGATTTCTAGACTTCATTCAATGAAGTTAAAAGTTGCACAAGCAACTTTCTTTGAAATTTGAAGAAGCGGATCATAGGTCTTCAGAAATTCATGGTAAGTTCTCAATGTATTAGAATGAGTTTTTCCTATATTTTTAAGAGCATGAGGTTGATCTAGTTTCTAATCAATTTTTTTTTTTTCTTTTTGGTGTGAATGTAATTGTTATGCAGGGTGAAACTAAATCGCCTAATATAGTGATGCGATGGAAAATTGTATACGGTAATTTGTAGTTAACCTCACTAGATTGAGAAACCAACAATATTTTGTACTTATTGCACTTATTGTAATTTGCTATCAGTAGATGGTATGCTTATAAATAGTACCTACAATGATAACTGCAAGTGCACAGTGTCGATATGCAACACATGGAAAGCACAGGTCGATCCACAGAGACTAGGTGGGTGTAAGTTGAAGCTACGTTCTTACTAATACTGATTCAAAATAAGAGTCCCAAAAAAAGGGGTTTTGTTTGTCAAACGGCTGATGATGGTAGTGACTGAAACAGTAAAACAAAATGTAAAGAGTAATCTACAAGCAGATAAAAAGGATGCTAGGGATGTCGAATCCACCTCTTAACCTACACTAAATTAATTCAGTCTCAGTAATGTTCTTGTCCCTTGTATAGACAACGGTGAACTTCTAGGCTCTGCCGACTATCTAGATGGCATTGAAGATTCTAGTCTGTTGTACATCAAAGAGTGGTTTTAGTAGGAAGGTTTAGTATCACTAAGATAATTATCTAATCCTAGTATTAGCTTCCCCCCTCACAAAACAACTAACCGCAGATCAGTCACTTAGATGAGTAAACAATCCTGATATGGATATGCTAATCACAACTAAGGTGTCCCTCCAAAGCACTAAATGTATGATTAAAGAAGAACTAGTAAAATGATCCAACAATAATCATTTAAACATGAGTTGCAGCACAATCAACATAGTGATGTTTTAACTACAATGGATACATGGCATACACTGTGGAAAGAAAAAATTATGAAGGCTCGATTATATTTATCCAAAACATTACAAAGATAACAAGAACAATATCAATACTTGAATTAAACTGAGCAATGGATTAATGTTTTCATCTAAACCCTAACTATGAAATTAGAACATCATGGAGATAATAAAATCAAACATGAAATACTGCTTGGTGCACCGGCTAATCCGAACATGAGTTTTACATCAAAACCTCTCCTTTATTTATACATCAATTTCTTCTCAATCACTTAAATTCTAAAATTAGAGAATACCCACTCACCCCTTTTGCAATTCAAACCTGCAACTCTTGATTTGATGTTTGCTTTTACTATTCGTGATAACCCTAGCCTTATCTCTATCAATCTTGGCTTTTAGGGTTACTGATGTGGAAGATAAGCTATGATGGAGATAGATAGAGGCTAGGAGGTTGATTGATTGCATGAGGTGGCCGATAGGTTGGCTGAGCTCAGTGGTTGTCGGGGATGGAAGTGATTGATGGAGATATAAAAGTGATCGAATTGCAGAGGCTGTAAGGAAGAAGAAACCGAAGTGAAGGTGTTGTTTGGTTCTGCTCGATTAGGAGATGAATAGCACAGTGCTTCGGTGTTGGGTGGAAGCAGCAAATATCGATGCACCGCATGCAGATGCCATTGGATGCTCATCAGCTACATCAAATCTGACGGTTCAGTATGGAGACGGGTTTGGGTCTTGTATCTTGGGTTTTCATCTCTTGGAAGATCTTCTTTTTGGACCATACCTTCTTCAAAGCTAATATCTCAAGCCCACACCTAGTTTTGAGTCTTGCAAACAACATTCTTCACTTGCGGATGAGGTGCAAACAATATTCTTCACTGCTCTCTAGCGGAATCTTTGTTGTCTCTCTTTCATCGCCTCTACTTTTATGCTCTTTTGACTTCTCCATTCATCCAAACTTTATTTATTACCTAAAAACACAAAATTAATAAGTATAAATATTTATTCTTGAAAACAATGAAAACACAAAATTTGGGATAATAAATGATTTTAAAGTGCAAAAGATGAGTTAAAAGCCAATAAAAAGGGGTAGAAATATGCACTATTTCGCACTCATCAAATACCCCCAAACCTGAATTTTACTTGTCCTAAAGTGAAACAGAAATTAAGAAATCCTAACTATACCACTGTTGTTGGTCTATCGAATGCATTTAGTGTATGCACTAAGCCTTTATACCCCTAGGTGTCCCTAGTTGGACGAGTTGTAGTCTCGTGAGGGTTTACTTTTCGTGAGGTGTACCCACAAAACCTTCTCCAACTTCACAGAGCGTAGGAGTCCTAAGCATCCAAGGAGCTATGAGGACATAGAGTTTCTGCATGCTAGTAATAAGAAGTTAAAATTACCAAAGAATGCATTCTCATCCTTAAGAGTTGAGCGAGAAATAACCATACCATATGAAAGAATTCGGGTTCGAGAGTGATCACAAGCATCGACTTCTGCCTAACTAATAGGGTTTTATGATAATTGCACTCAAGAAGAACACTTTTTTAGTTTCTCATGTGTGCAGGCAGGAATAAAGAGAGAAATCCTGCACAAGTTGAATGGTGGGAAGGAAAACCTTCCGAAATAATTTCTGGAGACTCCACAGAATTGTGGACAAAAAGAATCTTTTTCTCGATGATCTCTAAGAAAGGAAATCAATCATCAAGGAAGATGGGAGTACTCACTTACCTTCACATCCGATCGGCAATCAACACCACTCACAAAGATCCATAGAAACATCTTCAATCTTTGGTCTTCAACCGTTGATGATGAACTTATGAACTTCGTAGAACCTTGGCAACTTCTAATTCTTCTTCAATTTCCTTGTTTCTTGAATTTTCCTCTTAAATTCTTCTCTTCTTTACCATGGTGTTATTTAAACAAAACTAAGAACAAACTACAATAATTGATTGTTTTATTTTTTTTCTGACATAAGTTATAAACAAAGAAATAAATAATGAAACTACTAAATCCATGGATGAAGGACTTTATCACTCAATTCCTCACGACTTGTATTGTCTTGATTTTATGAACTTCGCTAATTCTCATCTTATTTTCTTTTCTTTGCTCTTGTAAAATACCTCTTCAAATGTGTATAGAATTTCGCTCTTTGCATTGTATCTTCTCTTTGAATAAGAAATTCTTACTTTTCTTTGAATTGTTGCATGTAAACCTTGGACTATCTCATCTTTCTTCATAGAATCCGACGTTGCTTTGCTCGTTGATGATGATGTATTTCTATGGACCCGTTGATGTTGTCGAGAGAGAGAGAATGGTGCTAACCGCAAATCAAACTACACGAAGGAGTTTTTTATCTTTAGACGCCATCCTCATGATTGACGGAATTAGCACACAAGAGACCAGAAATAGTGTTGAAAGTGGTGCGAAGTTGGGTAACTTACCATTCCTACCCGGAATTTACGTATGGTGACATACACTCTAAAAGAAATTTTTAGATAGTCACAAAAATTGAAGTTTGGTGCCTCGCTTGATGTAAAAATAGGTAGTCTCCACTAAGGGTGATCGAATTTATTACCAAATAACTTTGCATCACCTAATTCGCCCATCGGCATGGTTAAATCCAACTTTAACGCTCTAACAACTAAGAAATCCAATTGTGTTATCCAATACTTCCAAGTTCAGTTATTTCGGTCGGACTCTCTATGTAAACATAGATAAAAGCATGCTAGTGACTCTAAGATCTCTAAAAGCTGGAGGTTTTATGCAAACTTTTACAGAAATTTTTATTTTTATTTTTTTAAATAAACGTAAAAGAAAAGACTGAAAAATCTATATGAAAAACACTCCCCCATACCTAAATCTAACATTGTCCTCAATGTTTCAAAAGATGATAAGAATCTAAACAGAAACATACCATGAGAAACTATGCTGAGTAAAGAAAAGGGAAGAGATTACCGGTATGTCGGCAAAAGCAAGATTAGAGCTTCATTATTCAAGGCTAGAATCCTACATTTTCAGACGAGATCATATTGGATTAGCACAATATATACAAAATAGAAGGAAGCTCAACTAATTCAAGATAGAAAGTATAACATTACCTACTGGATTATGTACACGAAAATTTCACCATAAACCAACAGCCTAAAGAGTTGAGGATCAACCCAAAAGACGGAGTGCAGAAAATTTAACAGCCTCACACAATTATAATAGGACAGAAACGCAAGTGAGACCGCAAAACAAAATGAGCTACCCCCAAACCTAGATTTTTCAACATATATGCTTTGGACACAAAATATACTGGCTTTAGGGGTGCATCATGCACAAGGTATAGTTCAAAATGGACTGTGTAAGGAACGGGCAGAGAAACAAGAGCGCATTCCAACTGTGGCTCCTCAAAGGTATTATATTTAGATGCAAAATGGTCCAAGAGAATCGAGAAGCACACAGCCCAATCCTATATTAGGTACTCTTAGAAAGCAGTGTTTAACAATATCTTTACAAACCAAATCTAGTTGGGTGAAGATTACCAGTTTGTGACATGGGCAGAGAGCTAGACTCATCTAAGTTATATTCATGCACATGATCATTAGTACCATTACACACTTTCCCTAAGTCAGAAACAGGTAAATCATGCTCACTTTCATAAAACAAATCATCAAGCCCCGGTTCATAATCATCATCCAAAATCTTTGTGTCATGCATAATATAATCAGCGGGAGCAACATACTGTGTTCTAAGCAGGGAATGAGATGCATTTAAATTTCATTCATTTTTAGCCTCAAAAATATCACTACGCAATCTAGTTTTTCCCAAGTCAGAAACAAATAGTGCTCTATCATGCTCACAGTCATTGGACAAATTAACAAAACCCAACTGAGTATCATTAGCATCATTCAAAACTTTAGTTTCAAGTATAGGCAAATCATAAGAAACATCACAATGGGACAGAGGTAGAGAATCAGACACATCACTTATATTTTCATGCATAGGAACATTAGTGTCAACAGAAGATTCAACCTTTCCCAAGTCACACACAAGTTGTGTGTTATGCTATTTTTCTCATAATAGTTGTACAAGCTCCAAGTCATCAACAATATCATCTCCAGATATAAGGACTGAGATGTATGAGGATCAAAGGAATTACCAGTAGTGGAGGTTTCTACAATGTGTTCTAATGTTTCAGAGTCGCGAAACTCTGCAATTCTATCTTCACAATTGATAACCTCATCTAATACCATATCATCATCATCATCAAAAATACATGAAAATCTTGATCCATCCAAACCATTAGTGTTTTCTACCTGTACATGTACCTCCAAAGTAGGTGAATATGCATTAAAATTTTCAACAGTAGGGTAACAAACACTATTTTCAGAATTGAATTCCTTTGGAGAAACCAACATTTCATGTCGACATTCCTCCCTTCCCTCCTTTTTGTACATGGCGTAATCATATCTAAATATGCATTAATTTTTCCATGGAAGGAGAGTCTTCAACAAGAGTTATCCTCATAAGATATGGGTATTCAATACATGGTTGAGCATGAGGGTCACTACAGAAAGGAAATTCAGAAGCAATGCTATATGGTTTATTATAAAATGCATTCAATTCAAATTCAGCATTGTCTTGTTCAATGAGTTTGTGATTTTCCTCCACAGATTGCAAGAGGTCGCAGAAGTATGAAATTGTTCAAATCCCCACCCCACTGTGGTGAATGATGCATGTGTGCATGGTCATTAGGGTCTATAAAATACTGATCGCAACCTTCGAAAGGTTGATGATGGTCCCAATGACTACCAGCATCATAATATGTGGGTATTTCATACCTTGGATTTTCATGATATTCTCTAGACTGCCTAGAATCATGCAAAATAAAGCAAATCTCAACATGATGGCCTAAGCTACCACATAAGGTACAAGCATAGATTTCAGATTGCCTAGGTGAATTAGATGCGACTGATTTCTCATGTATTTGCATTTCTAAAGTTGTGATTTGAGCTTCTAACTGATCCAAAAGTGATGAGAGTGTGAGCTGGGCATTATAAAAATGTTCATTTTCTCCCTGTGGCGAATGATACATGTGCGAATAATTATTAGGATCCATGTGTTGAGGATCAGTACTATGAAAATGTCCATAACAATCCCTATAACTATTGACATCATGGTCTGTGGGAGGCTCATATCGTGAAGCATGCCCGTAAGCAATTTCTCTAATGGATTTGTTTTCATCCTGGGCTTGCACACCAAAATCCAGACATAATTTTTTTGTGTTTTTTTTTTTGTTTTGAAACAATTCTATTCTAAATGCTACTAACAAGTCCTAAACAGAATGATGCATGCAAAAACTATATCGAAGCTACTAGGGCTAAACGCCACACACGATACAAGATTACACTAACAAAAACTAACAAGAAAAATTAAAAAGGATGCTAATGTGACAATTGGCAGGAGTCAGACGTCTATCAATCCTCGAACTTGGTTTCTATTGATTATGGCAATAAAATATGTTAATCGACGAGAGTCCAACTCGTATTTTTTTGGTCTGGATATATAGCATAATTGTTAAACCCAATATCAAACCATTCATGCTAAGAAATTAAAAGCAAAATTCTAGGCGTCATGCT
Source organism: Papaver armeniacum (assembly GCA_023531295.1). NCBI lineage: Eukaryota > Viridiplantae > Streptophyta > Magnoliopsida > Ranunculales > Papaveraceae > Papaver > Papaver armeniacum. The sequence continues at coordinate 9,188 of JAJJWW010001090.1, read as the reverse complement.
ATTGTAGTGTTAAGAAACTTACCCTCCGTGCGCATCCGGGAGAAGACTACACCAAGCTCACAAGTCAATATTGCTATTTTCTTTTGTAGCTTCACAGATTTTTTTCTATTTCGTTGGTACAGTACATAGAAGTAAACCAAAACAACTCACTTCTCTCTCTTTGCCAGAATTTTATGAGCACCCGATAATGCTCAAGAGAAAACTTAAATACCCAAATGTGTATATACAAAGAAGGAAACAAATGAGTTACACTAAAAATGACCGAAATAAAATTTTTAAAGAAATATATATACAAGACTAATCTAAAAATCAGTAAAGTAAAGAAGAAAACTTCAGCTACACCGCTACCGAGTCCCCGGCAGCAGCACCAAAACTTGGTAGGCTTATAAACAGTACTTACAATGATAACTGCAAGTGCACAATGTCGATATGCAACACAGGGCAAGCACAGGTCGATCCACAAAGACTAGGTGGGTGTAAGTTGAAGCTACGTTTACTAATACCGATTCAAAATAAGAGTGACCAAATAAAGGGGTTTTGTTTGGGCTAAACGGCCAGATGATGGCAGCTGAAATTTCCATAGTAAAACAAATGTAAAGAGTAATCTACAAGGCATAAAAAGGGTGCTGGGCATCTGAATCCACCTCTTAACCTACACTAAATAAATCTCGCCAATAATGTTCTTGTCCCTTGTATAGACAACGGTGAAATTCTAGGTCGCCGACTATCTAGATGGACAGCAAGATTCTAGTCTATCAAGACATCAAAGAGTTGGTTTTAGTAGTAGAAGGTTTAGTATCACTAAGATAATTATCTAATCCTAGTATTAGCTTCCCTCTCAAAAACAACTAACCACATATCAATCACTTAGATGAGTAAACAATCCCGATATGTATATTCTAATCACAACTATGGGCGTCACCCAAAGCACTAACCTATTCTGACAAAGCACAACTAGTCAAAGGATCGAACAATAATCATTTAAAACATGAGTTGGGCAAAAGACAATCAACATGGTGATGTTCTAACTACAATGGATACATGGCATACACTCGTGAAAGCAAAATGATGAAGGCTCTTATTATATTTATCCAAAACATTACAACACAACAAGAACAATATCAATACTTGAATTAAACTCGAGAATGATAAATGGTTTCATAACCCTAACTATGAAATTAGAAACATCATGGAGATAATAAATCAAACATGAAATATCACACACCTTGCAATCCGGCCCGAGTTTTACATCAAAACCTCTCCTTTATTTATACATCAATTTCTTCTCAATCACTTAAATTCGAAAATTAGAGAATACCCACTCACCCAAAAGATGTTTTCCGATAAACCCCTTCTGCAATTCAAACCTGCAACTCTTGATTTGATGTTTGCTTTTGCTATTTGAGATAACCTCCTAGCTCCTTTCTCTCCTCAATCTTAGCTTTGTGGTTACCAATGTGGGAAGAGAAGCTATGATGGAGATAGATAGAGGCTAGGAGGTTGATTGATTGCATAAGGTGGCTGATAGGTTGGCTGAGCTCAGTGGTTGTCGGGGATGGAAGTGATTGATGGAGAGATATAAGTGACCGATTTGCAAAGGATGTAAGGAAGAAGAAAGTGAAGTGAAGGTGTTGTTTGGTTCTGCTCGATTAGGAGATGAATAGTGAGGTGCTTCTAAGTTTGGGCTAAGCAAAGAAATATCGATGCACCGCATGTAGATGCCATTGGATGCTCATCAGCTACATCAAATCTGACGGCTTAGGATGGAGACGGGTTTGGGTCTTGGATCTTGGGTTTTCATCTCTTGGAAGATCTTCTTCTTGGCCCATACCTTCTTCAAAGCTAATATCTCAAGCCCACACCTAGTTTTGAGTCTTACAAACAACATTCTTCACTTGCGGATGAGGTGCAAACAATATTCTTCACTGCTCTCTAGCGAAAGCTTTGTTGTCTCTCTTTCATCGCCTCTACTTTTCTGCTCTTTTGACTTCTCCATTCATCCAAGCTTTATTTATTACCTAAAAACACAAAATTAATTAGTATAAATATTTATTCTTTAAAACAATGAAAACACAGAATTTGGGATAATAAATGATTTTAAAGCGCAAAAGATGAGTTAAAATCCAATAAAAGGGTGTAGAAATATGCACTATTTCGCACTCATCAGTAGATGTCTGTATTAAAAGTCTTAAGAAAAACTTACATTTTATCTGTTTTAGAGAGCCTCATGAATTCATTCACTCGATTTTATAATCCATTGTATACACAATTCGAGCTTGTTACTGAGTTGCATATGTTGTATAATTACGATTATATGTCAGGTATCTTCATATGGACATTATATCATAAGTTTATGAATCAGCAGTGCCTGTTACGAGTTTTTGAACTTGAAATTTTAAAATTATATTTACGAACATACTTGATGTAGAGTCATATGTACAACTTTGTGAAAAAGATATTAATTTAGAAATATTCATATGCTAAAAAAATATTATACCATGAGATATCATTTGTTTTTAACACACACATTTTATAACTAAGTTAATATTAATGAACATAGTAAACATATTAAGATAATTTGATGACATTATTGGTTTTGTCTTTTTTAATGGTGTATTACTTATAATGCCACTAGCAACCGAAAATAATCTTCAAGTCTTTGATCATCGATAGTCATCCGGGGTCTCGGTAGGTTGTTTTTAAAACATCCACTGCATTGAAAAATCTTTCTTAAAGGGTAAGCTCTCTGCACTTTCATCTCTAACTCGGTAGCACAGTTCCTTCTGTCTGACGATTTGGGCTACCAACATCTCAACAAATAAATTTATAACGGAATTACCGGAACGAGTCATTGATCGAACGTGAGCTTCAATAAGACATGCGAAAACCACCCTTGGGAATTCATGATAGAAAAGATACTCCAGAGTATCTTGAGACACTACCAAACCGAAAATAATCTATACAACAACAAAACTAATGCAAATGCCACGACACGCACAAAGACCATCATCATAAGTATGCAAATACTTAGTAAACTTGCATCAGCGTAATCACGTATATATGTGACTATCCAAATAAGCAAAACCATCAACACCAAACTATAATTCGACATGCCAATGTATTCACCTAACATGAAATGGTATAGTCGAGATATAACTTCAACATACACAAACCAAAAAATAATACAAATTAAGATGTAAGCAAACATTTATAGAATCTTCCACAAAATCTAATATTCGAACCTAAGGCAGTAAAAATAACAAGGTAACCAAACTTGAAAAATATAATACAAAAATGAGAGATATTAAAGATGCTAAAAACAAATCAAAGAATCTACGTAATTAAAAAAATTGTATAAACTACAACAAAGCAATTAAGAAAACAACAAATATGCACTACTAAACATCGAAATAAACCTATGTTAACATGATTAAAATATATATTAATTAAAAAAACATGCCAAAAGTAAAATACAACTCAACCATCAAATCAGAAAACCTTTCTAAAGTAACTTATGATATTATATGACTTTGTATGTTACTTTGTATGAATTGGTAACTCGATGTATGTTTTGTAAATAATTTCTCAAAAATCAATATATAAAGGAAGTTGTTCTTATTGCATAATAACTACAACCGAATTCATCCACGCATTCTAGGCTAATTTACATTCATCACCTGTCATTGAATATATCGATCAGAGAAATAATTCTATCATATTCTACCTAAGAGCCATCTATTTTCAATGGTATCTGGTTGATATCCATAAAATATGTATAGCTTTTGAAACCAAATCTCAAAGCCTTATCAACATCAAAACATTTGACACCCAAGAATGCTAATTTTTGGAGGCAAAACCTTCCACAATATAGTTAAATACAGGGTTAGGAGTTGCTAACATAAGCTCGGATGAATTGGTATAACTCTTGGCAAGATCAGGTTAGACATCTCATACATTCTAAAATTCATACCAAAGATTAAGGTAGTTTCCAGTTTACTCGTGATATATTTGGTGGTTACATTTCTAGAGAAACTAAGTCAATGTAAGAGAAACCTTCATTTGACGATTCATACAAATATATCGAACAATTAATATAGTAAGAGTCGGTATATTTTAAACTGTATACAAATTCCCTAACACTAACATAACAAGACCTAAGCAATATGAATTCTTATATTTAAAATCTAGTAACACAACCTTAAACTTCCAATACACAGTAACAATCATTAGATGTAGTTCAATATGATAATATATATATCATCACCACTATCCTATTATAAATTTTGACCAGGGCGATATATTCGGTGTTAACTTCAAGTATTGGTATACCCTTTAATTAATTAGTGTATAAAGTATGATACACCATGATACATGGTTTTTTAAGATAAAAAAGAGAGTATAAAGTCATAACATATTAATAAAACATTTCATCAACCCAAATCAACTATACAGTATTATGATTGTGGTTCATATATATCTTAAAAGATCACTTTTTACCGTATCTCAATTAGATATGAGATGCAGCTTGCATTACTCTAGTCTTTAACTTTCATCACAAATAAAAAGAAAAGTTTAATTTTGTTCAAGCATAATAAATGAACAATCTTAAATTGTTGATATTGCTTATTCTCAGTTATGTCTTGGATCTGCGATTTTCATTACCATAATTATCTGCACCAGCAGTTCATTGTGGCTTAAATCTGTTATGTCTAATGTACCTTTTGAACCCGCTTCTATTTCATCCAGGACGCAGAAGGTCTAAATAAACTACTTTTAATATATATATATATATAGTAAGTTCAACTCAAGCTATACATGCATCGTTGATGAGTGTGTAAACATGTCATATTCCTAAGAACCCAAAGCATAAGTCTTGACTATATCCAATCCATGTCGCTTATTTTAGGCAAAAAACATAGTGCATCAAAAGATTAAAATAAAAAAAACTAAATCTCAACTTTCTACGCATTTCCACAATAAGTGAAAAAAAATCTTAGTTCCACTTTTCATTATTAACCTAATAATTGTATACGCAAATGAATTCCAATTATGGATTTTTAAAGTTTTGAAAGATGAAGCATCTTCATTTATAATTACTTCATCAATCTAGAGACAACTATTGATATTCAATAACGTTTTTATTTTTTCATCTTCCCTTTGTTACTTACCAAATAAATTTTTCCTTCCACGATTATGTATCATTTCATTAGGGGAGTATCTTATTAAGCATAACATGACAAAGTGTGAAAGAAAGAAAGAAAAGGAAATGTACCACTAAGTTTTACTTTGGAGAACACCGTTAAAATACAAAAATAATTTAGGTTAAAGCATACATGGAGAGATGATCAACAATCCATTAACAAGGCCATATACATATATAAAAAATATCCATAAAAATTTCAAAATTGATAGTGAATTAAGTGTTTTGAAGATATGGAAATCAATCCCAACTTCAAAAAATAAAATAAATATATATAAGTAGACAAATACATATACAAGCTACAAAAATTATTTTTTTTTCCAAGATAGGTGAACCCGTGCTTTAGGTACAGTAATGCAATTCTAGGTCGAGGTACATTTTGTGTTATTATGTTATATTTTGAATTACTTGAGTGGATTTGCTCACAAGGCAATTAATTGATTTTAGTCGGCAATAGAAAAGATTTTGCGTCACGAGAGAAAATTGATAATAAGGCATATCATGTAACATGGAACACAATTAAATTTTTTCAAATTTTATAAGAAAGGCGTGGTCCAATAATAGACTATAGGTTAAGATCTTTGATTTTAGTTATGATACAATTTATGGGTTAAAACGTGCGTTATGGGTTCCATGATTATGTTATGCAACGACACACATTTCGGATCATGAGCATAGGATTAGCTTCATATATATAATAGGAAATTTGGGTCAAGATGGTAATTTTGAGGTAATGTTTACGAGATTTTAAGTAATTAAAAGACAAAAGGACTCACATGAGCCAGTGTTAGACCATTGAGATATTTTGAATCATTAATAAATTCGTGATAGATTTTAAAGACACATGATTATTGAGACATATGACTCACATGAGCTAGTGTTTTCCCAGGTAAGAACTTGACTCTCACTTGAAATCAGTGGTATGAGTCTCCTAAGATGAGTCTCCTCAAAATTTGGAGATCTGCACAAAGTCTTATATGTATCCAAATCTAAAAAGCATTTTGAATCCATAGATAAATTTTGATTCGAAAAATATTACTAGATGATCACCGCTCACAATGGGAGGCCAACCAAAAAAAAAAAACCCATAGATATAACACGGAACACTCAGGTGTCAAACAAATTTAAAATCTCATATACACCAAGTGGTCGTTAGAGAATCGGGTCAACCACTTGTCAATATTTTCATATCGTCAAGCGAGGCGGTGTAACGTTTTTGCTCGGTTTATATAACAAGTGATGGTGCGGAAATAACAAATGGAGGAAATGAATATAACCGGTGGGTGGTGCGATAGAAATGGGAGGTGTCATAGTAATATCTCTACGATAGTTGAAGGAGTAAGATGAAATCATAATCTGCATATAGATTTAATATATGTTGATAACCCTATCGCAATCGCTAACCCTAATTGTTGATAAGAGCATGATAGATTTAATTCCCTAATTGCTTAAATGATGAAGATAATAATATGTTATGTGCTACTCTTAATATGATTGAAATCAAAAACATTGTTATCTCTATGAACTGGGTAAAAGTCCGGCCCGGGTGGCTTCAGTTTTCTTGGCGAAATCGGGAAATAATTGGGCCCTGACTTAACTCGTATGATCCGAATTCTTTAATTCCACCATATCTTTAAAGAGATGAAATCCTCTTCATCTCCTTAATTACAAAACCACTAAACCCTAATCACATAAAACCACTTTAGGCCCATAGCGTTATTTGATACCTCCTAATATAAAATCATCTCTGGCGATGGTCGGAAGAAACGAAAGGCTTGTTAGATATGTAATATCCCCTTTCCAAATGCCTTAATCCCCTGAAGCGGATTTTAGATAATATAACTGCAGCTCATGAACTAATCCATAAGATGAGAAACAAGAAAGGTGAAAGGTCGATGGGAATTAAGATTGATATGTCAAAAGCATTTGACAGTAGAGTGGTCATTCTTAATCCAAATTATGAAAAAATAGGATTTAGTGAAAAAATGGTGTAACTTGATTTATGAATGTATTTCTAAAACTACTTTAGTCGTTTTGATTAATGAGTCCCCCTTTGGTTTCTTGGCCTACTAGGACGATTGAGACAAGGAGACCCAATGTCTCCTTATTTGTTTTGTTTTGCATGGAAGCCCTCTCAAGGACCATCATGAATGCTTGAACTATCGGAAAAATAAAGGTATTGGCAAAATATTAACCAATGCTCCTATTGCTAGTCATTTATTGTTTCCAGTCAAGGACTGCCTTATTTTTACGTGATGCTAATGTAACAGCTAGTCAAACTTAGTCTAACTTTTTTGCTGACTTTGGCACCGCCTTCAAATAATTGATAAATTTGAGTAAGCTGTATTTTATTTAACACTAAAACAACTCCCCAATATTAGGAAAGAGGTCATGAGATGTTTCAGGGTTCATGCAATTCTCTTAAATTATAAAATACTTAGGGCTCCCACTTTATTAAAATAAATCCAAAATTAAATATTTTGAGCCATCCATTTGACAAAAATGAAAATGTAGACTTCTAAGTCAGGATACAAAGGACCTTAATACCATCAGTATGACAATATGGTAAAAACGCTATCATTCTTTTCAGGTGTTTATCAAATGAACGCTTTAAAATTCCTGGAAAGTTTGTAAAACTATAATAAACTCTAAAGATATTTTTGAAGGGAAAAATGAACATGGTTTGAATGAAAACAGAAGAAAGGAGTTAATAAAGAATCCATGATTCTACATGCAAACCTAATAGTGAGGGAGACTAGGCCCTTCTATATATGAAACATTTTAATCTTCACATGATAGATAAAATGAGATGGAGACTAAAAGAAAAGCTAAATTCTCTTTTGTGAAGCAAATCATCTTGAAAGCTAAACATTACCCCTAATTGTGATATTTTGCACGAATTCAATACCTAAACATAAAGATAATGATTTGGAAAGGAATTTACCAAGACAATCGATAAAGAAAAATTGCATGTGGAGAGTGGGTAATGGTGTGAGAGTAGACATATGGGATGATTATCTGATCCCAAATGTCAAACCTCCCTTATCCAAGCATAGTATGGAAGTCGAAAATTCTTGTGAAGGTAAGCTAACCGATAACAACTTAGAGAACTTGGAGAGACTTAAATGGTTAGCTACCTTTTAATCGTGACATTAATGACAACACCACGTAGTATTCAAATACCTACTACAAGTAAAGTGTATTTTAACCTTGATGGACCCTAAAATAACTCATGTACTTTTTCGTTAAATCAGACAACTCTATAAATTTAAGGAGTTCTCCCATAACATGGATTGGAGCAAAATATAGAATATGAAGGTACCACTCATTGGCCGTTAAATGTTTGTTTGAAGGCAGCCATTTCTCTATACTTTCTAATAGTATGAGAAAGGGGCGTACCATTTTCCCCAAACATAAATACATCTTGAAATTATGTAATAATGGAGATGAAAGTCTTACACATCTTTCCCAAATGTATTGTTTCTCAAATTTGATGCACTTAATTTTTACATGCTGTTTACTTTGTTAATGGTACAAAATTTTCACGACCGTTAAATGGGACATGTATAACAACTTTCACGAATGGCTAATGATAAATGGAAATGTTTATGGAATGGTCCGCTCTCCGAGAATTGTCGCTTGGCATGTGTGGAAAGTCAGATGAAACCTTGTGTTTCCAAGAAAAAATCGTATTAGTGGTGAAACAACAAAATGATTTTCAAGTATATTAATAGTGTAGGGATCATAATATCGCAAACATACAAGGCTCATGGATTAGTAAACGACGGTGGTCGCTGGCGATTTTAAGAGAGCAAAATAAACGATGAATGAATAAACGGTTAAAACATAAAGAAGGCGTGAAACTGAAGGTAAGAAGTGTCGCGAAACGAATGTTTCAGCATTCCATACATCATGGGACATTCTCAAAATAAAGGATAGCTTAGTCGCCTACCACTACGTATTATCCTAATATAAAGGTTGAGTGAAT